>JAUMHF010000013.1:4598760-4705866 GCA_032359275.1 Microctenopoma steveboyesi
TGGAAAACATTAGAACATCTGGCGTCTGGATAGACCGGCCAGCCTATTTACACTAATAAGGGGGCAAAACATTAGAATAACGTCCTCACAGTTTCACCAGCCACCCAATCTTTATTATAAACACAGAGTAGAATGATCATCTTTCAACAAAAACTGAGGAATTATAAGCATGTAAATGTGGAATTCACAGCAGATCCAGTGTGTTGGATTGCGTTAGATGTACAGCGATGGCCAGAGAGCGTACGGTACGTAACATGCATGAAAGAGATGATTAGAAAAGGAGAGACAGAGGAAGAGTGAAGAGACGCCTTTCTGCTCCAGAGCTCCAACTGTGCTTCACATTTTTTATTACCCACCGAGTTGAAAAGATCAGGTAATTGAAAAGGAGACAATCCAGCAGCCCAGGCTCCACAGATGCCAATGAAAAGCTTCAGCGATATTAGAGTATTATACTTTGGGCCTGGTCTTTGTATTTCTTTCACACGGGGCTCATGGAAAAAATGGCTTTATAATGGCAACACCTGAAAAGTGTTTTCCATCAGGCTCATGCATCATTGTCAGTACAGGAGATGAAACCTTATTGTTTCTCTTTGGATGGGTGATGTCAATGGAGAGACAGCAGGCTGGAGGGGGAGAGAGAGAGAGAGAGAGAGAGAGAGAGAGAGAGAGAGAGAGAGAGAGAGAGAGAGAGAGAGAGGGAGATAGATATAGCATGTTCTCTAAATGCAAACTACATTGAAATGTAATAGAAATCAGATGTGCAATATCTTCACACACACACCTCCTCTAATAATAAAAAAATCAGGCAATTCAAGACTTTTCATTACTTTTGGATTCTGTGCATTTTCTCTGGCCAGTATCTGATGATTTATACCGCTGCCTTGTTCTGGCGATCATAGGAAACGTTGTGTCCTGCAGTGTAGTCCCCACAGAAATCTACACACTTAATATTCATTATCAAATAATGAATAACTCAAGAAACATGAATAAGTCAATTGTCAGATCTGAATCCATGAAAGACTAAACAAAAAAAAAAGTGATGAGAGTAACTGAAAAAGCAGATCATTTATATATGAGGTGAATAATAAGAAAAGACTACACGATACTTTAATCAGTGCATGGCGGGATATCTCGTTGATCAGATTTGTTATGTAGGAGGAAGGTTAAATGCAAATGTAAACAAATGTAATGTATTCAGCGGTACGAGCATGCCTGAAGACTTAACATGCATGTCATAGAAGAATCCCTCATATCGCGGAGGGATCTCATTTTTCCAGACTCGCTGCCCTCCATCAAGCCTTCCAAGTTGGATTTGTCTAAGATTAATAGTTTTATGATTTATAGGCTGGCAGTGTGTGAGCAGCCGCCGCACCTCCAAACAGCCAGATATACAATTATCTGCTGCTCTTGCCCTATATGAATGCCATTTCCCCGGCATCCCTCCTTAAAAGAGACATGGGCCATTTGTCTCCCTAGCTGCCTCCTCACCCAGGCCAGTAATAAGCCATCTGCTGGATCTGAACATGAAAGATTAAAATGATATACAGTATGAAAGCTCTCTATTCAGTTGCTAATGTCCAAGATTCAGGGACACAGAGGCCAAAGCTGTCATCTCTCTCAGGAAGAGGTAATTATCACTCTTCCTCCAAGGGGCAGCCGCTGCCTCCGCCTCAGCTTCACGTAGGACCCAGCCCCCGTGCCGGCTGCCACCGGCCAAACCTCATTTAGTAGGCCAGAACAATGCCCGACCAAATGCCTGGCTAATCCCCACAATCCTTTGTATTCATTGAGGGCTGGTCGTACGGTCTTGAGGAGAGGGCCCCGCTGATTGTGCGTGCGTGTGGACGTGTGTTTGTGTTAGAGGGCAGGGGTTCAACTTCAAGCCCACAGTGCTACAGGCGAGGCGGGGGATTATTTCACTCACTGTCATTAAGTCGTCATTTGTGTGAGTGTGTGTGTGGGGACGCGCACACGCCTGAGTGTGGTTAGGGGGTATCCCTTGTAAATAAATGGGAGATTAGAGTGAGACACATTTGTGCGTGAGTTTGATCTACATCTGAGAAATGGAGCCAAGAGGAGACGTTAAATTGGCTGCGTACAGGAGGGGATGGAATGATGGCAACAAGAGGCCCACAGTGACCGAGTTTCGACCTTTCAAGTCGAATTTTATTTCAGGATTTTGCTTCCGCAGCTGTTTTTTTGTGTTTGATGGCAGGACTTTCTGTGTCATCTAACAAGATATGTACAACATATTTCGGTTTGTGTTAGCATCAGGCATCGGACTATAGCAATCCTGAACAGGACTGCTATAGGAATGGCATAGGGCACGATGAAAGAAACCTAATTCCGTGTCTAAGCTGGATTCACACCGAAAGCAGACCTGTGTGTAAACAGAGGAGGCCGCGTTGGTGTCAGTGTGCTGCTCAGAGAAATAGAAATAGATTCCTGCAAATGTTTTCATGGTGGTTTTAGATTTTGATACAGTGATTAGGAGAAAAGGTAGAAAGAAAGCGTTGGCACCCCCACTGTTCTGTGGGTCTGACTTTGTGCGGACCTAAGGTTGGTCTGAATGTGGCCTAAACTTTTCATAAGGTCCATGTAAGAAGAACATCTATAGGACTGCAGGCCTCAGTCGCCTCAGTTAAGGTCAGTGTTCATGATTCAACAATATGTCAGGGAGTGAAGAAAAATGGCGCCCGTTGAAGAGTTTGCCAAAAAGCATCTGGATTACCCCAAAGACTTTTGGGACAATATTCTGTGGACATGAGACAACAGTTCACTTTTGGCATAAACACAATATTCCATAGAAACAACAGTATGCCAGGAGTAAAACATGGTGGTGTAGGGCTGCTTTGCAGTTTCAGGACTTGCTGTAATTGATCAAACCATGAATTTTGCACTCTACCAGAGTCTCTTGAAGGACGATGTCTGGCCATTAGTTTGGGACCTCAAGCTCTACCACACTTGGTCACTTGTCTTCTACAGCAGGACAATGATCCAGGCCAGCAAATCCACCTCACTCAAAAAAACAAAAAACAACAAAAGCCTAGTTAAAGTCTGGGGTTATATCACATTGAGATGTTGTGTAGTGACCTTTAATAAACCTTCAATGTGGCTGAATTAGAACAAGAAGAACGGGACAGTGATTGACTCATTGCCAGTTGATTTCACTATCGTGTAGCACAACCAGGATCAGAGGACAATGACTTTTTCTCATAGGGTCAGACAGGTTCAAAAAGCTTTTCTCCCTTAAAAAGTTAAACCATCCTTTAAAAACTGCATTTTGTATTTACTCTTAATTGTGAAAATATGACAAAGAAGGGCAAACACCTTTTCACAGCGCAGTAAATGCCATGGAGCATAACCATCTACTGCCACCATGCACGTTTGCCTCCTCCTTTCCCGTGTCTTTGCTCCTCTGTGAGCTTTGAGCTCTACTGAGAGAGTAAATTAATTCTCTAGGTAGACCAGAGGGCTTAATTCACATACAGTCCCCAGAGCTCATCGCAGCTTGGCCTCAGTGGCAGTGTTGAGGGCGCTCAGCGTGTAGTAGGTGAGAAGATCCAGCTGAGCTCTCCCTGTTCGGTGAAACTAGCTGTCTTCGCTCCCCACATCTATGCTTCCTTTATCTCCCCAATCTTGTTCTCTGGACCAGACGAGAAGCCGACTCCCCCCTTTTGCTTCCTTCCATCTTCCTATATCTCCCACTCACTCCACTTTCACAATCAGAGCGACGATCCTCTCATTCTCCGTCTCGTAATACAAGCCTCAATTATGCATAAACTTGTCAATTTGCCCGTTCAAAGAGGAATGACATGGAATCCAGTGGAGAGAGCTGTCTGAAGATATATCTCAGATGGTGACAACGGGAAGCCTAATGCATGTCTTAGTGACTGTCCTGTCTCTCGCACCCACTCACGTGTGACCCGTTGTCACAATCGTGTTATTAAACACATCTGATACAGCTTAAACCCAGCCAGTAACTGAAAAAATGCCACAACACACCCCCGTGATATATTTTTACATCTGCCAACTGTGCTGCTGCTGCTGCTGCTGCTGCTGCTGCTGGGCGTCATTGTTAGTTGGGCTTGAACGGCGCTGCCTGCAGGACTTTTCTTGACCTTACATTTCTACTAGCCTGTAGAAAACCTGTGGCGAACCTCACATTGAACGGCGGTCAAAGCTTTGTTTTTATGTTGTCATCGTGGTACAAAATGTTTAAATCACTACACTCAGCTCCAACTTTTCTTGCATTTATGTCTCTCCCTTTATAAGTTTTCACTTGCATGTTTAAATTAAATTGTGAGAGTGAGACCACCCCGGCCTCTGCTGTCGTGTTCCCTCTGTCTTCTCTTTTTTCTTTCATCTGAGTCCAACTGTACCTTCTCTGTGAGACAACATGAGTAAATGGTTCTGTCAGGCCTCCTGAGTGGATTAAAGTGGCCTTCAATTACCTTCATCATTGACCTTATGAAGCTGGTTAACTGCAAAATCCTTCACCCTAAACTCAGCCATTGTACACTCTAATTCAGTCTAACACGCACAGAACGACAAACACACACATTTGTGTTCACAACATTATAAAGGGGGTGAAAATGAGTAGGAAAGGTCTGTAGTGAAAAAAATAGGTTAGGGGTAAAATAATTCATTCTGGAAGTTTCCGTTTTTTTCCGATTTTGGTGGAGATCAAAGCTTGGTTTCAGGTCTAATTAACCAAACGAATGCAGATCCCAGACCTTCTGGCTGCGGGTAAGGCCTTGGAGGGATCCCTCGCTGGAAATCCACATCAGATTTAAATAATTAATATGACACCTTGAGCTCCGCAGAGAAAGAGGGGCTCCATGTTGGAGTTTAGAACAATGTCACTGCCAAGTGTAATGCTGTTTGTCTCCATGAAAATGAGCAGGGGAGAAAGCAGCCACACCATTGTACTGCCTCCTTGGCGGATCAGGGGACTGCGCTCTCCTTTGTCATGCTAACGGAGAGCTTTAAGAGGCCGTTGGTAAAGAAGGCCTGCGGCCTGTGCTCCATTCTTGGCTGGGCCTGGCTGAAGCAAGCTGGGCCTGGCTCTGGGGACTTGGAGCTGGGGTCATTTTATGGTTTTTAATCCTCTTAATCCCCGTTAGAAGGGGCTTGGTGGAGACAAATCTGCTCCCAGAGGTCCTTAGGATTCAAACGCTGCGCTTGAGCAACTGTATCATTTGATAACAACAATGGTGGAGGATAGAGAGAGAAAAGGAGCGAGACAGACAGGGGAGAAATAGGAAGAAAGATAAAAATCTACATCACGATTGAGAGATACAGTGTTTTATCTTTGCCCTCTGGTTATTAGCGCTCCTCCTCAATTGTTAGCTAACTTTTTTCTGTCAAAGTTTGTGTCAAGGTGGATAAACCACGCAGGATCCGTGACAGATACACACAGAAACATTTGGTCTGACTCTCATGCTAATGACCCTTATGTTGCCCTGTGGTCCAATAAGACATGCAGCGTGGTCCTGCTTCTCCGTGTGGACAGCACATCAACCTGTTCTCAGAGGCTGTGGAGACGGGGGAGCCAGGGATAATCCAGAAGGTCCCATTGAAATTAATACACTCCTGTTAACCTCATCTTAGACAAACTCTCTTCATTATCACTCAATTAAAACTGCATATATGAGCAGGCCTCAGACTGTCTGAGCTTCCTGACCGAACAGTCGCATCGGGAGGGAGGGGGGACATAATATACCAGCTGGAGGTCTGATAAATAATTACCAGATATTAGAAGCAGGCTGAGGGTTATTTTGTGTTTGCACTCTGTCAGGAAAAATCTGTGCTCTCCCCTTTTGAGATTAACCCTCTAAAATAGGTGGAATAACAGAACTGGAATTTCAGGCTTGATAAGCTTGTTTAAATGCCAAGTTTAGGATGGTACCTGAAGCCAGGAAGAGAAACAGCTAGTGGTTACTGGGAAATACTTCCTGGATGACAACAATCTGACTCCGCTGTCATTTCTAATTGAAATAATATGATAGGGGATGGTTAGCCTGAGTCACAATTTGCTCGTGGCTCACAGAGGAAAGCCAAACATAGTCTAAAAACGTTCTGACATGAGACAATGCGAGTTTGTGGTCATCCATTTTTTGACAGCAGAAACCAAAGTAGAGTAAAAAAAAATGCTGAAGGAGAGAAAGTGAATTTTAGGCACAGATGGCACAGATGCTTTGGTTTGTTGCTTCAGTGGCAGATCCCTCTTGTGTTTAGCTGCTCTGCCGTTTGTTGTTCATTTCTGAACCAGCGCACACTTGATTGATAATTTCCCTCTCTTACTTGTTGCCCTCTTCCTCCGCTCCTCCTTTTCCTTTCTTTTTCTTGCATTGCCCACTAGCTGCCTCCCTGCTAATGTACCCAGAGTAGAGTATGGGGTTGAGCACCTTGAGCGCCGAGCTCTGGTGTGGGAACCGGCTAGCTGTCTGTGTTCTGCATATAGCCTGCAGCCAAAGACTGAGAAGGAGCGAGCAAAACAACAACCGCAAGTCTGGCCTGTCTGCAGAATGCCAGGACTGCTTAGTGGTTGGCAGCCTCCAACACACAAGGGCTGCACTGCTGTCATTCGCTGGGAAGAAATGCTTGAGATCCAAAATTCCATAGACAAGGCACATGCTACTTGGAACGAGGAAGCTGAATTACTCCTCCGGTTTGCATATGTAATGTTGAACTTGGGAGATGATAGTCTGCAGGTACTTGTTTCAGGCTGAAATCTTCGCATGAAGTTGAAAACTACACTTGCTGGAGTTGAGCATGGGTGAGTTAACTGAGACCAGCTGCGAGTGTTCGCTCGGACAAATACGTTCATTATCAGGGGCTTCAGAAAACACGCCATCAACTTTACCCGATGAAGATGAGAACCTCAGTACTGTCCACAATGTGAAATCAGTGTGAAAGATTTCCTGGTGTCATGACCAAAGGTTTGAGAATAATATATATAAAAACACGTGAAGTTTACCGTCACACGATAGTCGTTTTTTAAGAACTTTGCAATAAATCATTTTAATTACCGTGATTCGCATGAACAAGTCCACTAATGAAATGAATTCCCATTGTCTGCAGAGTTCACAGTGGAAGCTTGACCCTGTTGTCCTCTCCGCGGTAACAGCTAAAACCAAAAGAGCATTTGGAGCGCCAGATTGCCGTTTCCATCTGGTGGGTTTGCTGCGCAACGCAGGAAGACGCGCGAACATCTTTTCGTAATTGTTGTTTCATAAAGAACGATGCCGATGTCATTTGTTACACCGCTCTCGCTGCACACACATTGTTTCATACTGTGGGCAGTTTTCCTTTGTTGGGTCCTAAGTCCTAACTCTACATTCTTTGATCAAGGCTGCGTTCACCACCCTCATGTTTCTATAGCCTTTGACAAAGACAAACACAGGCAAGAAACCTGTGTAATGAGCATAGCGTGTGCGCTTGTGTGTACGTGCGCTTTATGAATCCGAGTTCATTTCAAACACTCGGTTCTTACTGGGAGTGCAGCTGAGAGTGAAAACACTGCTTGTGTGTGTGTGTGTGTGTGTGCGCATTGATGTTGGTTTGCGTGTGCGTTGACAGCCTTTGAGCCAGTTCTCGCCTTCACTAAAAGCGCTTAGGGCACAAAGCAGCCTTCCCCCCTCTGCTCCTGAGCACAGGCCCTGTTCTCGCTCTCTGACAGGAGCTGAAGGTAAGCACCAAAGACATCTTGACACACGCGCGTAAAAGCACTTTTGATGCGGGGAAAATGGACCGCTTTGCAGTGTACAAATAACAGCAAAATGTCAACAGAACGAGGCGAGTCCGACGGGAGGCAACAACACAAGCCAGGTTCAGATGATATTACAGCAAACAAAACATGAGCATCAACAACCAAAGGCCCTTTTCTTGTCTGCCTCGATCATCACATTGTTTTGACTTTGTCTGTTTATCAAATCGTCCTTTTCTCCTGTGTTAAATCAAAAATGTAATAACCTGTGGGACAATACAAAAGGAGCGCACGCAGGAAAATGAGGGACAAATGCAAATGTTTTAGCAAAAACAATAATAGGTATCATTTATTCATTGGTAAGAATAAATGTTTATGTATCATTCTTTCTTCTTCACTTCTCCACCACCAACTGCTGGTTTCCCACGCGGCGCCGTCACTCAAATGAAGACCTAAGTCCTTGGGATTGATTTTTCAATCATTTCTAACTACTTCCACTCATGTAGACTCAATTACACATAGGACAAACTTCGAAATGAGACGTTAGCTGAAAGCTAACAAACGATGTGCCATGACAAGATACTGTGAAGCTGCAAGGTCACAGCTTTAGTCATGATCTTTAAATGTACTTTTAATGAATACAAATAGAGAAGCATCAGTATTTATCAATAGATTATTAAGCGATTCCTATTTGATTTACCAATGACTTTATTGCCAACTTCCCTTCCAGCTTCAGCTCCACCATCACGCACTTATGAGTGAAACACTGAGAAGCCGTTTTACTCTCTTACTTGTCTATGACCCGTCGATCTATATATCTACACATTATCTCTAGCTCCTTACACCCGGCTATGGAACAGCAGCCCCCATCTGTCTGCCTGGGCTGTTTTTCCTGTGAGGTGCGATTGGTGAGGGTCGGGGGTCAGGGCCCAGCGATACTATAGAAGATAAGTGTCTACTCTAACCTAGGGCTACACCTGTAGGTCACTGCAGGGGGATGCTAATCCCTCAGCCGCCCGCTAATACTGATGATCAGCATCTGAGACCCTGTCCCCTGGGAGTGTGTGTGTGTGTGTGTGTGTGTGTGTGTTGTGGAGGCTGACAGATGAGGCAACAGGGGGCCCAGCAACCCGTGTCTATGCCTCGGTGTGTGTAGTGTGGGGGATGGGAGAAATTGTTTCATTCTGAGTGTGTTTATGTGTACATGTGAGGATGGCCCACCACTCAGCATTTAGGTGTTCACTGACATTATGGACGTAGCAGACGTTGTGATGTAGCAACTGTTCAGCTGTATCTGAACTAACTTAGGGAAACATTTTTTAATCAGATGTAAAGTAGAACAAGAAAAAAAGGTGATTGGGTTTGTCCTCAAGCCAAAAAGTCCATGTGACCTGTGACTGCAGGTGATGGGGTAGCTATCTGTAAGGCCTGCCCCGTCTTTCTTTGGCCTCCACCTGTAGAAAGGGCTTGAAAGCTCAGATTCTACACTGAATAATTTGTCAGCTATTTACATGGAGCCAAGAACTAGAGAAATGAGCAGGTGGTATCTTTTTTCTCTGTCCCTTCCTTGTGCCATAGACAGATGTGTCTGGCTGCCCCCCACCCCCCTTGTCTGCTCCCGAGGCTCTCCTGCAATTCATTTCACAGTTGTTGTCCAAAAAAAAAAAAGAAACATGCTGCATAATGACTGTCTTTGTCTTACAGATATACTCATGGATGTATATTTGATGGTGTTTTGCACTAGAGAGGTAATACAGAGATATAATACATACATACACACCACACCACAGGTATTTTGTGCCTGCTGAGCTGAAGCACATTGTCGACAGTGGACGATGAACTCAAGTTGTTGAGCTAAAGTAAGGGGACCATGCAGAAAGAGTCTTTTCAGATTTTTCATAGATGCTACAAACCAGCTTTGTCCTCATTTGGATCTACTCTCATTGTATCCGCATCCTAATGTTTTTTTTTTTTTACATCTTGCTCAATGAGCTATTAGGATGCCTTTTGGTCAGCTCTCAGTTTTTCTCAAATCATTCACCTCAGATGTAGCTTGCATTCAGGCCTCCTGCCATTATCCCCATTACAGACCGGTTTAAAAGAAAACCATGCAATATGACTCAATGCACTTCTGACACCCACTGCAGACGTATAACTATAGGCTTATTAAGTTTGTTTGGTTAGAATCCATTTATATTGCATCTGAGATTTTATTTTTATATTTACCTACGTTTTGATCAGATTAGGAGATAACATGTAACAGTTGTCGCTTACCAAATTGGTCGGACTTACTCATATACAGGAAGTTCACGTTTACGTTTTTTGTACATTTGAACAAAACAGATATTCACATTAGAAGTACACCTGCCAAAATTAAACAGTGTAGGTGATTTCTAACTATTTCAATGTTGTGTTTGGTCACTTTAGTTTAGTTTAAATATGTGTTTGACATAGACAGACACAGATAGTAGTTTGTCTTCAGCAGCTACAGAGTTGTTGCAAGAATATGGCTCCTCATCATTAAGCCAAGTCAAAGAAACGTTTTTCTTCCTTAGACATTTGTCTACACATTAATTCCTGCTATACCGGATCACAATATCAGATTAGAAAAACTACTGACAGCTTTATGTTTTAGCATTTAGAATGTGTTTACTGACTGTATGGAAAAATAAGAAACCTTTTAGCTCTGATAATCATAACAGTCACTGCCTGTTGCAGTATATTATACCTATCCTACTGCATTATATTGCACTTAAATATGGAAAAAAGTTAATTTTCTTTCCTTTCCTTTCTTCCTTTCTAAATTTTGGAAAGGAAACAATGGAGCAAACATTTCTATACAAGGCAGTGAGAACATGGATAATATTATGTGATTAGGTGCACAGTTGGAACAAAATTTGGGTCTGTCCTCAGGCTACTTAACTTTACTCTCTCTCTCTCTCTCACACACACACACACACACACACACACACACACACACACACACACACACACACACACACGTGTACATGCTAGTATTGCACGCTAATCATATTTCACCCAAATCACTAAACACACATTCATATTTGAAGGTTTATCCCAGGCGACCATTTCAAATGATTATGTATGTGATTCCAGCCACACAGAGCAGAGAAAGTGTTTACTCTCCTCATTGAGGCACAGGATAAGTTGAGAGCAGAAGCTAAGTGTACTACAGTCTATGGCAGAAGAATAAACATTTTCCTTTATAGCCCGAGGACCCACTTTTCATCTGTCAAGCATGTTTTAATAATTAATCTGTTTAATACACACACAGCATCTGCTGGGTACAACTCCCATCCTCCCATTCGAACTGACTAGCACAGCTGCCACTGTTTGGGTGTACTGTACAGGTCTGGAATATGATAAGATTTTCCCCCGCTGCGGTACACAGACAGGATGCTGCTATGCATGCTGACATACAGTATATTGTCACGCGCAAACATGCACAAACTTGTATATGCACACACGCCTGAAAACTAGTTTATGCTGAACGGAGGAAGACCTGACTATGGGCCTACTTTCCCTATGTATTTCTACTTGGTGAACAGGCCAAATGGGGATTGTGTAAATTAAATACATTTCTTTTTCCGGCAGCAGAGAGAAATGATGCCAGATTAAGCCCATGAATATATACATGGGCCAGGGCTGACCTGTCTCCAGATGCCTGATTTCCCTGGAGGGGTGCTGACATAGTGAGGGGCTCCAGGGGTGTGTAGGTGTGTGCGCGCATGGGAGTGAGTGTGCGTGTGTGTTGCACGGTGCGCCTCAGACAGAGGTGAGCAGATCTGTTGAACAGGTCCAAATTGAGCTTAATCTCATTGTGCTGAAACAGGAATGAAATTGCACAATTGCACTTTAATCGACGATCGAAAACCCCACCCCCCTCCTCCTCCTCCACCACCTCCTCTCCTCTTTCTCTCAACCTTTTCATTTCTCGTGCACTCTCTCTCTCTCTCTTTCTCTCTTTGTGTCCTTGGCCTTAAATCCTTTACACGGGCTGGTGGGCATGATTGCCTGTTAGCCTCTATTTTCTCCTCTTTTCTTTTTGTTCCAGTGGAAGAATCTAATAATGTCTGTTCAAGCAATCAGGAGGTTAATGTGGTTAGGATAAGGGCAATCATAAACCAATAAAGGCCATCCGGATGCCCTGTTTTGCTTTCATTCCGCATCTAATCCTGGGAGATACTGATTTCGGGAATCCTGTGTTGCATCCGCTGCACTGGAGCGCGTCTCCATCATGGGCAGGAAGGATTCATTGAGTCCCCTGGGGTTGATTACACACACACACACACACACACACACACACACGCAGAGCTATTTGTGTCACACAGGTGATTCTAATTATCTAAGGTAGGAAACATTTAGTCAGTTGAATATTAGCCACATGAAGTGCAACGCTTTCCAAGAGAGAGTGAGAGAGAGCGGAAAGAAAAGAGAATTATTATTAAGAATTGCTCTCAGTCATGTTACCCCCGTCCTCACAGAATGATCATATTCAGCAGTTTTTCCTTTTTGCTTTTCTCCCTGAATCATTGTCTGCAAAATCAAACAAACCACAATCTCCAGGAGACTCTATTTTTGTTACGAGCGACGCATGTGGAGGACAACATGTGATTCTACTAAACTAACAACGCTGGACGGTGGATTACAGAGCTACTTGTCAGTAACCACAAAGAAATACCAGCTCTGGTTGAATGCAGCTCAACCCTCACATTAACAGGCCTCCATTTACACACCAAGGATGATATTAGAGGATGAAAAACCTCTGGTAGCAATAAAAGTATGAGCACAGCTACCATAAAAGGTTTACACGCTGAGCAAATTGGAAATACCTTCTTCTAAAATACTACATACCGTTACATTCTTAACTACAGTAAGCTGCAGTTAAGGATGAATTATTTCTGTGCATGTGTATAATGGCATAGTTATGCTAAAACGTGCATTCCTTACAGTGATTTGATGGTTTTGGGGCATTATGCTTGTATAGTTATAATGATCTCTGCATGTCAAAATGTGTATGCAAGCATAATGAAAGGAACTGTCTGGAATAACATACACCAAGGCACGATCGGCGCCTGTTACACATTTAGAGAAATAAAAACCGCAGGTACTTGAGCCATGTAAAATGTGTTGATTTGTTGCTCAAGGTGTTTGAACAAACAATGCAACAAAGGTTCCCGGGTTGTTGTATCTGGGGTGGATGTACTCATTATGGCCCATAATGAAGGGCCCTGCTTACCGCTGTGCATCTACTCAGCAACACTGACGACCTACACACACACCCGCACACAGGCCGCTGCCAGGCTGTCAAGTCCAAAAATAATTAGGCATCAAAATGAGTTTCCCTGTTTTCTTTTCTCCCCTTGTTCATTTTATTCATGTGCTGGAACTCGGGAGACTGGCTAATGCAGTTAACATACTCTCATCATGAATTTTCATTACACCATTACACGGATACATTACAAGAGCAGGGGAACTGCGACTACAGGGATGCCATCGACATGCACACACTGACAGAAACACATAAACCCATGCATTTATTCAGATGCACGAATGCATACCAACACACGCTGCACTGCTCGACTCTGCTGTGTGTGAAATACGTAGCAGTTTAAGACAGAGCGACAGTGTTTGTTAAGAAGAGTGGTGAAAAAAAAACTGCAAATGTGCTTATTCTTGCAGAGATATAAACGATTAGAAAATGAATTCCACTCTGGTCAATACATATGGAGCTATAGGCAGCAGCCAGTTAGCTTAACTTAGCATTATTACAGGGAATGGGATGTACTAGCACCTCTGAACTCATTAATGTGGTAGATGTGTTTATCAAGTATGCCCATCATTGCTTTATGCTCTGATTATTTATTCCATTTATCACTTAATTATTTGGACAACAAATAATTACGAAAAAATTTACACCAGTCAACTTTACTCTCACCAGCAGTTAAAAATATTCAGCTTACTGTAAAAAAAAGGAAACTCACTTAGAATCTGAAACCATCACAGAGACATCAACAATGGTCAATTATCAAAGTAAATGCAGGTCAGGTCAGGTCAGGCATACACCAGCAGTACCCCCCCCAAAATGCTGAATTTACTACTCCTTTAGGTATAAAGCGCAAGCTGTCACCTGTTTTCATGACATGACACAGTTTACAAGCCTTAAAACACTCACTCGACGTCCATGTCGCCCAGTAGGGGAATTATCATCGTAAACACCTGCCTGTCTTTACTAAACCAGACACATTTCCCGCATCACTACCATGGGAACTGTCTCAATAAGCAACAGGGGTGTGTATAGATAGGTGTGAGTGAGTCTCGGTACAAAATGCGTTTTTATTGCTGATCTCCTCATGCTCAATTACCCAAAGTCTCCTGGGACTTAGCGGAGGTAAACACACATCAGCTGGTCCTGATTTATTTCACTCTCCCACTGCAGCTTGGAATTAAGGAACGCGTGCTCGTTTTCACTCACTCACTCACACACACACACACACACACACAGCTGCTTTAGCACTTTCTACACACAATTCTACACAACATCTCAAGAAGCCCCTAGTAAAGCAAGGAGAGCTGATTATCATCAGACAGTAATGCTTATATAGCTAACTTATGAGAGTCC
The DNA here is from genome assembly GCA_032359275.1 of Microctenopoma steveboyesi. Lineage (NCBI taxonomy): Eukaryota > Metazoa > Chordata > Actinopteri > Anabantiformes > Anabantidae > Microctenopoma > Microctenopoma steveboyesi. The sequence goes on from JAUMHF010000013.1 coordinate 4,613,115, forward strand.
TAATGCTATGACAGATGAGAGAGTGCCTGTGCCTTTGTTGCCATGCCAAATGCCCTGCGTCCACTGAAGCCTAATCCTCCTGCCATCTCGTTTCTTCCTTCCCACCTTCCTTTTTCTAGCCAACAGGTGTCTGTGTACATGTACAACAAACTCTGCTTGTCCTGCACTGTGTACTTATTGATTCCTATGACTAGACTGTCAATTTAGAGCCTGACCCCATTAGACTCCTATTAGATTCCATCTAAAGCCAGTCATGGGACCAGCACAGGATCCCCGGTCAAACACGCCAACATTAATCACAAGACCAAAAGGAAGAAAGCGGAGGGAGGGAGGAGAGGGAGCCTGGCCCAACCGGCTGGTCTCTCTTAATGATAAAAACATGGACACTATGGGTGTTTACCCTGGATTTTCACAGATTTCTATCGACATAGATCTTACCAATAACACTAGAATAACAACAAATATAAATAACAAAACTGGCCCCACATATGCTGCTCATTGCTAACATGTCCCTTAGTTTCCTGTTACATCCCCCAGTGGACAATTGTGCACAATGAATTGAAAGGAGAACAGATGTTATGTCAAATTTGTGCTGGATTCAGCAAAATCCAACACTGACAGTGTTAAATTTAACTCTGGTGAATATCTGTCAAGATAATTTGATCAGAGTATTGTAGGTCAAACATAATCCAATCTAATGAAATAAAAAAGTTAAATACATATTAAGCTTTATATGGTCACAATATCGCCTCAAGGTTTGGTGTGTTCAAACAAATGCCTGAATGACTCCTTCATAGTCCTTCATATTGTCTTCAACAGATTTTGTCACTTTTTATTCAAATTCCCAGAAATACAAAATGTTTGTAAAGAAATATGTATATATATATTTCGTTTAGGCGGCTCAGTGGTTAAGGCAGAGGACTGGGATGCAGGAATAGCAGGATCGATTCCCAGCTGTGGCACCCAGCCCATCCCTCCATACCAGGTGTGTCCCTGAGCGGGGCACCCAGCGCTAGCTCCCTGAGCGCCGCCTGTGGCTGCTCACTGCTCCGCCCAAGGGGGGATGGGTCAAATGCAGAGAATACATTTCATTGTAACATGTACTCACTGACAATAAAGCGGATTGTTCTTCTTTTGCTCCATCTTTCAGCAGTTTGTAGTTGTGCGTCTATTCAGGCGAACCATCTGTGAATGCACAGGCCCGTGGGTGGTGTTTGATAGTTTTGGGGAGGAAAACCAAAGGTGCGCCTTCTGTTTGGTAAATCCAGTGGTGATCTTTCATGACAAAACGTGCTGCAGTGCAAAAATCACAAGTATGCAGTAACGGTTTGAAGAATGAAAAATGAAAGTTTACTCGTGGTAGCGAGCTGCTGAGCTGTTCTGCATGTTGGACCATTTTCTAGTGCCTGTGTTGTTCTGGTCTACCACCTTCTCACAGTTTAATAAGTGGATCATCAGGAGACTGACAGGCCCACCTGATTCAGATGCTTTGTAGTAGAGCATAATAGTGAAAAGACTAGAGCAGTGTTATATAAAAACAACGTTCAGCACATGCTGTATGTTGCTTATTGTAATAGCTGGGCTGGAGCAGAGGGAATAAATACAGAAAAAACACGTGGGAAAAAGCGATAACTGTAAAATCAGTGCAGAAAAAGCGGGGGGGGGGGAGATAAACATGGGAGCCATCCAACATTCTCCTCCCCTCACCAGCCCACCTACATTTCTCCTCTCCTCTTACCACTTGCAAGCCGTCCTGCGCGATTGTTTGTCTTCAGAGCATTGCCGTCTGCCAGACAGGACTGTAACATCAATGTTAGGAAACGTTCCTTTCTCTGGTGTAAGACTGCAATGACAATGTCTGCCATGTTTCACTCTGATCTCTCCATCAGTGTGAATAAGTGTATCGCCACGCTTGCTCAGGCTGTCACTTACTCCTCTGGGGAGACACTCACTCACACACACACACACACACAATGCTCCTTATTATCGCTGCTGAGATGGGCACCTTCAAATGGAAACGCTGCAGATGTAAATACACACACATGGAAACACACAGATATGTTGTTATTTTATGTGTGAGTGTATCTCACTTTATTATAATACTAACTTAATTCATTTAGTACCTTTGCCTTTCGGCTAAATGTGCAGTATGTCTGTAGCGTTGTGTGTGCAGTGTGTGAATGAGCTGGTTAAAAGTCCATATTTTTTCACATCAATGGTTCAACATAGAAAAATTCAAACAGAAATATGTGACAGCAAATTCTACAGTCCTGCACATTCGTACACATAGATTTCGCTGCACGCGTGCAACTAGTTTGCAGCGCTGTGTGTTTGCACGTGTGTGTTTGCACGTGCGTGTGTTTGTGAGCGAGCTGACCCGTAGTGCAGACACGCAGCGCCAGCTGACTACCTTTGTTAGATCCCTCCGTCTTTCGTGTCACTTCAAAACGCCTCATTATGTCCTCCTCTGTCATTGGAATTCAAACTGTTCTTTTTTTACTATTAACCACCTCAATATGCTCCCTCGTGCTCGCTCCGTTTGTCTCTCTTCCTCACTCCGCTCGCTCTGTCATCAGCTGCTGAGACAGTGTTGGGTAACAATTTCTTCCTTCTTGTTTGAAACCATTATTTAAATAACAGATGTCTCCTTCAGCAGAGGACGGGAGAAGAAAGCAGTGTACTTCCACTAATAATTCTTTTCATTATCTGTCATGTGAGGAGGACCTCTGCAAGGTGTGGCTTTAATAATCTTCATCAAGCCTTCAGCTGCCTCTCAGGCAATGGCAGGCCATATGGTGCTGTGCAGCATCCCAACGGGACGCTCCTGCACATTGGTCCTAGGCTGAAGACACACAATAGATTGAATTGTTAGATTACAGTTAAATCATTGTTAGTTGTGACGACGCGATTCATAGTTTACATTCTGTTAGCCTCGCACGGGAGCCCTGAAACCAGATCTCTATGTCGCATTTATATGAGCTCATGTTTTTAGTCGTGTTAAATAATTGGCCGTGACCATGTCAACATACTGCTGAAGGGTCTAAATAATAACTTTGCACCACCACCAGATATGAATAGAAAATAGAAGCATTTAGACGCTGAAGAGTTGTCTGTGCCACATGGTACCAGGATGGTTTGTATTTAGAGTATCTGTTGCTGGAGGCAATCTTGCTAATCATTTGTTCTGATTCACACTTTTCTGTGATATGTGAAGACTAGACGTTGCATTTTTCTGCGGAACTTGTCCACAGAGGCGCACAGTAATGCAGGCTGCAGAAACTGTAGCTAAGGCCTCGGCCTCTTAATTATAGTACAAGTCAAACAGGAAATAGGAATTACTTGAAACAGGAAGTGCATATTACTGTTTGAGCCTGGCTGTGTCAGCAGTGATCACTCTCTCCTCATTAGTGTGTTATTTCACCTCATTGAAACGCGCACGCACGCCGCACCTGTAGACTGTGGGCGCCAGGTGTCCGGGGGAATGGATCGCTTTCTCCACGCCTCATTTCAAGTAACAGCTGCGTTCAAGAAGAAGTCCATACAGCAAGCACTTCCTGTAGGAGGATGCATGGGGGTTACACAGCAGTTTCTCTCACTTCATGTGGTAGTTCTGAATAAGTGCGTACAGTACTCCATGCATATTCTCTGTGTACTAAATCACTGACTGGAGCTATATTTGTAGGAACCTATGTGTGCCTGTATGTACGTATGAAGATAAAAGACGATACAGTGGATACGCAGATAGAGAAAAATACAGATCGCTCGGTTTTTCCTGCTACCCACATCTTTTTTTGATGGTGGCTGAAGGGGGACATGCTGTCCTCCTCCACTTCCCGCTGATTTGAGGATGGAAGCCCCCCCACGCCCCCTTCACTGCATATGAAAGAGTGGTTCGGTCGAGCACAGGGAAGGTGATAACCCTTTTGTTTAGTCTGAGCTCCATCACAGGCTCTGTCAAACCCAAGAGACAAGCAGACAGAGCCGTGACAGGCCCACTAATCTGACAGCTCCTCCACATCACAAAGCAAAGAGCACCCATCACATCAAAGTGGCGTGAGAGAGGCACCAGCGGTGAGAGACTGACGCTACCTCTTTGCGCTGCCATTTCCGCTGGTATCTTCATAGGGCCTCTGACATGCTGCACACCAGGAACCTTCAGAGGAAGAATCCAGGTGGCAAAAGAGGAGGTCTGAGTTGAGGGATCCTCCTCTGAATGGTAACCTTCCTGAAGGATGAGTGTGTGATGCACTGAGAGTACATGACAGGCTGTTTACAAAGCTTCGTGTGGGTGTTTGTGGCGAGGACGTTTTAAAGAGAGGTAGATCGCGTGGCAGCTCATCTTTCCCCTGTGGATGGTTTCCAGTAGAAATGGCAGGGAGGATGATTTTGATTAAGCTCCAGGTTAATTGATGGTCATCATATTTTAAAGCTCTAGATATTGAGGCTTCTCTCAGAGCAAAGCAGCTTGTTCGATGCAGCTGGGTTTAAGAATCTTTCTCACGAGCAGCTCTTTCATTTTTACCACCCTAATTGATCCAGCTGGACTGGGGATGAATCAAGCAAGGTCCTGGTTTTCACCGTGCCTGTGACTCACAGGCCTAAAGCGTTTTGAGATGCAAAAAGGCTTAGTTGGTAGAATAGTCACACACGAACCCCGAGGTTGGCGGTTTGATTCCTGGCTCCCTTGATTTATAGACATATTTTGAATTGTTCCTGCAGCCAATCCTCAAAAAGAGGGTTTAAATGATAAACTAACCTTTGTATATAAGAATGAATTCACTCATTCCATCCATTCATACGCGTTTCTTAAGGTTTGTTGAATTCCTACAAGCACTTGCACAGACTTACTAGTTGTAGGACTCCTGTCAAAGAGCTGTGTCACAGACCAGTAGTGTGGGTCACATGTTCTCTTCCTCATCCAGATGGTTTGACATATGTAGAGCTGCCAGTCGTCTGACAGGGACACCCACCCTACCTGCATACAAAAACCAAAGCGTTGAAAACACACGGCGGCATTCATCAAGATTTACCACTCAGCCGAAACTCTCTGGCTGTGAACAAAGCAGCTTAGGATGTTCAAGAATCCAAACACCTTGCAAAGAGTTTGGCCAAGATTTTCTATTTAATATTCGTAATGGAGTCGATTCATATGTGAGTTTTGGGACCGAGATGAGGTAATGGTCTTGTTGCGCTCTGAAGTGCCCCGAGTCCATCTAGTAATGTAAAACAACACTAATTTGAGCGAGCCGCTTCATCTCTGCATGTTAATCAATAAACTCATTACCTCTGGTGCTTAGTGAAGGATTCCCTGATGCCTTCTCACTGATGTTGAGAGAAAAAAAAAGGAAGAGAGAGGGAAAAGAGATGGAGTTGAGGGAGAGAGGTGGAGAGCAAGGTTGATTATAATTACAGATTTTAGCAGCCTGTGCCTTAGCATAACCTGCTCATTACGGCGAGAGCATGTGTGCATGTGTGTGTCTTGGCCGCACACTTCCAACACAGCCCTATAGCTACTCTGCTCCCCAGCTTCCCCTTGCGCAGAAAGCCAAGAACAGCCGACACAAGTGGCCCATTTAGAATATAAACACACCAAAACCTGTTATTTCAATTGACCTTCGTCACATCAAGCTGTCAATGATCTCAGCTCTGTACTCTTCGTCGCTTGCTCCTTCTCTTTCTCCGAGGCAGGCAGCATGGTAATGAACATTTGGTTCAGAATAGGTGAGAGAGAGAAGGGGGGAAATTATATGCCAGGGCATTTAGCCTAGCAGTGTTCCTGGTGTAGGTGAGACAGCCAGCAGCATTTATGGAAATGGACAGAGCTGAGGGAGGTATTGTGGCTGCTGCTGTGTTTTCCCCCACACTCCCAACAGTGGGGAATTGGAGAGCACCCCAGCAGATTTGCTATTCCTTTGTTAAAGGAAGCAGCAAACTTTTATTTTCCACCTGATTTGGGATTTCTTTCGTCATTTAATGCAGGGAATCTCCTCTATTTGCTTACTTCTGAAATGAGATGCAGGCTCGGCTGCACTGATGACATATTTCATAGTTTGCCACGCTTGTGGCTCTGAAAGTGTGTGCCTGCGTAGCGCGCGTGCTTGCTGCAGATTGTCAGCGATTGTTGATCATTATATTTGTCAGTGTTGTGTCGTAGTGCATCTAGCAGGCATCCCTGGCCTGCTTCTGGCTTGTGATTATGAGATGAGAGGTGTTTATGATTGACTAAGCCATCTCCTGTCACAGCACACATCTATTAGCATAACTCTCCAGGCTGTCACGGTTTATCCGCGTACTATAGAGACATGCTCCAGAGAAGATTGGAATCAATAATTATGAATAAAAAAGCTCAGAACTCGTGGTATTTATACCGCAGCCGACTTGAGCTCCGGTGTCCTGCCTCATTTGGTGATCGGTGCCAGACTCGGCTGGACACGTGCCTTCACTCTGAATGTTCTCCTCAGAGCAGGTAGCGTCACTGAAGTTTCACTGGCGGATGCCGTCAGCAGCGAGATTAGGTCATTAGAAAAACGTAACGTCACATTCGGTTTTTGTGAAGCTCGCGCCGGGAAGAAGTTGTTCATTTTTGAACTCGTTGCTTTTTGTTTACCACTGTCAGCGAGTGAATAGAAGCCAAGGTAAATGGAGGTAATGGAATCTATATCTGCATATCAACTCTCTTTGAGGTTTTAATGGTGCTCAGTAGCTTCATTCCAAATCCATTAATATTCTGTTTAATATCACTAAATGCTGCTTACTGTTTTTAACACTGGGAGACAGTCTCCTCGCTGACTCTGTTTGTGCTGCCAGCACATCCACAACATCAGGTCGATAGATAGAGAGGCTCTAAGTGACTGTGACAGCCAGTTTACACTCAGTTTAGACGCTTCTACTTTTCCATAAAGCTACATTACGTCGGCAAGCAACGGGATCCAAATTCACTCAAATGAAAAGTCCTCGTTGCATGTTTTCCTCTGCACCACATTCATCTGTTTGGTTGCAAATGAATTCATTTACTCAGTTTGCTCCTCTCTAATCAATATTTGTGTACGAACAGTGGGTCAAATGAAGTAAAGAAATAATGGAAGATGCGTTGCTCAAAGTAACAAACCGAGAAGGGAGGGAATGACCAGACTCTGCAGATCCTCTGTGCTTCGCTGTTACAGTGGCGCTCAGCCCATTGTTTTGATTCAGCCTGTTGGTTCTGATTTGTTTCCAGCAGCAGCAGCAGTCTACTGCTTTTGAGCCCACTGCATACTACCTGCCCAACAGGTAAACAGCAGACAGTTTCACACGTTCTCACCTCATAAATGGCTTTTATCAGGAAGGTGCATATCACTGATGCACTTTCTTGCTGTCTGCCGTGTCCGCACGTGGCAACTACAATGTGGTTAGCGGTTAGAAAGAAATTAAGAAATGATGTCTCATGATATGATGTCTGCTGACTGTGTTGTGGACTGAGCAAAGTTAAAAAGAAAAGTGTTTTTAGAGAATGCAGTAACACATTTGTCATACACACCACATCAACCACTTTTATTTGTCTATGGAAAATATCCAGATCCTAGTGAGCTCACATCTCAGCTGCTTTGCTCCCATCACCAGTAACTTCACCAGTTTCCACCTAATCTCAGCGCACACAACCTCTTAACATCCGCCGACTTAAATCCAGCTGCTGGAGTGATGGAGGTGTTTAGTGGTTAGCCAGCCTTTTCGCTTCCTATGGCAGGAATATTAGCACCATAAAAACTTCTACATGTCATCTGTGTATCATAAAGACAGACACTCATGCATAAACACAGAAAACATATGGCAAACCTCAACGAGTAGGAGCTGTAGTGATGGGATGTGAGTCTGTGACAGTGTTACAAAGACAGACTTTTGCTCGAGTAGCGAGCGAAATGCTCCGTCCTTGCCCGCGATTTGTTTTCGTTCCAGCCTGGGCCCGCTTCAGTGCTTTCTGGGACACAGGAAGCTGGCACAGTGGGGACATCTGGGCACAAGAGGGGAGCGTCCAAACAGGCAAACTACAGGGACAGCCGTGCCAGAGAAACAGGTCCCCAGATCTGTCGCCAGTGATATGTTAATTTGATTTGTTAATTCAGTGGCACTGTTTGAGGGAAATCTGCCACCAACACCTGCTACTATTTCCAAAGGCAAGGACGCAGATCCGGTGTGACACTGGCTTCATTAAATAAAGAAACCAGGTCCCCCATAACCACATTTGGTGGAAGGCACCATCAATTCTCATACATTTAGATCACAGAAATCAGAGATGACATTAAGGCCCCGCATCCCACTGTTTCCCAGATGCACGGGGCGAAGCCTGCATGCAAGCAAATGTGTCTCTGCGTGCTGTCTATGACTATTTCTCTTTCTCTCTTTAGCCTTTATGTCTGCCATGTTGTTTGCAAATGTTGAGCGCGAGCGAGTGTGTGAACGCGCCAAGTGTATTTTCATTCTGTCTCCCAGCTTCTCCGCCAGAAAAGATGGTGACTGATGTATTTTTCAGGCATAGTTCCACAATCAAAGAGGCTCTTGTGGCCTTTCTGATGCATCATGTAAATTTTATAAAGTGTGGAACGGAGGAGAGTCAGAGAGAGCAACTGCAGCTCTGGAAAGCCTAATGTCTGTTTGCCTTTAACTCTGACAGGCTGTCTTTGCTCCTGTCTATCTCACTTCCCCTCCACTTACTCTCTCCTCTGTGGATCAAGGCCGGTCAAGGAGCATCTCACCACAGGGCCCAATGTCAGACAGAAAGTGTGGACTCGTGTGTGGATGTCAGAGCATAACCAACTCTCCAGGAGAGAGGGGGTGGGGGTGACAGCAACACAAAAACCTGGATGCAACCACACAACCCAATGTTAGAGTTTCACAACAGAAGAATGCCATTTCACGCGCGAGGTGTGTGTGTGTCTGTGTTGACGTGTTGACGCGTTTCATCGCAGTAACAGTCTTGGACAGGCAATCCAGGCCCTCACATATTTTCCTCAGCTGCAGTTCTGGCAGGTCCTCAGCCTACTGTGTGCTTTTCTAATGATTCAATTGGCTCAATAAGCATATGCTGTGCCCCGCATCATAAACCTCAATTAGATGTGTTGTGATGTGATTTGAGTGTGTGAGCGGGACGGAGGAGGAGAACGAGGCAGAAAGAAACACTGGACTGTTTGTGTTTTACAATAAGTTTTGAGAAAACAAATGCCCTTTAAAATCAGTGTAATGTCTGTGTCTTCATCTGTGTGTTACGGCGAGCGAATAAACGTGAATGAAAATGTGATCTGTTGAGGCGCACCAGTCTGGAAACCAGAGCAATCCTAGTTCATCACTTGACATTAACATTGAATGATGTCACATTAGATACGTAATTAGCTGTTACAAAGTTAAACACACAAATGCAAGTTGTTATTTTTGGGACATTTTGAATTAAATTTTTTATAGTATAGTAGTTTACTTTTGTTAAAATGTTTGAATATTAAGAAGAAAATTATATTTCAGGAGGCGAGGACCTTGATTATGTAAATATTACATTTTTTTTATAAATCCTTTATTTTTCAGTAAGATCAGTAAGAAGCTGCTTCCCAATGTGAGACTGTGAGGCGTCACAGCTGTGACGGGCTTTACCTTCCAGTTTAACCCGGTAAAGGAAAAGTTATCTGCCCCTCCTGTGTTCTCCGTCGCCACATCTCTCCGCCTGCCTGTGAGATATTTACTGCTAAATATTGACAGACATCTGGAGTGCCATTCAGCCACTCTCAAACTTCAGCACGCCGGTGAAGAGAGCCCTCCCTCTTCTCAGAGTGTGTTTCTCTCTCTCTCTCTCTCTCTCAGACACACACACACAGAAGCACCTGGGCTGACGTGTTTGGCGTTGTTGTACGTCTGAGGCCTTGGCCACAGAATGAAGGAATTTAGAATGACTACTGAAGGGCATAATGTTTTGGCAAAAAAACCTGCCTTGTATTTAGAGGAATGCGTTTTTGTGTGATAACTGTATTATTAGCACATTATGATTTACACGGCTGGCGATAACGTTGCGCCGTTTGCTGCCGTTTTGAGAAGCGGCTATTGATTTTTGGATGCGTTTGTTTAGTATCTTCGCTACGAAACAAAAACAACATATCAGGCCTGTGCATTGTTTTGTGTTTGTCATCCAGAGCAACGCTGGAGGAAAAGACCTGATGTTTGAGGGAAAAAGGCAAATTCAGGATGAACTGTCGAAACGCATCAGTGGGATTGACAGAGCTTCAGCAGCTCTGCTTTCACCACAAGCCTCTTCACGTTACAGAGATACTTGCGCGGGGTCAGATTGGAAACATGTGTTGTGTGAGCACCATGGAGAGAATGATCCTCCATCTTATTAGTGGATAACTCAAAGTACACTACACTGGGGTTTTACTAGACATGCAAAAGAAGGAGACACAGCAGAAAAAAAACAAGGCTCTTTTGTCTTATCTTAATTATTCATGCCCGGGAGGGATGCTCTCTCTCCTTTGTTTTTGTCAAATGACACATGTACAGGTATGATGGTGCAGGTGGTGTGTGTGTGTGTGTGTGTGTGTTTAGGCTTCTGTGTTTGTCTCTATCTGTGTTTTTGTAATTGCACAGAAATACCAGTTAAATGCACAAATCTCTTTGTCTGTGTGCGCATCCCTGTGTGTGTGTGTGTGTGTGTTGTGAGCAGAAAGAAATTGTCCATCAGCGCCTGTACACATGGGCGACACGGAGCCATTCCGCCGCGTTTGGAAGCGGCAGCTTTTCTCCTTAGTCCAAATCAAAGCGAGGCAGGAAGCGCAACAATGAGCCCAGCAGTTTGAGCTGATGGGCTCTTTAAATCCACCACAGACAACAGCAGCTCGGCGACGACCCTGCCCCGCGCTCTAATCGCTTCAAATGAAGTCATGAAGGAAACACAGCACAGCCGGCCCGAGCTCTCCTGTTCTGCAAGGTGCAGCAGCACTTGTTTGTGCAGAATGTCTGGCAATTAAAAATAATTGGGAAGCAGGTTTGCCCGCGAATCTTCCAAGAGTGCCAGTTATGATCTAATGAAGCTTCATTAGGCATGCTGAAAGCTGAGAGCACCGTATGACAACGGCAATTAGCCAGGATCATAGGCAAAAAATAATCATTAAAAATACCTCGGCCAAGATTAGCTTTTCACTTAATGACCAATTCATTAGCTAATTGATTTCCTATTAGTTACAGGCAGAGATGACTGTTTGGGGTACTGGTGCTGGTAATTAACAGCATTTACACCATTAGTCAATCGCCTAATTTTCCAGGAAAACAACTTTGGAGAGGAGCATAGCTGGAGGCTTAGGGCCATTTGATTTTTGCTCTTCTGCTGCGTTATCTCTTTAATATCGAGAGGGGAATCATCTTTCAGCTTAGGGGTTGTTAACACGCACTAATTTCTACTGATTACCAATTCATGTCACGTGACCATTCAGCCCGAATCCATCAGAGCTGAGGTGGACGGATAGGCCACAGGGAAGGAAGGATGAGAAGGGTGATGTAATTAAAGAAAGAAAAAAAAGAGGAGGGACTGCACTGCGAATGTTACATATTCTATATTCAAAATGACGAGTTTTCAGCATCACGTCTGTGTCGGCAGTACCTACAGATTCGAAGCATCAAGTTAATTTAGAGTGCATTCGATTAATTGATGCTCTCAGCTGGTGAGGCTGCCGAGGTCTTCTGACTAGCACAAGACCTGGGTTAGGATGGATGGATAGTGACAGGTGTTCAGTGCCTAGAGCAGCTCAACTGGCAGCTGATAATGACTGCCCACTTCACTGACACACGAAACAACATGTAAGAAACATGATATGTAAATTGCAGCAGGATAGTAATATTTTGTAAAGCAGAATGTTACTAATGATGGCCTGTCGGTGGTTTTCTCGTTACTCATTAGTCAGAGGACATAGTTATGATCTCACCACTTACGTACAAACCTTTCGTTGCATTCTTTTAACTCGTGGACATTTTCACCGGCTCTACTAACACACAGCGAAGTCTTATTCCTGTCTGTGTCAGCCTTCCTTCCACCTTCTTCCAGGGCTAAAAGTTCCTGTTTCTCAGTGGCAGCCCCCCCGTCCGTGTCCGGCAGATGCCTCAAACGTCACGGCGGAGGCATATTGTGATAAGTGAAACATTTCACACGCCGTTCCACCTGTACTTAGTGTCTAAATGCCACATTTAAAGACATCAAAATAGGCTTGAGGTCTACACAAAGTGGACTGAAGTTTGACTGCAGCCACTGGAGTTCTGGCCTCTGTCTTCGGAGGAGAGATGTGAAATTCAAAGGGATGAGATGATAGACATGTCTGATAGAAGAGAGGCAGTGATTTGGCCCATCAAAGCCTGCCTTCAGCCAACAGACACAGCCTGCGGCACATGCCGAATCTGTCTTGCACTGAACCGACTTGTGACACATCAACACACCCGCAGACACGTTCATGCGGTAGAGTCGGTGTGTCACAAGAGGGTTTCATGTAATGTACAAATACATACAGATTGTGCCCCTCTCCTAAAGAGCCTGGAGTGCATGATGTGGTTGTACTGGGACTTTCTTCTGTGTCCCGGCTACATGGGTTTTTCTTAACTGATCACACACACACACACACACACACACAGGCACCTCTTCATGCACCATTCTCATCCTAATCTTTGGCATCTGTTCTGCATTCACCTCTTCTTCCTCCTATGCATCTACCTCTCTGTTTTCCTTAGCGAACCCCTTTCTCCTCGCCCCCCCCCCCTCATCAAATCCACTCTCTCCCTTTCCGTCTCTCCTCCGTCTCTTGTGTCTGTGTCAGGTCCCCAGTTCTGTTAATTAATTCTAATGAAGTCATCTATCAAGGGCTCCTCTTTTCTCCACACCACAACATAAATCACTTTCTGTAAAAGATGCTATCCCTCTTTTTTCCCTCTCCTTTGCTCTCTGCACTGTGCACAGAAGAAGACAGCCACTCTCTCTTGCTCTCTCCAGAACAGGCTTTAATTGTGTGATTGAGAAAGTGTAGCATCACTCCATAAAAGCTAGTCTGCCTCAAATGGCTGCTCTCCGACTGACACCAGAGGGACCCCTTATAGCCTGCTGTGGTGAGAGACACACACACACACACACACAAAGCAAGCGACTTAAAACAGACACTTATTGTAAATGGGCCTCATTGGTCTCTGAAGGCATTGTTAACATGTCTGTGGGATGGTTCCCCTGCCAAGAGGGAACTTGATCCATCTCCACATTTATAAAATTAATTTCTATTACAAGCTGTGACTGACTAACACTGCCCAAATTGGGATTTATTTGCTCCCACAACGCACAATGGTAATTTCTAATGGAAAGCACTGAAAGACGTAACTGAAATCAGCATCAAACCGACTGCTGTCCCGTCTCGTGCAGTGCTCCTTCTCTTTCTCTGCTGGTGGACGAACAATAGAAATTAGACAACTGCATAAGTAGCATTTTCTTCTTATCGCTTCAGGTCACGGCGCTGTGTCCCCTTCTGAAAAGATGATGACGCAAACCTGATGTAATAAAATGTACACGAGAAGCCCAGACACATCTAAATAATGTATAAATGATACATCTTGTTAGCCCTGACACACAGGTTCACTCGTCTTCTGTGTGCACCAAATGATCAATGTCCTCCTGTTATCCTCATGCACACTCTCCAGTTCCATTCCCAAATCTTCCCGCCTCTCCCGGGGTCTTTCATGTTGCCCTCTGGGAGAAAACAAAACATGGGTTTCTACTGCAAATAAGGAGCTAAAACACCATGTGATCAGTCATGAATTATTTCAGTGTTATTGATTCGTATAAATCGTTGCATTTCCCCAGAGTATTTGACTATAAGAACAACAGTATCCTTTAAGGACTTGAGGAAAATACTCGCACTTTTTTTTTGCAGAAATAAAAGGAGGAATTTTAAAGGAGACGCTAGTGATTAATGAGTAGATTTAACCTGAAGAGCAAACTGTAGCTTGTTAAGGAGAGCGAGAGAGAGGGAAAGGGAGAGAGAGCGAGAGAGTATGTGTTTGATTTTCAAGCATTGTCAGTGGATTACTGTGTTTTCCCTGCAAATCGTTGTTGCATTTAAGGGTGTAATGTCAATTTCATGCCTCCCCCCCCCCCCTCAACAAGAGGCCTCGGTGCCCTGTGGGTAGAAAGCAGTTAGAGAATACACGAGGAAAAATAACAAACCAAAAAGGAGAACCAACATACTCCCAAAACATCCCATTCGAGTGCAGGCTAATGTTCAGCATATTGTGGTATTTTCATGTTGAGTTTTTTTTTTGCCCTGAAAGCCTCATTTAGATGGCAGACGAGGTTTTTGAACACAGAGCAGCCTGTAGTCTCCATGGACTGCTGCAGCACTGGAAAAGGACCTAAATGATTGCACCAGACAATGTAGCAAACCACGATATTCCTGCCGCCAGCAGGCACGCTGGAGGACTTTAATAAACAAACACACAATCACTGTCATTAACATGACTGCGAGTAAAAAAAAACAACTCTTCTTCTTCACAAAGGAAAGGTTTGAATTTTTCCTACCAGGGGAAGAATCCAATTTTCTGTTCTGCACGGGACCACATCTGTACAGCATCGGCGCATTGCTGAATCAGATTCAAGAATACCACTTTATTGCATTTTTGCCACCCCCCCCTCCGTCCCTATAGAACAAGATGATGATATTTGGAGATAAGCGCTGCTCTAAAAGAAGCTTTATGGTCTTGGAAATTATATTAGAAGCTAGAGGTGCAGTAGTTGCTTTTTAAGTTACATTTTCAAAAACTCACTCTATTCTCTCGAGGCCAAGTAAAACATTTAGACAATCACATCTGTCATATGTTATGATTTCACTGGAGCGTGGTGCAGAGAGATTGGTACATGTCAACAATCACACGCAGTTGTGATTTGTTTTAATTTCCACATTCTGACCAAACAAACGATTCGGTCAATAACTCAAGAGTGGAACAAAAATACTGTGGCAAACGTCCGGAATCCAAGATCTGCATTTAGGATCATCCATCCCTTCACACATGAGGCATCAGTCTGGCAGAGAGAACAGGTTGAAATAGCGTTGCGGTATTTGTTGGAGTGTCCAGGCAGGCAGCGGCTGCTCCAGCTTTTCCTGTATACCCTTCCCTTCATCTGGGAATCTGGACACGAGCAGAGCAGAGAGATCCAAATGTTCACGCGGGCTGCAGAGATTTCATGCTCCTATTTCACATGTAAATGTTGATGTACAATCAGGGAGGACAACACAGTCCTAACTCACTCAGTGCTCCAGTATGTCCCCCACTTTCTCACCCTCTCTTCTCCACGGTCCCTCCCCTCCTTACCCTTCCAGCCAGCGCTGGAAGAGAGCATTTAAGTCCGCTGATGTCTTGATAATGTTCCAAAGCTTTCACGGGGAGGTAGAGAAGGAATTCCTCAGCCCCCCAATTAGCAGTAAATGGACAATAAGGACACGAGAAGGTTTGTGGACATGCTGGTAAAAGCTTGTCATCTTACTTGTAAAGAAACACGTTTCCCCTGGAGCCTTATGAAATGTTTGGCACTCCTAATATTTTCAACACATCAAAATAAAAGGTGGACTAATTAATATTTTCCCAGGTACCGTGGAGCTTAGGTGATTATGTGGATTAGCTGTGCTCTCAATTCCATGACTGAGTTAGAAAAATCACTATATAATGAATATACATTGATGTTAATCTGCACCAAAATGAAAATAAATTGAATTAAATAAACTCTAAAATACATTTTAATTACATAAAATGAGAAGAGGAATAATACCACTTAAATAATAATAATAATGATAATAAATCTGTTGCAGTAGTATTTTGCATTACTAATTTTGGGACCTAAACCTTTCAGGCCACAGATCTCTCCCTTGCCCTGTGCTCAGCCACGCTGGGTAAAAAAACAACAACAATTCTGGTAACAAATAAGCATATAACAATATATAACAATAATTTGTTATATAAAAATATAACAAATAATAACACGCCATGTTTTTTTTCAGGAAGGAGGGGTGCTGGGTGTGTGGGGAATGAACAGCAACAGAAGATATGATTGAGGCCCCTTTAAGAGTTTTTGACCACTAAACTACAGCGACACCAGCGTTGGTGCGTGAAGAGCATCCCTCCTAGATTTCTTCTGATGTTCCTGCGTCTTCTTCTTCTTCTTCTTCTTCTTCCTGCGCTGCTGCTGCTGCTGCTGCTCATTGGACGCCCGGTGCCTCGAGTCAATGATATTACAGCAATCATTTTTGAGAAATCGTTACAGTGAATGTGTTTGCTGCTGCTGTGAAGAAAATAAATAACAATTCTAAGGAAACTCGGTGTTACACATTTTAGGACTGTGAGCGTCATTCATATTAAACACTGACAGCCTGAAGCCTTCATTATTGTGGAGGAATATTTCGTTGGAAACTAAAAACAAAAATGTATAAAACGTATAAAATGTAGCTGGAGCTTTTTTGATCAACATAATTTCATATCTACGCCTTAATTTATTTCCACACATTGGTAAAAATGTCAAACTCAGTGTTTTGGACGTTGTTAAAATTACGCACTGAACAGAAACAGAAATTATCTTTTTTTTTTTACATATCACTTTTAGATGCCACATGCGGGAGACATACCTACATATTTCCTTTGTAATATAATTTTTTGGGAAGCCCCTGTTAGTGGATTGTGGGGCTACTCGCGTGCGTCTTTCGTAAACGGCACTTTATTGTGGGATGATGTGGAGGCACACGACTGGGAGCGCAGATTTGCGTCTTAAAGAGGATTTAGGTCTATTAACAACAAAAGGCGCAGTTCATGGCACAAGGGAGAGACCTCGACTTGTGCGTCAGCCGCAGTGATGTGAGGCGGGCTCGCTGATAAATGGAGAGACATCAAACCGAGTCATTAGAGAGCTGAGATATGAGACTTTCACAGTGGCGGGCCGCTCAGGGCGGCACACCCAGGGGATCCCACTCCTCTCCCGGCCTTTTGTGTTTGTGTGCTGGACTGATGAGCGACTTAGATAACGTTAAGCCATTATGGGCTCACTTATTCCCATGAAAATCCTGTAAATAGAGGGAACATTTTTTCACTGCTGATATCTATTGATTTGTAGCCCATATTTGTAACAGGAAACCACAAAGGATTACAAGTGAATACTCAGAAGGGAACCGAATTTACAACCGTGAAATATTAATTACAACATTATGCCATAATTGTGTGTTTGTTGCTGCAGCGTGTTGGCTACTTTCCTCAGTGGTTTGTGTTGTGCATGTTGAGTGAGGCGAATGTGAGTGATTAAGCTGAAACTAAAAAAATAACTTTAAAGCGACAAAAAAAAATCCCCAGAAGTAAATGAGATGAGAATAAAACGTAAGAGTGGTAATTTAAATAAAAGTATTTCAGATATTTACTCTGTGTGAATAAGGTCAGATGTGATGTTTTTTTATATGTAGGCTTAGGCAGCCACATATATAAATACATATTTTATTAAATAACAACTTCTAAATGCAGACTTGATGGTATTGAGTCTTTCCACACCCGCGTAAACCCCCCATCAAGAAGTCCAATCAGCTGGTACGCCACAGTTATAGATGGCTTGTGGATAGATTAGTTTCCAAACACATCTGTCAACTCAATAAACTTTAAAAAAAGAGGAAAGAAAAAATAAAATCAGGGGACAATCTCACAACCGTAACATTTGTATGTCGGGATTAAATTTTCGCCGAATTAATTAGACACAACAGCCACATACACGCTCACAGGAGTGAGTCACCGTAGGCATTTTAATGACCCCGTAATTCAATTAACCGCCTCCATCAGCTCCATCATTGATTTGTGGAGAAAAGAAGAAAAAAAAGCTGCTGAAAGTTGAATTCTGCAAAGTCGAGCTGGCCTGTAATTGCTCAAGACACAGAGATCGGAGAGAAGAGGGGGTGGGGGGGCTGGGCTGAGGTGGCCGTGTATAAATAGTGAGCTCTCAAATACACAGTCACAACAGCAGGAGTGATCTCACCTCCTCTCCACCCCTCCTATCCATCGCTGCTGCCAGCCTCCAAAAAAGCGCGTATCCGTGAGCGGTACACGGTACATCCCTGACAATTCACGGTGGATTTCCCAGACCTGGACCACTACTGAGCCACGCAGCCGACCATGGAAGAACTTACGGCATTCGTGTCGAAATCTTTCGATCAGAAAACCAAGGAGAGCAGCAAAGAGAGTATCACGTACAGGGAAGTTTTGGAGAGCGGCTTGACGCGGGCGCGGGAGCTGGGCAGCCCGGAGACAAACCTGCAGGACATAACGGAGAGCAGCCACTGCCCGGTGCATCTGTTCAAGGACCACGTCGAGCTGGAAAAGGACAAACTGAAGGAGTTTAATGTTTCGAGGGCAACAGAGGGTAAGGTCTTTTTTAAAGGTTGTATTTCAAACAAATGTTCCGTGTGGGGTTGGGAAATATTCTCAAGTTCGTCTGTTTCACACCCGGAGCCGCCGTTCATTTCGTTTCTTTCTCCTCTGTCCACACAAACCCGCGCGTAAACACGGTTTTAGTTCGAGGAAGTTGAGACATAATCCCGTTTTTACGCCGATTATTTTTCATAGCAGGAGGCGGGCACAAAGTGTGGCCGTCGTTTTCACCGTTGGCTGATTGTTTCTGGACAAACTCGCTGCGACGTTTCTCCTCGTTTTCACCGGGAAATGTAATTAAATCTGTGCACTTATTTTACCAACAAACTCATTTATTTCGCATCTAATGATCATAAAAGATGTATGAAAGCGGATGTCTGTGCACTTTATTTAATTGTGTCTTTTAAAGTGTATTTTAAATAACATCTTGTATCATATGTTGCATTAATAAAAGGTTTACCACTAGTATTGTGATATAGCCTCTCATTTAACACGTACAACCGCTGTAATCTTTTACTAGCTCAAAGTCAAACCAAATCTAATTTCAGCTGCTAAAATCTGGCTCAGAAATGGTTCGGCCTGTAAAAAAAAACGTGTTCAGTCATTTATGAATGTGTTGAAAAGTGCAGCCAAACAGCAGGACAGGCCTCTTCTCACTCAGCAGCCAGACAGCGTGCAGGGAGAAGACTTTCAGACATTTAGTGCGTAAATGTAACTTGTTTCTATATTTATCCTGCAGCAGCAGCAGCAGCAGCAGCGGTACTGTTCTGTAGTATTCTGCCTTGTACTTATACTCATTAAATCCAGCAGACGAGCAGGGAGTCAGAATCTGGAGATACTGAAATGTTATGATTGGCGTTTGCCTGAAATCGAATAATTTTCATGAGAAACAGACATTTTGCAGGGGTTTAATCCTACAAACAGCTATTTGTTCAGCAGTGATTGCAAGGGTTCAGTCTCCTCCTAATAATAACACAGTGATAACAGAACAGTACAGCTAAATAGCCTGTGTATGTAAACCTAGACGGACACTGGTACATTTTGTAATGAAAAGGAAAGTTTCACGTTTCTGGAAGACTCTGGAAGTAGCCTGAATTAACCTCAGTGTGCTTTATGGAGTCTGGTAATTAGGTCGAAATTGTCTACTCTCAGCCAGGGCTTCATTCTCTGCTCTGTAAATGGGTTAAAGCCTGTTAAGCTCACATGCCCTGCACTGACTGGTCTACAGTTATAACGCCACTGACATTACACACTGACCTATGGAGGCTGGAAATGCAACCAGGCCTCTTGAAGGAATACGTGTGTAATATGTGTGTGTGTGTGTGTGGGTGTGTGTGTGTGTGTGTTGCTGCCAAATTGCCAGGCCTAAGGCCCGTGTTAGTGCCCAGTGTGCAGACCAGGGGGGGAGACATTAAAGTACACGTTGTGGTGTGTGTGTTTCTGTGGATTAAAGACTGTGTGTGTGTGTGTGTGGCTCCTTGAGGAAATTGGCCACAATTGAATCTTCTTTTGGACCGTTTCACAGGGATATACGACTGTAAGGAGAAAAAGGAGGACGTGAAATCGGAGGACGAGGACGCACAGGGCAAACTGAAGCAGCGGAGGAGTCGCACGAACTTCACCTTGGAGCAGCTGAACGAGCTGGAGCGGCTCTTCGACGAGACGCACTACCCGGACGCCTTCATGAGAGAGGAGCTGAGCCAGCGGCTGGGACTGTCCGAGGCCAGAGTGCAGGTGAGGACCCAGCCCACGCTCCTCGCTGTGTGTGAAAAGGAATGGCCCCGTCATGCTCCTGCAGGGACTGGCAGCGTGTGTGCAGCCTGCTGGTGTCACAGACATGTATTAATGTCGTTATCGATGCACTCATTCACGTCGCAGCCAAACAGCCCAATGATTAAAATTAATTAGAAGAAAATCAACAAAAATATTGCGCAACAAACACTACTCGGGGGGTTTCTTCTCAAATGCATTTACTTATTAAACAATTTGACTGGTCAGAATATTGAAGTTTATACAAAGGTGTGGTTATTTTTTATTTCTAATAATTAAACGAACAGAGGTTTACTTCATGTTGAGGTTCAAGTCGTCAAAAACTAAAGTAAATCAGTAAAGTCGCGTTTGATGTGACAAATAAAGGAAGTAAAAGCAAACGACATAAAATTGTGTGATTGGGAAAAAATTAAAATAAATTTTTTTGAAAGTCAAGAGCTCATTAGTCCAGAGCCAGATTGACCTTACAAACGCTGCTCCACCATATTCAGCCTCTCATATTCAGGTGGGGATTTAATCCATCTCTGCCACTCAGTCGCTCATTTACTGCGAGTTTAGGATTCATCATGTCTCCTGCGGTGAGCTGCGAACCGTAAAACGACTCGTGCGAGAACTGCACGATTACTGCGGATCTCCCAGAACTCGTAAATCGCACCGAATTAAATTTTTAATTCCTATTTAAACACATTTTTACCCACAGTTGTCGCGCGTGGGTCTTCTGCGTATTTAGGAAGCACTAAACCAAAAAACAATACAATAACGTCTGTATTTAGAAGAGGTGGTTTATTATCATCCAGTTGATGCAAATCATCCGGGATTTAACAACCCACTGAGCTTCCAGCAGCAGGCCTGCAGACCGTGTAGCCTTGGGGAGAGAAAAAAAAACAACCAACCAATGATTAAAATGAATGAAGAGCCTGAATGGCTGCTTCAGGGGACGCGCGCTTATGTCAACTCGTTTCTCTCCTCATTTTCTTTGTAATATCTGCCACAGTCTTGATGTAGTGTCCCCATAAAAACGCATTAGAAATAACTCAATTTGGTCCCATCTCTGCTGCTGTTCAGCTATCTGAACGGGTGAACGCAGCCCATCACAGCGACGGCCGCGCTGAGGTTGTCGGTGGGACGACGCGGGACGCCGCCGCAGTTATCAGTAATAAATATGAGAATGTGCGCTCCAACTATGCGGCTGGTGTTCTGCTTTGAGAAGGGAAAGCGTGCTTTGAAAGGCTCGTCGTGGACACGTTTCCTCCACGTTCAGGGAGAGCGGATTGCAGCAGGGCCGTTGCAGGCTGTGAACCTGCGCTCCGAGCAGCTGTCAATGAATCTAATTGAAAGTTATGAGAGCTTGGTGAGGAGCAGGCAGTAATTCGGTTAGGACTAATATCTTTGGGTTTCTGGCGCGCTGCTAAATTAAATGTCATTATTCACTGTCTCTAATAAAAAATCAAAAAGGAAATGAGATTAGGGTATTTGTGAAGCGCATCATTGAGTGGCCCTTAATGAAGAAATAACTGTCTGAACCGGTGTAGTTCACTTTGCTTAACATACTGGCGCGTAATTGGAATTGATCTCGGGCCCGTCTAATATTAGCATTGATTTATCTGAGGGATTAGTCTGTTGTGCGTCTGTGTACATTCACCTGGGATTTTCATAAACACCCTTTGTGCCATTTTGTACCGTCCACACACACAGTAACAGCGACATCAACGTTAACCACACTACTAATAATCACTGCGCATTGAATGTGAAGTCACGTTTCGGAGTTCTTTTCACCTCACTTCTCGCCTCCTGCTGTGGCCCAATCCACGCTGCGGAAAATGGCTTTTTCACGGCACCTTGACTCCTCATCATCATCATCGTCGTCATCATCAGTCTGCGCGCTTCGTGGTCGCTAATTTCGCGTCTGTAAACGATCATCTTCGCGGGGTCGGAGGGTGTGTGTGTGGGGGGGTAATGTTATTCACGGAGGCTAAATTAGGTTGATGATGATGAACAATAGGCCGCAGCCTGCAGCTTCAAAGTCACGCAGCAAATTGGAAGGTGGTTAACGACGGTTCCCTTTTATCCTAACGAAATATCCCCAGCATCCACCCTGCGCTGCGGCTGTGGAGGCTCCCTGTTTACTCATTTTATGATAGTTTGAATTTCGCTAAATTATTCTGATACCACAGTAGAATTTTACTATTATATAGATTATTCAATTTGAACCCAAAACGTTTTGTTTAATCGCGAATAGTTTTTTTTATTTTCAGACCTGCTAATTTTTTTACTATTTCCAGCCGTTGATCTCATGGATGCATAGTTATTTTTTTAACATACTTTTTGTTTTATTTCAAACCACAGCAAAAAGCTAAATGATATTTAATTTGCTCACACATTTTATTTGCTTATAAAATCATGGTTTGTTCATAAACTGCAGTGTTTTTAAATTTAAATCTCTGAACAGATTAAAGACATCAGTTATATGAATGGTGAAAAACTAAATGTAATTCTGTTTTTTTTTCTCTGCATGTAAAAATGTATCTAATATAATTTTTTCAATATTCATTTTTAGGTTTGGTTCCAGAACAGAAGAGCAAAATGTCGAAAACAAGAAAATCAGATGCACAAAGGTAAATATCACTTCTTCTCCTTCTGGATAATCTTTTTTTAAATATTTTCCTGTTTTTGATTTTTTTTTTTTTGCTTTGTAATTTGACACAATTAAACAATTTTAAACAGCATGTGGAAAAACTGTGACCACCCCATCTCACACAACAACAACTGTCTGGCTGCCTGACAGACATCTTTCCCTTCTCTCCAGGTGTTATTCTGGGCAGCGGCAGTCACCTTGAAGCCTGCAGAGTAGCACCCTACGTCAACATGGGTGCCCTCCGGATGCCCTTCCAACAGGTGGGCCACATTCTCATATTAGCAGCAATGGACAGAGCTTGGGAGACTTGAGGGAACACATATTCAGCCTGAATTAAATGCAGAAAAGTTATTAAAGGAAGGCGAAGTTGTAGAAAAAAAGACGGCTAGTCAGCATCTTTTAAAGCAGGGATGAAGACGGAGGAACGCATTAAAGCAGGAGGAGCGAGATGTGTGTTTCTCTGAGTGCATGAAGCTGATGTGCGTGGAATCAGAGCCTGCGTCGGCCTTCTATATTTATACAGCCACATACAGGCCATATGCAGCTATTAGAGGCCAGTGATGAGACTGTGTGTGTGTGTGTGTGAGGATGGGGGTGCACCTTTCACCTCGTGGCTGCGTGGAGAGGGCGAGGCTGTACAGGGAGAGCAGAGCTGGACAGACATTTGATCTCCTGCTATCTGCTTGTGCGTCCTGGCTACCGTGTTGCCTGCTTGACCCACGTGAAAAGCGGCGGCCTAATTAAACCAACAGCGCGGCAGGCGCGAGCACATGAAAGAGATGATGAAAGTTGGGAGTGGAGTGGGCTCTGATGGATATTAGTGTTGAGCCACACTGACAGGGGTGGAGGCTTGAGGCCTGCATGCTGGGAGAAGCTGGCCGTATGTGGTTGAAAGAGGCAGTGCACGCGCCGATACTACAATGCTGCATTTAAAAAAGAGAATGAGGAGAGTGGTTTGGCCTGGCGAGGTCACAACGTGTGGCTGCAGGGTCTGTGGTTTGAATCAGGCCTCAAACCTTCACGTGACTCCTTCTCGGACAACAACAGCCAAAGGATTAAAGAAAAGGCTGTTTAAAAATGAACAAAGGCTGTGAAGGTTGTAACAAGCGTAATAAACGTGCAAACGAAGATGTAACAGCTCTCAAGCGAACACGTCAGCACCTTCACCACCTGTTTCGTCAAAGACATATTTATTTTTATCATGTCCCCCAAAGATGGAGCTTCAGAGAAAAAGAAAAAGAGAAGAAATTCTCCATCAGTGCTTCTGCATTTTTATCACATGTCATTCCACACTAGGTCTGGAAATTATTGGTCGCGGCTGCAGTTTTTTACACGATTGTTAGAGAATGAGAGATGTGGACTTGTTTGTTTTTTGTTTTGGTGCCATTGCAGTGCAGCTGAGCAACTATGCATTTGTGGTTTACTTTAATTTTCCCTTTCATTAAGCAACTTCAACTTGAGTCATTTTCAGTATTTTAAGCCAATATGAAAGGGAGCAAAGTAGAAAAAATAATATTTAGTCAAGTTACAACTTTGACTTTCTACCAATTTATTTTGGTTGGAGGAGAAAACATGAAATACTTCAGTTCTCCCACTTCTTCCTGTGGTGTTTGAAACACATGAGGAATGGCAACAGGATCAGTTCTCTCCCTCTGAAGTGAGCGGATGCTTAATTTTCACCTACTTCATATAAAATAATTGCCAAGAATGTGAAAACTGATATTCTATGCTCCTTATGGTTTCTTTTTTCCCTTGACTCAGGAATATGTCTGGATAAATATTTATAACTCCAAATATCTGAATTTCTTCTTAATGCAAAATTTTTTATTTATGCAATTGAATACATAATGAAGATAACAAAACTGCATATTTCCAAGGGTATAACGGAGTCCTCCGTCTGAATTAAACAAATCTGTTCTGGGTCCTAGAAAGACTTTGATTTGAGCCGATTAAACTGGATGTGGTGTCTGAGAGCGACGTATGATTCGTTCACTTTTAGAATAGCTGACATGAAGAAAGGGCTAAAGCGCAGGTCCCGGTGTGTTTTCTTAGAAAACACAACGTAAGCAACAGGTTCGAGGGGGTAACGTCTGACGAGGAATTTAATAGTGTCAAACTGTGAAACCTAAATCCTCAACGCTCCTCACACACACACACGCACGCGCACACGCACACACACACGCCGCCTCAGGCATAGACTCACTTTATATTTTGCTGTTCTGCAGGTCCAAGCTCAGCTCCAGTTGGACGGGGTCACCCACTCCCACCCTCACCTGCACCCTCACCTGGCTGCTCACGCTCCCTACCTGATGTTCCCACCCCCCCCCTTCGGACTACCTATTGCTTCTCTCGCCGACTCGGCCTCTGCAGCGGCGGCAGTGGCGGCCGCTGCCAAAAGCAACAGCAAGAACTCGAGCATCGCCGACCTGCGACTCAAGGCAAGAAAACACGCCGAGGCTCTGGGACTCTGACCCCACCGGGCTGCCCCTCTGCTCGCCTGATGCCCATAATCACCTCTCACACAAGACTGAGCCTGTGAAAGGGCCGTGACACTCACAGCTAAAACTAAACTAAACAAAAACACTGAGTGAGAATGAAAGAGAGGAACACATACAGAGAGGGGGGAGACAGAGGGTGTGTGAGAGAGAAAAGGGGGAGAACAGTGGAGGAAGAAAATAAAAAGGAGGGAGCGAGAAAATTGTCACAAAACCAGCTGCCAAAACAAACCACTTGTAGAGAACGGTAATTAAATACCAATGAAATCACCTTTTACTTTTCGCCCAACAGGCAGGACTTCTGCGGGGCCAGTGGCTCAGTCCACTCCAGGCACAGATCACATCCCAAGGACCGTACAAACACATGTGGATGTCTGTCTGAGGGCCAGGCCGGGGCCCGTCAGACACGAAGACGTTAAAACAAAGCAAACTAGCAGGCGGCAGCAGAGCCAAAAGCTGAGGCTCGCTGACGCTGGCTGCCGCCATGTTGACAATGCACACGGTTGAGCATGGGGGGAAACAGACTCGCACGCCATCTCACCGTGGCAAATGGACCGGCCCTCACCTTTACACACGCCCCCTGCCCCAACTCTCAGTAGAAGCGTGACGAAAAAAGAAAACATTTTAAAAAAAGGCCATATTTGTCTCCAACCACTGTGTTCCCTGCTGCTGCCAAGTGCATGAGCTCTAATAGAGGACCGTTCTGGGACTGGCCTCCATCCACACCCGACATAAATGCTCAACAACGATTTTTAACACTGCCATTGAACATGCCCGCAACCCTACAAAGTGAAAGGTCTCTGTTATGGTTCGATCTCCGTCTTCATATGGACTTGTGCTATAGCGAAAACAACAACAACAACTCCCGTTTCTGCTTGGCTGCAGACGGGAGAGACGTTATTCTGTGTTGCTGGGCATGTGTCGGCGAGACTTGGTTTTCATTTCTCCTCACTGCGTGCTCTCTCTCTTTCTCAGTCTTTATTTTTTCTGTTTATCGTGTTGTGTTCTGGGTAAAGAAGTGAAGATAGCCTTTGCACTTCAGGTCTTGTATGTGGGTGTTTACAAATGGCACTACAAGCAGATACTACTTTACTAACTAAAGGGGGTGGGGGATTTGATATCGTCATGTGATCCACAAAGAGGACATTATCTTGGATGAAGGGTATAAATGCGTTTTTTTTTCCTTTGCTTTTTTTGTAATTCTAAAAATATGAAGAAAGCATCAGTCAGACTGAAATGCAATGGTGTGCAGTTTAAGTGCAATACTGTAAATAGCAAAAAAGTAAAAACAGTTAGCAGTTAATCCTCAACGATAAAGATCCAATGATTTTATGTTGTTTTTCATGCACTGTCGGAGTGTTGAATTTCTTTGCCAGACACACCAGTTTTCCTACAGCGGTGTGAATTTCGTTGAGTTCAAGAAAAGTCACTAAAAACCAGGTGCCATATCCAATGTTAACCTCCTATGTATCCAAGCCGTTTTGCATCAGGTACAGTTGTTACCTGTCGAGGAAAACATGAGCACATTTCTGTGAAAGCTGCAGAAACAAATTAAGAATTTCTTCACTGCTCTTTCAACACTAGACAAAATCCATTTGGATTTTGGAAGATGTTCATAATGAAATCAACAAATCAGCCCTGTAGTCCAAACCAAGCAGTTGTTTACAATATGATTAGCTTAATTCTGCATGTTATATGTGACATTTCATCATTCATTTCCAAATAATTCAGACTGTATTTTACAGATTGTTCCAGACAAAACAGAACATTTGGATTATTTTGAAATTCAGAGATAATTTTGACAAGTTTTTAAACACTGCTGTCAGAGCTGTGCTATACACGTAGATCTGTTTAAGCTTTACGTACCTCTAACAGTCTCCAAACTCCACTTCTGTTCCAACAGACCTCCATTTACAATTGTTTATCTATGTCTCCATTTTAAATTAAACATATGGGTGTTTTATTTATTATTTTGTCTGAAAGTCTATGAAAGATGAAATAGCTGAACTACAAGTGTACATTTTTACATGGCTTTGCATTTATTTTTGTATGTTTTTTTAAGTGTTAAATTTGAATTAGGAGGTGTGGCTGTAGTGCATCGTTTGCCTAAAAAAATGTAGCGTGTCCGAGTTTACAAACATTTCAGGGATGGTTGAACTGAACAATACTCCGTGGAATTTGTTGTACCCATTAAAATGATTATCATTTCATATGCAAGCATGCCTAACCATGAATCATCGTACGGTTTGTTTTCCCCCTTTGAATTCACAAAATATTAATGTACATCTTGTACAAGTAAACTATCAATAAAGTTATAAATATTTGTACTGGAGTTTTCAAAACGTTGCATATGGAAGAAACATAATTTAACACTAATATCATTCAAACAAGACAGAGCTAAGCACATTTTACCAACAGCTCTAACCTTAAAACCTTTAGCTCCCGATGCAGATGCATACGCTCTCTATGTCACACAGAGTGTTGTGTTCTGCCGTCAACCTGTGGGTCGATATTACTGTCAGTCTTGAGCTGGCACTCACGCAGTGTGTCGTGTTAGCTAGGGCGGCTCGTCACGTCCAATCTGACCTGCTCGCCAGCGAAGGAAATCGAGCAGCTGTAAACTCCAGATGCAACTCAAATCTGGTGCCTCCTACAGGGCACAACTCTCTGGCTGTTTCCGTCAAAATGACGAAGATAGCATTTGTATGGAAAGTGGGGCTGTAGCGTCGACAAATGGAAGCAAGATGGCTGCATGTGCAGTGGAAAACAGAAGGAGAGCTGAGGGACACTATGTGTGGCATGTACAGTAATATGTTGTGCGCTCAGATCTCAAAAAGGATCTTTTCTCCTTGATTTATCTGCTGTGATTAACTTTGAGCAGATCACATGAGAAGGTCAAAAGTTGGTGTATTCTCAGCAGCATGTACACCCCCCCTTACTCCGCCCCCACCGCACACTCTCTCCACTTGTTCTTCCCGCACATACATTTTTGCATCCAAAATGATTGGCCTCCTTATTCAAGTGTATTAGTTTCCTCTGGGAGCTTAATTCCAGATGTGTGTACACAAAGTAATTACACCAGGCGGTAAAGTGGCCTATTGTCTGAACCCCATGCAGAAATTAGTCCAAATGGCGTCCTGTTGAGTGCAGTACCCCCTAGAAGGCCGCCGCGCGTTTAATTTGTACCTCTTTGCTCATACATCAAGATTGAGTGATATAGTTGCAGACTGATGGCTCCGTATTTACCCAGTGACCCCTCCAGCTGAGGCCTGCTGGGCCTGGTCTGGAAATAACAGCATCCTTTCATGTGTTCTAATAATTAGCAAGGCACACACAGCCATCCATCAACCGCCAATGAGCCATGGCTGCTTTGTCAACATGTTCGAGTACATAAAGCTATTTATGTTGGCCACAAGTAACAAATGCACAATAATATATTAGAGGGGAAGAGTGTGTGTGTGTGTGTGTGTGTGTGTGTGTGTGTGTGTGTTGCTCAGTGAGCGGCTGTGCTCTAATAAACTTACATCTGGGTTTATTGCTGGTCACTTTTGACTCCTTGCGCCTGAAGGTATTTGGAGTTTTAGAGAAGAATCAGGACACGCTCCCCGTCGTCCTGATCCTCAGCTTTTGTTCTTCACACATTTTGCTGTCGACTTCTCAGTCCGTCTGGTCACAGCAGTCTGAGCCTCGGTTCTACGCCGTGCTAGCCTATGAGAGGTCAAGTGCACAGGGGTCACATGAAAATAGTTTTTATCACATTTCATTCACGTAATCCCCTTTGAAACGTCACACACAACTATGATCAGACGGAATGTGAGCTGCCGCACCCTCAGCACCAGGCTGGTGCTGGTGTGACATGACAGAGCTTATGGGCCTGAGAAGACAGTGAAAATTTGGCACCAACACGTGAAGTTGGAGCTTTTCTCATGCTATATCACAATAACTCGAGGGGCTACTTGCATCAGCCTTGTGTGAAACAACTCTGTGGTTCTTAAATCCCGACTAAATCCTGTTTCGGCAGCTTCGGTTGCAACTTGAAGTGAAGCCACCCAGAGAAACCTCAGCTGAAAACAATCGAGCAAAGTGCTGAAGTCACTACGGTCGGCTGTGGATCAAAGGCCGGCTTTCATCCCAGCTTGTTTGGGCTAGACTTGGGTTTGCTTTGTTGGATAATGCACGTAAATGTATCTGGAGTCATCAACAGTGCAAAACTATATTAAAACTAACATTTTAAGTCTGGGTCAACACTTTCTCTTTTTTTTTATTGGAGGTAGAAACTGTCAAGAAATTCGAAGAAATCAGAAGATAAAAAAACAACAGATCATTATGTTCACATCCCGCTCAGCCGTTTATGTTACACTCATTAGCAGTTTATTTTTTATTCAGGTATTCAGCTTGTGTTGTTGTAATCTAATAAAAACACAAATGTTCTGCAGTGTAATGTCCCATAAGTATGCAGTCGTTATTAAAAGTATCGGCTCCATCTGTAAATACTGAGACGAAAATCTCCAAAGTTATGGTTTTAACAATAAGTTACAGCTTCATGTCACTTAGGTCAGATTCCCTTGCTGCCTTTCATCACGCTCATGTGATTTATGGTACTTTTAAACTAGCTGTGGTAAGAGACAGACGAAATAAGAAATAGCTGCTGTGTTTCCCATGTTCTGTGCTCTTCTTCTTCTTCTGGTTAAACTGAGTTTTCTCTGTGGCTCAGTGCCACAGTGTCATCACCAGAGCCTTGTTTTTGTTCACCTCCCCTCACACGCTCAAAGAATCCAGTACAATAATCATACAATACGCGTATGAAAATGAATTAATAAAGCAGCTTTGATGTATTTTTTCCCAGAAAGCAATGCAGCACAATCTGCTTATGTATTTGTTTCGCGATATGCTGCAAAATGTGAAGAAAAACACACACATATATAACCGTCTTACAAGTTAAAAGAGAACATGCGATAAATTAACGACCGAGGTTAATTTTTGTAAACACCAACATTAAAATATTTTTGTAGTACATAGTTGTACGTATTTGATTGTGTGAGTCCTGATGACATTATAGATTAGAGTTTTAGCCCCGTGTTCTCTTTGAACTGCCCACAATCACTCAGCGCATACGAACTCTACTGTCAAGTGACTTTCAAAAATAAAAATGGCTTCAGATTAAAGAAAAGAAAACATTTCTGATAAATGATGCATCATTGTTTTTCTCTCTTTTTTTTCTTTCGGTATCGTAAATACGGCACAAATAAACATTCAGCAGCGGCAGTTTAAAACCATAATCCTTTTTGAAATGTCCTCCACTGAAGTGCTGAGTAACAAGCACTTCACTTAGAGCCGTTTTCAAAACTATGTTGCTTAAATGTCAAATCCCTTTTTACTGATGTCTTCCTCAAAGCTTTTCTTTTTATTTACACATCTTCAAAACAGTATTTAGACAACAAATTCATCCTGAGAAAATAATCATTGCATATTAATGTGATCAATAATCCAACCAAACAGTAGTTTTATTTCCAGCTGGGCTGCCTGTTTGTCAGAGCTACACTTCACTGCAGACAACACATACACAAAACGTAGCTGACGCCGTTTGGCTTGTGAGCACTTGCAAAAAAATTCATCTAAACGGTAAAGCAAACATGATTACGGAGAAATGATCATGAGAAATCAGAACAGATGTCAACAGCAGACGTTTGCAAACCATCACAACAGAGCATCAGAGTAAATTCCAAGACCATTAGCTTAGCTCAGATTGCCGGGGGTCTCAGATTCGCATTTCCCATCTCAGAACACGTTCAGTCAGCTCAATTCACAATTAGGAAAGTGGTCTGAGGTGATGTTTTAATGGCATTTGTCACTAGGAACAGATAGAGAAGATCAAATATTCTGCTACCGCGAGAAAATCAGAAAAAGGCGAAAATGTATTATTACGTGAACATGTCGGGTTTCCCCTAAAATATTTCATTGTTTTGAACTTTTGTGTCACTAGAAAGGTGGATCTACCACCACCAGTCACTTTGTTTGTCCCACCCAGATCAAAACTGGAGCAAAGGTCAATGAAATCATTTTTCTTCTCAGCACTTCATTTGCAGATGTCGCAGAAACATTTCGTTTTGATGTGGGAAAGCAAAACACATGTTTTAACACCATTCAAATATCTTCTCCAAAACCAGCGTGGCCACATTTTCACATAAAAATAAACACAATTATGTTTTAAATTTGCTGACATGTAAAGACACTCACAGAAACTGTTTTGGGGCGAAGTCCTGCTGATGGTACTGCAATTAAATATGGTTTCGTGTGTTTTTTCAGCCCCGTGTGATGATTTATTATTATTTTTGTTCTATTATGTGCTTCTCTTTGCATAATTAAAGCACTGATACACACAGCTCATTACATTTCATCCAACAGTGTGTAATGTGCAACAACAAATGCGTTTTGCACCAATAAAGTTTTTATCAACACAGAGGAGGAAGAAGAGGAAACGTCTAGTTTTAATACACAATAAATACTGAACACTAACACGCTGCCTGACAGTGTATTTTAAAGTCAGTCACTCCACAGGAAAATGTGTTATTAACCTTTCAAGGATGGAGACATTCAAAAAGTGTATTAAAAAGTTTCAACCCCATGATAAAATAAGCAGCCCTCCTGTTTTAAAAGAGAATAAATAATAAGTGGTGAAGCCACTGAGAACAGCAGAGGGGGTGTTTAACGTCATGAGATCGTTTAATCCACATCCATAAAACTCACCAAAACTCTCTTGTAAAGTCATTATTTCCACATTCTAGCTGTAACGTCTGTTGTTTAAATACATCTACAGGACTCCGTCCTGTGTGTCCCGCCGTTATTCGGAGCTTTGTGCCACATATCAACCAGTGGTTTCGCCTCTTCTGTCGAGCGCTGACTCCAGCTCATGGGAAATGGTGTTCATTAGAAAATCAAATATTATATAAACAACCACATTGAACTGCCACACCAGCTAGGTTAGACGACGTACTGTTGTAAAAGGCTGGAGTTTTAATTATAAGTCTTAATTTTATTTTATTATCAGACCTTATTGTAGAGTTTTTAAAATTTTTTTTTAATATGTTCAGTGTGTTTAAAACCAAATCAGTGATTTTACTTTAGCCAGTCTTTAATTTGTTTTCCACTAAGATATCTGATGTTGCAACGCTAAATTAATCAGAGCAATGTTGTTTTGGTTTTGTTAAGGCAATCACAGCACATGGTTAAAGTTAGGGAAACATCATGCTGTGGAAACGTGGCTGTTTTAGTTTATTTCTATTCAAACAAAACAAAATCTTTTTCTGTCCTTAACCAAACCAACCATGCACAAGGCTTCCTCAATACTCCGGTGCTTCATTTGTATTTTGGAAGACATGTTGGCTGTGGACGGAGCCCAAACAGGAAACATGTTTGTCGTCACAGGCTAGCGAGGAAGTCAAACTAGCACTTTCTAGGAGACACAATGTTTTTATTCCACTGAACAGATAAAAAACAAACCTGTGTTGCTTTGTGTCCCGAGTTGGTGGGAAGAGGTTTTAGAAGTCTCACAGGTCCAACGCAATCAGACATAAATGTTAATAAAAAAACAAACAGCCATCGCTGCAAACTGTGTTTAAGCAATTGCTGCTGCTCGCCCTGCAAACAAGGAACACTTCAGTGAAGAGAATTACGTGTCATTTACAGCCTGAGGGTCAAATGCATTTAGATGCAAATGAAAACAATATACAGTTGTGGAGTCTTGCTAATGAAATGGAAAATGCAAAAACAGTACAAGAATTTTTGTTGCGATCAACTTGATTTGGAAAACTAACGGGTTTGTTTTTTTTTTGTCAGGTTTTGGTTTCTCAGACTAAAATGTGATCACATGAACACGAGAAGAGTGATGCTGGCAGAATCATTCTTTCACCTCTATTTTTCCACCATTATGAAGTAAAAATAAAACACATATCATCTGCTGCAAATCCACAAAGAGATTTGAGAGTGGATGGACAGCTTAAGCTTTTGAGTCTCTGATCTTAACCCATAGTTTTTAAGGTCAGAAGGTCAGAAATTTAGATTTTCATCCTCAGGGAACATTTAGGTTGAAGGAACAGCGATTTACATAAAATATGGTCGACATTTCTCTGTGTGCAGTAATGAAAAATCACTCAACTTTCTACAACTGCTTATGAGCCTGGTTCGGATTTGTATTCATAACTGAGAAGTAAAAAACACAGTGTCAAGAAATTGTTGACATTTGACAGAGTTATGTCAAAAATGAGTGGTTATCCTTTAAACACTCAAAAGCAGACAAATGTTGTGTGCAACCCCGACAGAACGAACCGTATCACCTTACGAAACGTGGCCTTGTGAAGAATGAATGGCAATAACCGAACAGTTCCTTCTGATGTTTAAATAACATTAAGCTGCAATGTAACTCAAAATGCACCTAAAATAATCATTTTTATTAAGGGAGTACAGACAAATGATTGGACTAGGAAAGAGGAATAAACTTTAGGGTTCACTATTTAGAGAAGCACCACCCATTGGTGTGATTAATATTTTCTTTGAATTTGAATTCTACTCACTCACGAAAAAAATTCAACTACCTTTGCCTGACATTTCAAAAATAATATGACACATTAGACTTGGTACAAGCTAAGCACTAAAATCACAAACAAAAGAAGTGCAATTAGCAATTACCAATGTTTTGGCCTCTAAAAAATAATACACACTCAGGAGAGATCACGCTCATTAGGTGCAGCAACTTTGGTGGGGAACATGAACCCATAGTAACATATTTCAAGTCTTTATATGGAGAAATGCACCTTCATGAGATGTGGCACATCATTTGTATACAGTTTCTAAAATGACAGATTTGATTGTATTGGGGAAAGAACTGAGCTACTTTATACATTTCAGTTGAACGGCTTCCTGTTTTGGCCACTTCAGCAGAGATTCCTCACGAGCAGCAACGAGAGCAACTGGTACAATAAGCCAACACAATGTGCAGCTAATTACACAGGCTTGGCCCAGGGCACAGTCTGCAAAAATGATCTCATTTGACCAGACGGGTCAGGGCTTCTCTCTAATCACATTATAGTACAACACGATGACTCCTCATCTTTGTTGTGGTCATTAAGAAAATAAAAACAACACTGTCAAATTCTACACAAGTAAAAACACTCCTGAAATCTCAGCATAAGTTGTAACTGCTGCTTCAGGATTATTTAATGAATATGAATTATGCATTCTCCCCCTCTTAATAGAAAACAGATGGGTGGAAAACTTAATTTGAGTGGTTAGTGCTCAGATAATGATTTTATGTTAATCAATACATATTGAGATATATATTTACAAAACTGCAAATACAACACTAAAACTGTACTGACTGAAAGCTAAACAGCTAAATGGCTGGTGTATGAGTAATCTTCTATATGCAGGCGAGAATGATCTTGCATGATTTAGGTTAAATACTAATGCACAGTTTAGAAATTAAAAATCAATAAATTCACGTTTGAATTCAGCAGTGTTGTGTACAGCACAGTATATCACACACTTCCACAACTTGTGACCTCAGGGAAGAATCCGAACCTTTAACGCCATACACCGATCTTCAGTGTACTAGTAAACACGTGATAAATATGGATATAAATGCATGCAATGGAAGCTAAACAATCCTCATGACAGCACACCGGGGTCATCTTCAGTCACGTAAAACAGAAATCTGTCGTATACGCACACATCTGACCTTTCACTCTTGCTGTTTTTTCTTACTGGCAAAGTGCAGTGCCTTGAGGGGGCATCCAGTCTACGAGCAGATACTCACTCCACAATGGATTGTTTATTGCTCTCCCTTCAGGTGAAGAATATGAGAATATTTCATACAATAAAGGCAAATGGGTCTATAAATTGCCTAAGGGAAAGCCAGCTTTCCTGATTGCTACTCATCTCACTGTTTCCCAAATGTTTTATGCTCTTCTGACTGGTAATCAATAGCAACACATGCAACCTCTCAGCCAGCACTGGTCTTTTATAATATGCCTAAGGAGTAGTTGTCAGTCAATGGCAGCCTTATAAATAGACTGAGGCTGGATGTGGACAGATGGATGCTTTCCCTGTCAATTGTGCAATACCACAGACCAAACAGACAGCTTTTGTTTTTTCACAAGAGATTATTGAATTGTGGATAATATAGAATTGTGCTGTGTAAGACATTGAGATAAATATTTTTTGGACTGAAACACAATATGGTGTTATTGTTAGTATTGGTAGTATTTTTGTAGTCATCACGTAAAGAAATATTTCAGGTATTTAATATTGAGAGTTTGTGCTTTATATTATGCTATCAAAATAGTTTATGGTTTCATATAGTTTATTTCAACAATCACAAAAACTGTGAAAAAAGTAATTTGACTACTTGTAAGTTTTAATGTAGTTGAACAACCAGCATTCTACTGTAAAATTAATTGTTACTACTCCCCAGTACACCACCTGTCAAAGGTTTGGACACATAGGAATGACCATGATCTTAAAAGAAAAGTTACTTTTTACATCTAATTGATCAGAAACACAGAGTAGACATTGTTCATGCTGTAGCTGGAAACAACAGATTTTAAAGGAATATTTACATACATGTACAGAGACAGAAATTTCAGATCAAATGAGAAAATGAGTAATTGATATGTACCAGCCTTTAAAGGGTTATAAAGCCATGTCTAGGGCTTTGGGACTCCAGCAACCACAGTGAGAGCCATTATACACACATGGAGAAAACCTTCCCAGAGTGGCCAGCCTACCGAAATTACTCCAAGAACGCAACAGCGACTCATCCAGGAGTTCATTAAAACAAACAAACAGAAGAACATCTAAACAACTGCAGGATCCAGTTAAGATCAGTGTTCATGATTCAACAATAAGAAAGCGACTGGACAAAGATGGCATCCAATGAAGCGTTCCAAAGCGAAAGCCACCGCCGACCAAAAAGAA
Organism: Microctenopoma steveboyesi; assembly: GCA_032359275.1. NCBI lineage: Eukaryota > Metazoa > Chordata > Actinopteri > Anabantiformes > Anabantidae > Microctenopoma > Microctenopoma steveboyesi. The sequence goes on from JAUMHF010000013.1 coordinate 4,649,406, forward strand.
AACAAAGGCTCCTCCCACATTTGCCAGAACACATCTTTATGATCCGAAAATCTTTTTGGGCAAATATTCTGTGGACCGATGAGGCAAAAGCTGAATGTTTTGGAGGCTGTGCATACTGTTACATCTGGAGCAAAACAGAAACAGCATCGCACCGACAGATGAACAGATGTAGAGGTGGCAGTGTGACGATCTCAGGCTTATTTGTAGCTTCGGGACATGGACGACTTGCTTGGATTGGTGGGCCTATGAATTCTGTGTTCTACCAGAAGTTTGTTACCCTTAAGCTTAAGTGTACTCAGATTATGCAGCAGGACAAAACAAACCAAGTGTAACTCTGAACGGCTGGAAAAGGGGCTTTTGAATGGCCTCGTCAAAAACTGGACTTGGATCTAATTAAGAGGCATGACCTTAAACAAACTGTTCATGTTTAACACTCTCCAGTGTGGCAGAACTAAAACAACTCAATTCAAAGATGAGAGGGTCAAAATTCTTCCACAGCGATGTTAAGCAGATTTGAAAAGGTATTTTTTCCATAATATTGAATTCTGCATTCAGTTTGTAACAAAATCAAATGTTTTGATGATCTGACTCTTTCGCTTGTAATAGATGTTCCAGAAGAAATTTTAGGATGAAGACAAATAACGTTTCAAAGCACTATAGTGACACACGTACGCTTAACCATGTGAACAATGAAGCTGGTTCTGCTAGATGTAGTCATTGCTCTTCGTTTTGGTCATCAGTACATTACAAAGTATACAAATACCTAATCTTTAAATATAATAATCTTAAAATATAGTCATTAGTTGAAATCCCTTAAACTGGCAGTCTAATTGGACTGCATTATTAATCCTACCTGCAATGGCATGAGATCATTTCAGAGCAGAAACATAGTGTAAATCCATTTGTCGGCTTTGAAAACCATAGCGCGTTTACCGCCATTTGTGTGGACCGTACGATTTCTGATGATGATCACTGCTGTGAAAGACACATCAGTGACTCCAGCAAGGCTGCTGTTTGCTTTGAAGACAACAGAGCGCCTAATTACCCTTATTTACAGGATGCTTCTGAGTAAGGCATCATATTATCTCGCAGTGACAGATTCACTTGCCTAATAAACAGGATCATTAGGATTTTCACTTCTCTAGCTCTGCCTCATAGATATCACTGCTTTTTGTTGGCAGTCATATGTACAAAAATACATCTTTGAAGTAAAGGGCAGACGACCCTATCGTGAGTTATTACCAGTGTGTTGGAGGAATTTATAGAGTGTTATTGACGCCTGCAAACACGCACACACACATTAACACACTAACTAAAACGAATGTGCTGCATAATCGCCTTTAGAGAAGAGCTGAGAGCGTTTTATTTTTGCTCGGCTGAGCTTGGTAACCGTCTCCATCCGCACAGCAAATAAACGTCACAGGTACATAATGTGGGACATGCTGATGAAAAAGAATCATCCCTCTTGAGTTGCTGTACTGTTTGTCCCTACAGGCGTGCGATATAGATGAGCAATTTAACGGCGCCGGATTTGACTAGAGAAGCATCTATTAGATGAAGCCGTGAAAGATGTATTCAATTGTGATTTGAGAAGAGCAGCCCACACCAGATGACTTTCAATGGGAGGCAGGAAATGGTGTTGTGCTCGTTATGATGAATGCTCAGCAGCCTATCGGTTTAGACTGAATTTATTATCACGCGCAGTGCTTATACGGAAAAATATAGCCCCTCTGTAGAAGTAAATAAGCATCTAATGTATCTAGTGTATATTTAATAAATCTGTGTTTGACTTTCAATCCACTGACTGAACTGGTGTAGTTTGCTCGCTAAACTCTTCACTCTCGCTGCAGTTATTCTCAGAGCCAATTAGACGTACATATCCCACACAGCGCTGTGGCTGGAGGCCAGAGTGCATCTGTTTGTCCGAAGGGAAGAGGCGTGGGAGAAACGCATAGTGGTTTCACCCGCCAACACGCTGCGCTGGGCACGGTGCATATCAATACAAGCTGTAACTAATAACCCTGGCTGCAGGTACGTCTCCCGACATCAGAGGGATGCGGGTGCAAAGGTGTTTCGTCTTTTATAGATCCTGTTTGAAAGCAGCAATTGCCTCAAAGAAAGACTGAGCAGCGTGCGTTTCTTCATGTGTTTATGTGCATTCACATTACGTGCGCGTGGATTTTGTGTGCATGCTGTGCCCTCGCCACATAACCGAGCTGTTTGCAACAATCTCACCTTGTCTTTGAAATTGTCGATGTAGGCCCAGAACCCTACAGTCAAACAAGCATGGGGCCGTAGGGTTCCCAGTGGAGGTCAGCCTTTCTGAGTCCCTCCTAGACTCTCTTCATTTCAGATTTCCCTGTGAGATAGCACCCAGCGGGTCAGAAAATGCAGACCTAATGTTCTGGACGGATGGTGTCAAGAAAGAAGAAAATTATCAGGCAGTGAGCGAGGTCTCCAAAGGTTGAGGTTTTAGTCCGATTACTTATTTTATGTTGTTTTGGAAGTAGTAGTAGCTTTAAAGTTAAATAGCCGTAGGGTTCCTATGCTCTTTCTTTTTAGCCCTGGCTTTATGATTTGTGGGAGTATTGCTGGGAATATAGTTTTTGATGATCTAATTGGCGATTATTGGATGTTTTCAGGCAATAACATTGTGCTTTTTTTTGTTTTGTTTCAAGGTGCAATGTTGAATCGACTTCATGCAAGCCCTTTCTACACCCTTTAGCATGTTGGCCACAGCAGCTTCTGCATAAATACACTAGTGAAATGTAGATGGATAGATAGCGTTGGACAAGACGGGGGTCAGCTGCCCCGGATTACAACCTTTGTTGACAAGAAAGTACAATTCCTTCCTTAAAATGGATGTTGTTGATTTGATTGTGTTTCTCTCGACACTAAAACGTCCACATGACATAGGAAATATGATTCAGATGCGTGTGAATATGGATGACCACCTTATATTTGGAATATGATGCATGACATGCAGGGACAAGATCAAGTCTAATAGAGACAGAGCGTTAGATTTAATTAGTAAATACAGTATATATATATGTATGTAGGCAAAATATCACACAATCAATATGCTTGTTTACTTTCTTACAAACAAACAAAATCTACAATATAACACTAGGGTAGTTGACCACCTAGACTTCAGGTTGGTGTGGTTACGGTTGGGTTTTCTCACAGGTCAGCTTCTTTACAGGCAACGAATCCATCCATCATCTTAACCACTTTTCCTCTTGAACACCATCAAACAATACGGTGCCGGTGCAAGTGATCAATAGCGTGCAAGACTTCCACTCGTGATGCTTGTTGGCTGATTTATTATAACAACCACAAGCAGATATGTATTTTAATGAATTGAATGTAAGACTATCCAGGAACACGACCGCTCTAACAGGCTTTCCTTCGCGTGTCCTATTCTTTATTATCACATAGTGAACAAAGCCTTTTGTAACAAAATGTTGGCTCTGCAGGGTATCTGTGCCTTGTGTGTTTTTCACACTGAGAGAACGAGCAGGCTTTGAGTGCGTGTGTTTACCCACCTTGTGGCGTGCTTCAGGCCATGAGCGGCTGGGTGCCATGAATTAGCACAAGCTGTGTTAGAATGGTTATAGTACACTCATTGCAGTGGTGTACACTTCATAATTACACATGCTCAATTCAGTATTTATTGATGAGCCTAAATGTGTTAAGATTACCATATTACGCAGATTAACTCCGCCAGGAATGTACAATGTTGCAATCGTTGTTCATTCTGGGACACTGAATGAAAATTTAGCAGTTTTGTCCAGTCACCAAAGCTTTTCTCCAAATTTCACCCATCGGCAGGAGCCAATGGCACAAACATACTTCACCAAACTCTCTTCCCTAATCATTTACTGTACCAACACGAACCAGGTAATCCTCTGATGCTCTGCATAATTACGGGGGTTATTCATGCAACTTTTGTGCACACGGTGCAAAGCTGTGGTGGAACACAGATGTAAACCTCTCCATCACCAAACACACCTGGACTGCCTGAAACGGGGGACAACAGACAAGACGAATTAACGTAACAGAGGCTGTTGCATCCAGATCTTTAGCGAGTGCTCAAAAAAAAAATCAAAGCGCGTTATATAATACAAGCATGGTTCACAGTAACGTTGGTGTAGTGATCGAGGCGTGCTTGTCTGTTTGCATGTTGCTTGTCTTTGATTTTTTTATGAATTAAATATATAAAAAAACTTGCAATGGGCACTGTTCACTAGCTCCCACAATTTCATTACAAAATAAACGGCAAAAACAGTAACATTTTTTTAAGAAAAGCTACCTGGAAATCAGGCATTTTGGGCTGGAACCAAAATCCCAGAGGGACTGTCATATTCATAAGTAGATTTCTAAGGAGCCTTAGAATTTGCCACATTACTGCAGCTTCTTATGCTTAGCCAATAATATCACTTCCTGTGCAATCAGCTTCACTACTTTCCCAGCGAGCGGCCCCATGTCTCCTACAATTACATCCTCCCTCTGTAATCTGTACTTCCACCCGAATGAGACCAGCCTGAGTAATTTGTGTGAAGATTCGCCAAATTAAGAAATATAATGGGCCAGAATCCGGTGTGTTTGTCTGGTTATTGAATACAGCAGCGCCAAAAGCAATGCTCCTTTTGTACCCCATTGTTTTTTGTGGGTAATCACATTCACCAAGTCCCATCTCTGGGATCCTAAGCCTCTTGCAAATGCAAAACAAAGGTGGTCATGACAATCTATAATATTAATGTGACTGGGTTAACAGTGTCTCAGGGCCCTTCCACCCTGACTTCTCAACTACCTGTGGCAGAGTTTTAATGTGATTGCACTAATAGCCCTATATTCAAAATCAAGACCTTGCCACCTTCCCCCACTATTACACATAACTCCTTATAGAGCATCCTGCATTACACATGAACACTCACAAATTTGTAAATAATTACTATCACATGGGGGGAAAATAATAGGCGGCCCCAATTCAAATTCACTAGCTGGAGGCAGTGTGGTAATCATGGAGGAGAGCGGGACAGGGAGGATAGGGGATGTGGAGGGTAGGGAGAGAGAGAGGAAGGTAATCACGTTGTATAACAACCACTGAGTCTGACAGTTTGATAAGAAAAATAGTTCAGAGTGAATAATGAGCAACTTTGTACATAGTACTTATGACTTTATGTGCTACATCATTTGTCAGTAACAACTGTTTGTTCTTGCCTCAAAACGCCTGTTATCCATAGTTAAAACAAGCTTAGCACAATGTAAAGATTCATTTTTCACTTACAGGGAATATTTCGGTGCCTACAGGCTTTTATTCGTTACTTAAAAGCAAACAGCACATGTATCCTGCAAAGCTGGTGATGGATTGGATGTGTTATCAGCCTATTAGCACAACAGCCCATTATCAATGTGCCCAGGTTACCGCGCCAGCTGTAAAGCAATAAAGACAACCTGATAATAGCCACCACGGAGTAGGAGTTCAGTGGCTGCCTGCGTCCTATCACTTTCAAATGAGCACCACAAATCACTTCAGCGGGATGCCTGCACCAGTAATGTGGCCATCAGCATATGAAAATATGTATGGGAGACCATCCAATTTACTAGCAGCAGATAGAAGGAAGGAACCTGCAGTGTGCTGAGTGATTGTTAGATGGCTGCTTTCTGTGCATCCATACAGTGGCATGTGTGCATATATATCACCCTGCATGTGCATGTCTTGTTTGGCGGTTGATAACAGTGGAACATGTGATTGCATGTGTCCTGTGGTAACAAAATCACCAGAAAACAGACAGTTCTGCATTAACAGGCAAATCAATTTGTGCCCAAAAAAAAAAAATCCAGTATAATAAGACAACCAGGGGAAAAAGTTGGGCTTGGTCGGTGTCCGTGTTTATCTCCGATTTGTTTTTGTCTAGGCGCATGTGTCTGTGGAAACATGCCCTTCCGCTTGTGATCTCACATGTGAGCAGCTCATATTTTGTACAAACCAGTTCAATTGTCACAAACGTGTTTTTTTTTGTGCACTTTGTTCCCCGCACTGGTGCCGTCCCCGGCAGAAAATAATTACAGCCTGTTTGTGAGGCGCTGCGATGAAGGCAGGGCAACACAGACACCAGCCTCATTTTACCGCTTCAGAGGACGTCACGTTGCCCAGGAAGAGAGGAGGAGTGGGGGAGACGATAGCAGGACAGATGATAATGCTAATTACTCCGTGTCATATTACATGTCTTTCAAACCAACGACGTCTCATAAAAAAGGTGCTGTGTGCTTAATACACACACACACGGGCACACGCAGACACATTATATCTGATAGTTTGCTTCCTCCAAACAGCTGGAATAACAGTTTGTCCAAACTAATGAGAAATAAGAAATTAGGTCTCATGTTTGGTAAACAAAACAGAAAAAAAAGGTTCTAATAGCATGAAAAGCATTCCCTGATTTCAAGATAAATCAGAAAATATAGTGGTTGAGAAGCTACCTCTTTTAAAGAGATTGATGACACGCATACTCAAAAACCCACAGTGCCGGAGACAATGTCGACCCCCCTCTCGATCGCTCAACACAAGGATTTACATATTGTACCCTCAGACATGCATACACACTCATTAGGAGAGGGGGCCTGTGCATGGTATATGCTAGATGATGGTAGATGATACCCACCATCTTGACAGGAGATCTAAGAGAGATCCCTGTGTAGGAGAAAGCAGCGTTGAAGGCTCCTAATATCTTTTATAGCATCGTTATGGTAATGATCCGGCATAATGTAAAATTCATGAAGTGTACCTAGCACTTGAGGATTGCCAATACTTGTTCTGCTGGCAAGGAGGAGGATGCAAAAAAAAAAAAAAAAACGTTACAGAAGTCGTGCATGCAGATGTTGTTATGCTTTGCCCTAATTGTTTTTCAGCAGTTAAGTGCAGCTAAATGACTTTCATGTGTTGGCGTGTATACAGAAGGAGGGAATTGCTCCTTACCTTCGCTTTTAGCTGTTTGGCGATGTGCTTGTTGGAACAAAACATTATCCTCCTAATTATTCCGACCATTACACCCTTTAATTTGCCCAGTCAAACAATCCAGACAGACATTGTATAAAAATACCAACAATATAAATATTGTGATTTCCCAGTGAGCATCTAAAGCTAAGAAGAAAAATGCAAAACAGTCAGAAGGGGTCTGTAGCGGAAACCTGGTCCATTCTGTCACTTCAAAAAGTCTCAGCACCAACCTGTCCATCACTGACAGTTATGAGTTTGGACTCTCTCTCTCTCTGATAATCCATGTGTTTGTGCTTGTGTATACGTGTGTGTGTGTGTGTGTGTGCGTGTGTGTGTGTCTCTAAGATCTCTCAGGAGTGTCTTTCAAACAGATTTCCATCGAGCACTCATCAGTAGGAGGTCCAGGTCCATTGGAGATGGCGCAGTCACTCTGAAATCACGCAGCTAACCAGGACTGTCAGCCAATCAGGATGTTTTTGATTTTTCATGAAATTCACGCTCAGTTCAGATTAACCTGGACTCCGCCACAGACATCACAATAGAGTGTGATTAGATGGCTGGGGATGTTCACATCTGGGGAACAATTAGCCTGGATGCACGGACAAGCTGGAGTGAACAAAAGTGACAGTGTTGTCACATATGACAAGTGACTTGAGCTGTTCCAAATTTAGAGCCATTGAAGTTACACGAGGGTGAAATCAGGTCAAAGACATGCGCGGGGAAAAAGGGTTACCCCTCAAGAACATGTAAATTAACTGTAATACATGAAAAAAAGTGGAATGTGCTGTGGTTTGGACACTGTAGACAATAAAAACTGCTGCTTGCTGGGCTTTAAAACTGACAAACACGCAAGAGACTTCATTCTACTTTACTTTACTTTAGTTTGCTTGGCAGAGGCTTTTATCCAAAGCGACTTACAAGAAGCTAGCGCTGGGTGTCTGGCTCAGGGACACACCTGGTAGGGGATGAATTAGGAATCAGACCGGATTCGAACCTGCGACCTTCTACACCCCAGTCAGACGCTTAACCCATTGAGCTACCATTCTAATTTTCCCATTGAGTGGTAGGTGCCTACTATACGGTATCTAATTAATGTGGTCCCAGAGAAAAAGGGCTCCTGAACAACTAGAAGGAAAGATCTCTCTGTTAGTCAACATTTCCTGTAAACCCATACACACAGAGTCAGTTTCATCTCAGCCTCTCTTTACTTAAACTGGGAGAGTAGGAAAATAGGAAATATTTGCACACATCCTTTTTCCACCTGAACCACTGGAGTCCTGAGGAGGTTCTGTCTGCGTTTCTTGACTCTACTAATGTCAGTGGCCCTTACGAAGAGCATATTCCAAATTGAAATCTGCGTCTGTGTTTGCACTGCTTCTAATCAAAACGGAGTCAGAAAATAAAAAGAAATCTCTGCAGAAAGTGGACACGGGTGAGGATGATGTCTTGAAGCAGGCTCCAACTCAATGAGAGGCTGTGAGCAGCTCTGCAGTGCATTTGTTTGTGACATGCATCTGAGAAAGTGAATGAATGAAAGATTAATAAAATAGAAATACAAATTTTAGATAAATAAAAAATGTAGTTACACTAATATACCCAGGTAAATACAAAACGCTGCTTTCAAAGACTCTCTCCTTATTAAGGTGCCGTCACTTCTTTCTGGGATCATACGGCTCATACATCATATAATATAGCTTCACTATGCTACAAGACTACCAGCACCCTCCGTGCTCGCTCCTCTCCCCTCCTATTTATCAGTTTGACCCGGTGGGGTCCAACTGTGTCAGCTCCCACACCTGTACACCATTTCACCCTCACGGTTCCCACACGTTGACTGACAGCTGCACTTCAAAGATCGGCGCTCTCTCCCGCTTTCATGGTTATCATCTGTTATGGGAATTGCGTGGTAGAAAGAGAGAACATCTCAGGCAGCTGGTTTTGTTGTGGGGCCAATTTGGATGATTGGCCTTGAAATGCAAGCTGAAACGGGCTTCCCCGTGTTCCTTTAAAGTGACCCGTGCCCGCCAGTGTAGTGTAAAATTATCCTCGCTGTGTTTGTGTTGTGTCAGATGTGGTGACTGGCAGAAACTGTTAGTAATTGTCTAAGTGCTCCAGTGTGTCAAAACTGTCCGTCACTCATCCCAGCCCCCTCCTCCTCGGCTCTGCTTCTTCAGCTTCTCATAATATTTTCACTGAACTGCAGAGGACAAACTACTTTCAGTGATGAAGTTGTCACTTTGGTGCTTTTGCTAGGAAAAATATTTTACCTTGGGAAGAACACACAACCAACTGACATGTGTTCCTGCTTTTTGGGAGAGGAGAAATGAGAGAGGCATACTTGTTCTTTCTTTTGTTCTTTGATACTTTTACAAATTCAAGACTATCTTGTCATAACTCATTGAAGTCGAAGCTAACCTGAATATGACATGAAAATACGACTGGTAAAAAATGGACACACGTACATACTCTCTTATGTACACACGGAAAATGGAAACCATCCACTGAATGCCTTGATAGTACAGCGTCATGAAAGAGGAGAGGAGTTTAGCTGCTCTGCTTGGGAAATTATTTAAAGACATTTAAACACATCATCAGCTTCCACACACACACACACACACACACACACACACACTCGTACACACAGCACATAAAGGCGCCGCAGTGTGAATGCCTGTAACTTAGGTGTATATGATTAAATCCATGAAGTGCAAATTGCTGCGGTTATTAGGATTCCTGTTAATCAGGGGCTTATTTAGGCAGACAGACCGAGTTTGTTTTAAAACATGGAGCACAGTGGCAAAGCGTTGCCACTGTAGCGCTTCATCTTTCATTTGAATGCAGAGAGCTATGCTGCTTGATGTCGTTACCTGTGCTGCAGTCATGTTATATACTTTAAATACTTTCATGGCCAAATGCATATTTCTCATCCTGTCATAAAACACAGAATAAATAAGCTGTTTAGTACGTAACTTCTTTTTAATGATCTTTCCCAATATTGTATTTTGTTTACACTAAACTGGCGACACTGTGTGTTAGACTAACATACTGTGTGGAGTCAGTGACTGGGAGTACCGTGTGTGTGTGTGTGTGTGTGTGTGTGTGTGTGTGTGTGTGTGTGTGTGTGTGTGTGTGTGCGCGTGCTGATGTTACCTTGTACTACTGAGTGTTTTACACGAACAGCCTTTAGGGTCGTTTTGTCTGGTCTGAACAGAGTATTCACACTTGGGTGTGCACCAAAACAACCGCACCAAGAAGCCCCCAAAACAAGTGGCCTCGATCCAAATCATCTAGGGAACTCTGGTACGGTCCACCTGATGAGAATGCATACCAAACCAACACAGAACCACTTTTGGGCTTTGACTTTTTGCCATACTACTAGGAATCTGATGAGAGGATGAGTGTTCAGTGCACCCATGTGTACTTGTCAGTGAAGCTATTAAGATAGTTGTTGACCGTCACCAGACTTTTTAACATCAGAATCAGAATAACATAATTTTCTATTTATTTTAAGAATTTACTTTTGGCTGTGGAGAATTAATTACTCTGTTTTTTTTCAATGACCCATTTATGAACAAAGTAATTCATTGTTATTTGCCAACCAGACTCTTTATCTGAATCTATGGATCTGGTGACCTATGAGTTTGCATATGCATGCTCCTTTCTGTTATGAAATTAACAGAACAAACCACGTGTTAAATCAAAACAAAGGTAACAAATGTAAGTTTGAGTGTTCGACCGTTGCTGTCATGTCGAACACAAAGACCAGCAGATGTTTATTCATATCAGAACTGGGGCTTAGTTGGTGAACGCTGTCCAGTTTATTGCTTCCAAATGCTGTCAAGTGCCAACATCATTTTTCAAACTTGTGATTTAATGGGCAGTTTACTCTGTGCTTTTTATCCCAGGCTGCTCAGGATGCAGGACTGCATGTTAGTCACAGCATGTTAACCCCCGCCTTCCTGTCCAAATACACCTTCTGTGCCTTCCTCTCAGGAGGAGAAAAATCATTCTTTATTTTAATGGGTGTCAAATATGTTTTCCAAATCTACTAAAAGGTTATCGTTGTTACACGCGGACAAGTGCTTATATCTGTATCAATGTTAACTTTGTTACTAGGAAAATTTACTGCCTTCCCAGGCCGACCACGGTGCACAAATTTAATCGGCATGTTTTCACAAAGTGCAGCTTGGGGGTGATTTATATGGCCGAGGTGACTGACTGCTCTTTGATTGAGCAGAAGAAAAAACACACATGCGAGAGGTGCGTGAAGGCATAAATAACGCTCTCTGTGTTTTCATTTGAATGTCTGACACGTGACGATTATGTATTGTTTTTGTTAGAACGGCAGGGAGGGGGGAAATTAGGGGTGCGTGGTGGCAATGTGGTGCTATCAATGAATGACATACGACTCTGCAGACAACCTCTGGAGGTTTACACAACCAGAAAAGCTATTTAGCCCACCTCAGACCACATCTTACACTCTGGTCACTCCTCACCTGACACTGTGGAAGTCTCGCCCTTCCTACGATGATCACTGCATGATGAAATCACGGGTAAAAGCCACAATTTGCTGGGGGAAAAAAAAAAGAATGAAAAAGAGAACGAGAGAGGCAGAGAAAGAGACGAGAACACTGCTGTTACTCCAGCACCGAGACATCACTATTTGTCTTGGGCAAGTTAGCTTTATCTAATAAAGTGTCTTTGTATTAAGATGGATACTTCAAACGCTCTTTTGTCTCTATAATCACAGAGGAGGGAGGCAGAACTCACACATTCCTCGCTCAATTTATTATTAATAAGTACATCAGTGGGAGAAAGATATCCTGGGGACCAAAACACCCGCCGAGCGCAACATTCATCAAACGTAAACGAATATCACAATACACAGGATACAGAGGCTCCAATAACAGATAATTGATGAGAAAGGTCTTTGGGTGCACTGGATCACTGTTGACGGTTATCATTATATAACATCATTTTATAGTTTACACCAAATGATGAACTGTTTGTTGAAGGGAAACATTTTTGCTGCCTTCTGTATGCAATTAAGTGGTGTGTTTGTGGGAGTGGGGTCATTATGTGCTCCTGTGATTAAACTGTGGTTAGCAGCATAACTGCGTCCACTCAATACTTCTGTTTTCTCACAAGACCTTAATCTATTGCAACCGCAGCAATTACCCTTCTGACAGGATAACAAAACACAAACACAAACAACATGATCACATCCAAGGCTACAAAAAAAAAATAAAACACTAACCTGTTCATCTTCTGCAAGATGAGGCTTTGAATTTTGTTTTCTTTTAAAGGCGTTGACTAAAATCTCAGTCGTAAGTTGATGAAAGATGCAAAATAAGATACAAAATCTTAAGATGTACAAAGATAATTTAGGTCGATGTTCTTGCTAATATCCCCGCTCGTATTTGTAAGTGATAATGAAGCTCTATTGGTCTTTAAGACCCTGACAACAGGAAAGCACTATTTCAGATGACAGATGGGACCCACTGTGTGACTAGCATAACAGGACACTCCCCGCCCTTGCTGCACAACCTGTGCTCCGGTGTTGGGTTTCTGACAACCAGTAGCCGCGCTGACACATGTAACTATAGGACCCGTGTCTGAGGGCAGGAATTCAATCAATAAAACGCACCTCTCTATACGATATACCGAGTTACAGCGGAGACGCTGAGAGACTGGCTGAGCCATCTGTTCCTTTCTTTGCCACGCTGCCCCTGTCACATGTCAATCTGTGCTGCTAATGTCCAATATATTGGGTTATCATTCATATACTTTAAACCACCTTCACTGGCTTTAGGTAATGAAGTTGTAACTCAATTGGGCTTTGGTTTACCGTCCCCCGGTGCCTGCTCTCAAATCGGCCTGCATCTGTCTCCCTCCCCCTCAGGGACCCGTGTATCACCGTGGAGGTGTGTATCACACTTTTCAGGTGATATGACATTACAATGGCATTTCATTAAGCGGCTGCATGTACGGCTCATCAGAAAACCAAGAGCAGGATTCATGTACTTTATTTAATGCTGAGATGCCCTCTCACACTGGTTTTCAGTCAAGTGAAATGAGCGAGGGGACGATTAGAACAAAACTAAATTGGTTAAAAAAAAGAAAATCACATCAGAGGCAAATTCTCTGATTTGACCAGTAGAGTTCCTGAGGACTTGTTCTTGTTCTTGAATAGCCTCTACATAATCAACGCTGCCTTTGAGGTGAGTAATCATTTGGTAGACTACCTCCGAGTGCCTCCTACATGATGAGAGCATCATTAGTCACATCCCTGCGTGTTCTGCTGAAGTCTAACGACTTGGGAGGTGTTGCAGATGTTGGTTTGTTTTTAAATACTATTTTTGACTAAGATGATGGTTTGAGTTAACAGGGGAACATGTCATCGCCCTTTTCATACGCTGTAAGCTTTTGACATTTCTGAAGCTGCGGCATTCAGTGGAAAAATGCACAACACGAAGAATAAGAGTTCTGGTTTCTAAGCTGTGAAGCAGATTCTACAATATAGAAGATTTGAAAATAATATTATGATCCGAATGAAGTTATTTTCCTTAGTCCACACAATCCTGGTATTTTTCCTCATTGGGACAATTTATCATTCAGGGTATGATAAGGTTGTCCATTGTTTCAGTGGTGTGCATAATTCTGCTCTCATAAGAATATGAATACTTTCCCATCTGTTTGGTGTTAGCTTTCAAACCGCACTTAGCTGCAAACCCACAGCCATGTGAGACATCTACTGTTTAATTAGAAAAAAGAAAGAGAAAAGCCAGAATAAAATTATACCGCTATAAAAGAGTCTTGCCAACAATAACATTATCGTTTGACACGCAGCATGTCAGGAAAAAAAACAGTTTCATATCAGAGTAAAGAGAACCGACCTTTGAAGAATGTGTGTGTGTGTGTGTACCACTGATTTTAAAGCTTCAAAGATCGCTTTTAGGATACCACCAAAGAATAACCTCTGACACCCAAACAAACAAACATAAGCCACATTTAAATAGCACAAGTTGCAAAAGTCTGAGAGCTCACTTCTTAGGTGCATCTGTGTGTGTGTGCGTGTGTGTGTGTGTGCGTGCGCGCCTTACGTGCGTGTCATAAAGAGCAGGGACATGTCTATTATGTGCAGTTTGATTAAAGCATGATGGCTGGTGTCCAATCTGCTTTCCAAGGGAGCGCCGTGACAGCCAGCAGCGCGTCTACCTGCTGCCTGCTCTGCGTGTTAGGTGATTTACGGCTGACTCCCTCAGTTTATGTACTGCCTTATTTTCATTTCTACCCCGCTGAGTGCCAGGTTCAGAACTGCTGAAGAAATATTATGCTTTGGTGACAAAATACAGTGACAGCCATCTCCCAGCCTTAAAAGAGTGCCAGAGTGTTTAACAGTATGAGAGCCTGGGAAACAAGGCGAGGTTGAAGGCATCTGTAAGCACGCGGCCCATTGAAACAACCATTTGATCTAAACCAGCTCTGATTGGGTGGAATGATGTTTATAGCCGAGTTAGAATCTACTTTCAATTAAAAAAATGACACGGGGGGGAAAGGGGAGGTTTGTAAAACAGACGGTAAAATTTATTGAACAACTTTTACTGGGGTCTTGTCTGAGAAACATGTGGCGCACAAATGAAATGTTTGTTTCGACAGACGGGTTCGCCTGCAGACGAGCAGGTAACTTGACGCCAGGGACTTTTTCATTAACCCCGAGTTCAAACCCTGCTGCTGTTTCAGGCTTTTATGGGAAAGCAACAATTTGATGTAAACGGATGAATATAAATACCACTGTTGTTCAAGCAGCGCCATGTTTCCTATTCATTCTAGCCTGTTTTCCCCTTTACAGGAACTACTCTGAGCTGTAATGAGGTGTTGTAGCGTCCCGAGGCGTTATCATTTGCCGCATTATTATTTCAAAAGCTTCAACAACAGCGCCGTCTCTGATGTAATTCTCATGCATATGGAAGGTGTTCCAGTGACTCCGTATCCTGGTTTTGAGGAGTAGGCGACCCTTCACTAAATAAAATGAGGGATCACAAATCTAATGAGGCGAATTAGTGTCTGGAGGAGTTGGGGTGAGGTGTCAGGCGGACACACTGTTGTCAATTAGCCTCTAGCTACATGTGCATTTGTTTTTATTTAGATAGCCCTGAAAACAGCACCAAGTAATGTGAATCTGAAGCTACAAAAAAAAAGCACACCCACCTCCCTGCATCTGAGGCCGACTATAAATAAAGATTGTCATTGTAACCTAATCAAATTATGAGACATATTTTGGTTTGGCTGTCAGTTGTCTAACGCTCTCTCTCTCCCTCTCTCTCTCTCTCTCTCCTCCTCCTCCTCGGCAGACAAAACGAACCAAAGTGAATCCCCTGAGGTCCTCTCATCTCTCTTCAGGAGCTGCCGACTCTCTTCTCTTTATGGCACACCCAGAAGGATTAAGCACAAATGGCATTCACATGATTTCAATAAGCTCAGGGAGACAAGAACCAGCCTTTCAGCACATTAGCGTTTCTGCTGTGGAGGACACAAAGCAGACACTGAACAACTGCGAGTGGAAGAGAGAAAAAAAGAGAGAACACAGTTAATAATGATCATAATAATAGACCAGTCTGGCACTAACGAAATGGAATTCCACCGGCCCAAAAAAGCTCCCCTAAGTAGTGATGTCATCAATAACGGCTACGATTGGGTTAGACATGAGCCCGAGGTCGTAAAAGGTGACCTCCTGGGGCAAAGCCAGACTCGTGGCCTTCTGAAAATGCAATGAAAAAAGTTTCTACTTGGTAAAGTCAACATGTGGCAGGTTTGTTGAAAGGCACCATCCAGGGTCCAAATGAAAGCAAAGCCATCTCCTCTCACTGCCAGTCAATCAAACACGCACGTGATCACCCTCAACTGTCCTCCTCTGATCCATTTCCTTAAGTCTCTGATGTAAGTTAAACCTTCTGGAATATATTATTTTAATATATAAAAAAACTGTCCTGGGGTCAGTCTTGCGATACTTTCAACACTTTTAGCAACATATGCACAATAAACCCTTTTTCAAAACAAAACCACCCAGCAGCTATGTTTTTCTTTCACATGGTGAAAATGTTTAATAGTCAATTGCGATATCCTAACGAGTGTATTAAATCGACTTTATGCACTCTACTGTTGCAAGGGAGAATCCAAAGTCCAAACATGCAAAGTATTTAGTAACTACAACTGTCAATAAAAGTAGTGGAGTAAATTCATCACTACATTTGAAAGGAATATTTAAATAAATGAAATTATCCAAGTACTTTTTTTACTTTCTTCCCCTGTTGTATGAGACATACAAAGAAAGTCACATCATCTTCATGTCAAATCTGACTTTATAGCTTATTTATGGATAAAACTCTACAAAAATCAGGTTTAAGAAACTAAATGAATGTCTGTCTATAATTGTGATTCTTAAATTGCATTTATCTCGTATAACTGCACAGACGGATTTCTAACTTCTGCCTCCAACTGTTACATAAATAAGATCAATTTCAAGAGTTATGCTGAGAAGGAACAAATTCTTGTCACCTCATTAGAGCAATTCCAACAGTAAGCATGTCAATATGGGTCCCTGATTTCCAGCCTCCCTTTTCGTCTTCTGTTTCTATTTCTCATTTCTGCTGTTTCTGTCGTTTTAGTTATCAATATTGGGTAATGTCCTTCCTCCCTCTTTCCTTCCTTTCTCCCCTGTGAATGTGACTAATCTCGCTGGGTGAATGTAGAAAGGCATAAGGTCTCCTCTTTCCTTCCTTTCCCTCCTCCCTCCATTCACTCCTGCACTGTCAGTGATTTTTCATCGCCCTCGTTGGGGCTGTTTTATGCATTGTTTCCCTGATGCGGTGATTGATGTCAGAGGCTGGTAATCTGGGGGAATGAGAGGCTGGGTGGTGGTCGCAGAGTCCCCCTCTGCCTCTGACACGTGTCGCTTGAGCAGCGGTGTGGCGTGCCGCGCTGGGGGCCCCGCTTGGCCGCGGCCACTGCTGAGGCTGCTCACTCCGCTCTTTCAGTCGGCCCTCATTTCCATTTCAATCTCAACCTCATGAATGCAAAAACTCTGGCCGAAAATTAATAACACCACACAGGGGAAAAGTGGGCGCTGGGGAGAGGGATGGAAAGACAGAGAGAGAGAGGGAGAAAGACGAAGAGGAGAGTAGAGAAAGAAAATGCAGATCTGGGGTCTTTTTCGCCCCTTTTGTTCCTACAAAAGTGCCCCTTATTTTACTCCCTTCTCTCTTTCAACAGGATCCTCCAATGAATGGCATTACAGACAATGCCATATCCAGAGTGACACAAATTTATTTCGGTTGCAGCGCCATAGTGTATTTCCACAGAACCAGGGGCGATTTGTCTGGGGACAATTTGGTTTCCATAAAGGATTTAAATGGTTTCTGTGGAGATAGTGGGGTGAAATTTAATTTGTTTCTCATTTACTACAGCAGGTATGAAAAGGAGAAAAATTGGACGGCTGATGGGCTAAAAATTGGTGCTGTCCCTCTGCTGTATCCCCAAAGGACCAAGGCCCTGCATCATATAGATTGAGTTCGACCCCCCCAGCCCTCACACAAACCAAGCCAACGCACATGCACACGCACTCAGCCTGCCTCCAGCCTGGAGAGCGCTGTAACCTTAAACCAACTTAAACAGTAACCTTTGGGGAGGCTGCCAATCACTCTTAAAACAACGTTTCCATCGATCGGCCTGTCTGTGTGATTTATGGCCTCATTTTACACTAATTGAGAATTAGAGGGCGGATTAGTGGGCCTCAACACTTCGGCCTGATATGCACTCTGAGCAGTGTAATCTGTCACACTGGGATGTCCGACACTCTCTTACTCACAAAGGAGTGGAAGAGGGAGGGGGGTCCTTTCTAATTGAATTTCCAGATAACGCGGAAATTAATTTGACACCAGTGAAATTTGACTACAGCTCTGGTGCTGTGCTCTCGTGCTCCGCCAACGTGAAATGTCTGCGTTTCCACTCGTTCCCTCTCCTCCCTCTCTCTCTGTGCGTTTCTGCTGTGCCTAGCAAACACTATTGATCCGAATCACTTTGAGTTGAGGGATGTCTGAAGCATGGAATCCCTAAATCATATTTGTGCTCATATTAGGGCAGTTCATCTGCTACCATCTTCAGCCAGATAAAGAATATTACCTTTTATTTTGTTTGACTGTGTTAAGATTACCTTCTTCCCCTCCCTCTTTTTCTTTTTGTGGAGGGGAATCTCCTTTCCCAAGGCTGGCGCATGCATGCGGGCGAATGCCCAGAGTCAACAGTTGAAATTGAATTAAGGTCCCGACTCGCCAGGTCCATTGTCTGGGTAATTTGTTGTATAAGTGGCAAAATGAAAGCACTCTCCACGGTTCTCTGAGCACCTGCTGTTGTGTCACTCATCACTGCAGATACGGAGGGCGAGAAAAAAAGGAGAGTGAGCTTCAAATGTTATCAAAGATCACACGTTAAATTGCTTTGCCGTAATCAACTCAGATGTCACTGCAGCGCTTTTCGTCAAGGATGACATCAAAACAATCCACTGCTGTAAAGAGTTTCTGCAAACTCAAAGATCTGCATGAATGTGTAGAGCACATATTGATACTGCATCGCGTGGAGCACTCAGGGCCGGTTTTTGTAATTTAAGGCGATTTGCAGTGATGCAAGAAGCAGTGTGTACCAAGTGATTCTTATTACTCACATATCTTCAGCTTGTGCACAAGAAAGTTAAAGAGAAGTTTAACTACTTATGCTGTCGGGTGGTTGGATTAATAAAAATGCAACATATTTTATACAAAAATCTGCATCTGCAAAGTATCTGGAAGTTATAGCTGCCAAATAAACGCAGAGGAGCAGCATGTTTTTCTCTGAAATGTAGGGGGGAATACATATAAACGGAAATATTCAAGTAAAGTACCACTATCGTAATTGCTGTGTTACATTCCCATATTGGTTATTTGAAGTGCTAACACATGAAATGATCTAACCTTTTAACTCTTCTGCATCAGAAAGCATTTCTTTGTAGCATGTATTGTGTGGGAGTCGAGTTCGCACACAAGCTCTTTAGCGGGCTAAGAGATGCATTTATCTGCGTAATGAACTTTGGACACCAGCTAACTTAATCCCAGTAATGCCTGCGAGAGTCAATTAGTGCAACTAGATTCAGTGCAGTATTTATCTAACGGAGCAGACCCAGCAACTACACACAGCCGAACACACGCACTGTATTGACCATCTTCATCTTATCTTACTGCTAATGGGACCGCAGGGCCCATCATCAACTCTTCTCTAAAATACAGCCTTAGTTTTTTTTTTTTTTCTTTTTGAAGCCTGCCGGGAGTTTTGAAATTGAGTATCTGTTGATTTGCAGCACTAACAAGTCTTTTAAGAGTGGATTTTTCCTCCCCTGATCATTTCAGTTTGTGATGTGAGCATGTTAACCTGCATTCCCCTCAATCAATGCGCAGGATATTATGAGCGTGGCACACAGGTGACAGCATATTACTAGACCTGTAACAGATACCTCTGGGATCTTCATCTCCCCTATGACGGGGTCTACTATCTGGAGCAGGAGCGTGTATAGAGAATAATAAATGACAGGATGTGATAAGACGAGGCTGTTAGCAGGCGCGGTCATGGTCTACATTGCCCCTCTTGTCTCTCCAGGGACGTGAGCGCGCGTGTGTCTTTGTGCATGCATGCATGAATGAATGTGTGTGTGTGTGTGTGTGTGAGTGTGTGTGTGTGTGTGTGTGTGCGTGTGATCCAGCTCTGCTCTCACACAAACCTGTTTAACTTTTACAACAGTGTCGGTGGCGGCCATTGTCTTGTAGCAGGCAGCACACAGTGGGTTACAGAGGTCTCTATCTGCCTGCTACCTCATTTCTTATTCAGACCCACAGGGACGGAGGGTGAAGGGGGTGGAGGGAGGCGAGGGGTTGGGGGGGTGGGGCGGAGGAGGAGCAGGGGGATAACTGAGAGGCTGATGGAGACTAGGTGACAGGTTGAAATGGGCCATCAATAGATCCAACAGGCGGGTAATTTGGAGCACGCTTAACATACATCAGTGGAGTCGTAGGAGCTGGTATCTGTCTTGTCGTGGAATCACAGTAAATAACAGTTAAAAATGGTGTCAAGCTTGACCTGGCTGACCCACCCCATGGGCGCGCACGCGCACACACTAACTTGATTCAATGCAACAGAGCCGCAGTGGAGCCGGCTTAGGTGGGAAAGGATTAACACATGGACTAACAACATCTACATTCACACATGTAAGCACACAGTCACCAGTAGACGCATTCAGGGAAACTCATATTCCAGACTTATTACACATGAAGGAAATTATTTCAAGCCCTTTTTTTCAATTTTGAACATTACGGCTTACAGTTCAATAAAATCATTGTCTCAAATAAAAATGGTTATTTCCTAGAATCAATCAAAGAAGGACTTAGAATACTAAAAGTTCAGGTTATAAAAAGTATGTTCACTTATGCAGTCAATAGTTTAGGGGCACCATCAGCACAAATTACTCCATCGCTGCAGCGTGGGACTGAAGGCGATCAGCACTGTTGAGGTGCTACTGAAGACCGTGTTGCTTTGATGGCAGCCTTCAGCTTGTGTGTGTTGCTGTTTCTCATCCTCCTCCTAACACACCACAGGTTCTCTACGGGGCTCAGGGTCAGGCGAGTTGACCGACCAGGCACTGTAACGTCATGGTCAGCAAAAAACTTAGTGGTAGTTTTTGCACGGTAGACAGATGCTAAGTCATGCTGGAGGAGGAAATTGGCATCTCCATAAATTTTGTCGACAGTCAGATACATGAAGGACTCTAATGTCTCCTGGACATACATATACAGTGGTCCAACACCAGAAGATGACACGGATTCCCCTAACATCACCACTGTGAAAACACTTCACTCGGATTCTGGATAACTTGGACTCTGTGCTTCTCCAAATATCCCCCAGACTCAAAAGTTATTTTTCTTCTTAGCCCTTCAGTAGGATCATCTCGGTCCACGAGTGGCTCGATTCTAGGAAAGCAACAGTTGTGGTCCATTCTCCACCCTCACTCCGCTCCGTCCTGAGTCGGCCTTGCTTGACCGTCCGTTAACGTTTCATATAAATGACATCCAGCATTTACAGGAATTATATTCTGTGGCTTATCCTCGATGTAAAGGGTGTTAATAATCATCTTCTGTCAAATCAGTTTTCCCCATGTTGTGTGTACCGAACTAAAGGTAGATGCACACATCATTTACAGTGTGAATGGTAATTTACTAGATTTTTGTGAAATTACAGGACAAGAAAGCTTGAGATGCATAACTTTCACTGTAATGAATCTAATGAGTTTGCTTTGAATAATAAATGCTTATATAAAAATAGTTTTATATTCTATACTACTTTATTTTCTGTATTAAATATTCTAGTATTTTGAGATGAACTCTTGTAATATTTTATTTATTAAAGTTAGTATTAGTAAAGGCATAACTATGCCAGTGAAATAGTAAATGGTCCCATTTCTATCCTTTGTTTTGTCTGGCTTACTAGTGTCCAGTCACATTTGAATAAGATTTCATTTAAAGCATAGAAATGTAATAGTTTCACACAAAATCATGCTTGAGTAAGAGCCTTTAATGCTCAAATAGACCCAGAAAATTTCACTGTGGGAAGTTATATGACAGGGAAAATCTCACGCATAAGAACAAACAGGCTCCTAAGTAACTTGACAAACAGAGAAAACAAATGCTGCACATGCTTTGAAAACTGGGATAGCAACAGAGGGCAGGCAGATAAGGCTCATCCCTGAGGAAGATGTGTCTCCCTTTGTGCAAAAGTGAGTGTGTGCGCGCTTACAGTAGGGCATGCGACTATGAAAGTGAAGCACCTTAGGCTAACTGCTGTTCCTGCCACTCACACTCCCCACTAACCTTTCCAACACACACCATCCAGTCTTAAAGGTGTCATCTCACATTTTTTGGGTTAAATCAGTGAGATTATGTAGTGAAGCTCTAGATCTGCAACATGCTGATGCCATTGGGACAAACAATGAGGATTTCACTGTAGACCTGCCACTGCCAGCTTGCACTAATGCAACGAGGGGCACGAATTCAACCAAAATCTCTTGTGCAATTTATTTCTTTATTAGAAAACTCTGAGCTACTTTAAGCTTATTATCTGGTGTAGATATTGTTGAGCTACTTTGAAACACCAGAACGAGATAAACTACAGCAAGGCTACCCTACGGAGAAGGTTTGCTTATCTAAAGCTAAATAATTACAACAAAAGATAACCACGCAAGTCATGAAACATCACATGCCAGCGGAAAAAAATATTTAAACACAGAGTAGTTGACTACTCCCCAACACTGCGTATAAGTAATATAATCTGACATACAACCGAGTGCACACATTGTGCTCACTGGCCAGATAAAAACAACAACAGATGCAGTGAGACAACTGACAGAGAATGTACGTCTGAACCCAGAGATTTTCTTCACCATGAACTCATCACAGTTTTAATCAGCTCAACAAAAAAACAGAACCGAGCAACAACTCTGACTTGTTCGTCTGTCCTGTTGAACCTGTTACAGTCCTCCTGGCCCTGCTTTAATTAAACCCAATTAGCTAGTCAAGGTTCCCTGTACACTAATACGGTTACTCTAATACAATTTGGCCTCTGCTTTTAGCGTTACGTGTGTGTGTGGATACCTTAATCAAAATTGGCAGTTAAAATGAAACTACAGCTCGAGTAATTAAATTTAATTGGCTCTTGTCACTTCTTATGCTGGTGGTGCTTTGATCCTTGTTTTGCGTGTTTTTTTGCATCTGTTTCATACTGAGGTTGTTACAGTCTGTGGCCCCGAACGTACCGGGGCCAAATGCATTTAGACCCCGTCAGACCCGAAAATGATCAGATTGGTGTGACAAACACAGCCGTACTTTGGCATCAGATCATCAACATTTCCAGACTATATGTTGAAAGACAGAACTTCACTATGGAAGAGTTAAAAAGGTGTTTTACCTTAACAGCATGTTGTGCCTGTTGACTGCGTGTACGTGGTTACGAACACATTACTTTCTGATGCATTATTTTCAGTAAATGTTTGTTAATGTTTCTCCTTGTTCGTGCTCAAAGATGAATTACCCACTAAAAAAATAAAACCCACCAAAGCCTGCATAGAAATGACATTTTCAGGCTGTCGCACTTGACTATTTTCTCACAATGCTCAGTGATTTCACGGCTCGCAAAGGAGATAACAATGACTGCTGACGTCTCCATACATTGTGCCTAACGCAGAGATACGGAGAGCCAAAGGTGGAATAGCTTTTCTGGAGCACCGGTTTCATGGCCAGGTATTTGTGTTGCCAGAGAAATGAAAAATCTAAACGGAGTGGTCAGGATGGGCTTGGCAGCATTTGAGAGACCTCTTGACCTCCAGACTTGGAAGAATATGGAAGAAGTGAACATGCAGCCATGGTACCTAAGGCGGTAGTGGGGAATCTTTATTCACTGAAAGCTGCTTGCTGCTAAAGCACATTCCCTTTCAATCCATTAGAGCTCACCGTCCCCTTCCCCTTCATTACATGGTGCACCCCTTAATTTGACAATGACAAAGAGCCACTTGCAGATTTTAAATTTCATAATTTTAATCTGTCAAGTCTGACATTTAATTAGTGGCTTCCTAACCTGTGTCTGCCTCGCTCTCTGAAGGGCACCGTTTGTTCTGAGAGCGCTGCGCAATCTCTCGGCGGAGGAGAGGAGAGAGTGGATTAATATATATGTACATTACCAGCTGCTGCAAAAACAATACACAGAGAGGGAGGCCATTAGGGCCTAATGCAGACAGATGAGGTTAATAACATTTGGGAAGTGTTGCTCTATTAAGCAGAGCACTGATTAAGACCTGAGTGGGATCCCCTCTTCACGAGCCGCTGATTGGGACCGGGGCTGCCTTTTGTTCTCGTGCTCCCAGAAAGAGGAGCGAGCGAAAGAGTAGCAGAAGAAGAAAGGATGGGAACAATGTTGGCCGACTTTGTGTTCCAGCTGACAATGAGGAAAGGCTTAATGAGAATCTTTACGGACCTGGATGGGGGTTTATAGAAGTCCAACGCCCACTGATAACTTCATTACAACCACTGTGCAAACAGATGGAGCCTGCTCTGGGAATCTTTCTCCTCTGAAGGAAGAGCCTGGTGATTGCTTTTAGTTAACACTTGGTTTCTTTTCTTCATCACCTCACATAATGTGGCCAGACTAACCTCATTAATTTATTTCCATCATTATATAGCTTGAAGCGTGGAGATGCCGCCTCCAGTTGTAGTTTGAGATTCTTTCCGCCAAAAAGCAGGCTGTGGGTAAAACCATTTCACACAGACAGCTCTGGTGGAGCTGCTATTGATTTTAAAATCAATAGAAAGTGAAGAGAGATGAGGTGGAAATGGCTTGGAATTGGGCTCGCCAGGAAAGTGTCAGGTGTGTGTGTGCAGCATATGTTTTTTGATGTGTGTCAAATGTCAGTGTCAAAGTTTTGCGATCACAAAAACAGGTTCACTTTTTCATGGAAATAAATGTTTGGCTGGTTTCAGAAACATCAACATACTCTCGCTGCATTCGTCCA
The DNA here is from genome assembly GCA_032359275.1 of Microctenopoma steveboyesi. NCBI lineage: Eukaryota > Metazoa > Chordata > Actinopteri > Anabantiformes > Anabantidae > Microctenopoma > Microctenopoma steveboyesi. The sequence goes on from JAUMHF010000013.1 coordinate 4,674,044, forward strand.
GGCTTTGAGAACATATGTTTTGATATGGCGATTAATAACCTCTCCTTCAGTACTTCACTCACAAATGAACAGGTGAATCAATAACTACAGACTCCATCCAAATACATTTATGTTTTCTAAATCATTCCCGCTGGCTGTCGTCCAGTGCAGTTTTATTGGATTGTCTCTGGCAACAGGCCCTTCTACAACTTCCAGCAACAAGAGAGCATGTTGTCGAGACAGCGAGAGAGACGCAGGGAGGGGGGAGGTAGTGGGAGGCGTGGGGATGTCTTCCTGGGGCCCACTAGTGGCTGTTCTGTGCTTCTTCAGCCGTTCTGAGCGAGGTAGAAAACAGCCACTACCACGGAGAGCAAAGAAAGATTGAAGAGTGAGAGAGCGAGAGAAAGGCAAAGCGAGTGGGTCCACATGCTCACCAGGCTCCGTCTCTCTCTCTCTCTCTCTCTCTCTCTGGATGCGAACACACCACAGGGAGGAGAGATAATGGTGGAAAAGACAGGCCCACCTGTTTAACTCTTACAGAGTGTGCGTGTTGATCATCTGCATGTGTTCCTGTGCATTTCCTCATGCATGTGTGTAAATCACCCCCACGGCCTATAATTGGTGGCTGATAATGCTCTCATTTCCTCTGGAGGAGGTCTATAAGTCATTGGGGGCCTGCTGGGTCCCTGCGGAGCTTCGAACACCGCTTGACCACCGCTGCCTGACTGCGTCCTAATCTGCGGCAAACCTCTAAACCCCCGTGTGAAAGACTTTGTAGCTGTGACACGCAGTGTTAAGATAAGGCTCTCCGACAGCCAACACTTTGGTGTGTCTGCAGTTCATGTGCAACTTTGTGTGAGCGTGAGACTAAGTACGTGTGTCTGTTTGGGTTTCACATGATTGCTGCCTTCCCCTGACAGTCCTCATAGAGAGAATTAGAGAGCGAGTGAGATAATCACATGAATAAAATGCAGCCAGTAGCTCATTACAAACCCTATTATTCATTAATTAACATTATTAAAACGTCTAATAGACCTCGGCACTCCTCCCAAGCCCCCCTGCCTCTTTTCAACTAGGTCCCTGCTCCTCGGTCCCACCCGTTTCTCAACATGAAAAGAATAGCACATCAAACGGGGCCTGGTTTCAATGTGTTGGGGATTTGCAGGTGTAGAAACACGCTGCGCAGGGGATCTGCTTGTCGGTCACGCCACGCTCTATACTCTTCCACTTTGGCCTCAGCGTGACACATGCCACTCGCCCGCGTCATAGCAAACCCCTCATTAGGAGTGGGGAGAGAACTGGGCTGTGCGCTCCCTAATTAGGTCCCCATCTGAAACTTTCTGTCTTCCCCTCATCCTCCCCCCTCTTCACATCCCTTCATCACAGGAAAAAAAGAAGAATGCTGACATTTATATGGAGGAAGCTTAATCAACTGTATGTGCAAGGAATACACGGCAAAGTTTAACAACAGTTTGTGGCTGTGATGGGTTCGTGCAAAAGAAAACGCTGCTTTATTTTTTAGATTGAGCAACAGCGTCTTTAGACAAGATATATGAAGATATATGAAAAGTCTCTTAACTGTGCAAATCTTTTATACGTTCATCCACAAACACAGCATAATTCAGTTGCTCATTCTATTGTCTTACTTTGCAGGAAAACACATGCATTAAAATACACAAATATTCATCCACGAGATGCACAAATGTAGTAAATTCATTTGATTACGTCGTGGTGACCAATATTCAACCAAGAAGAATATCTATAAAAAAGTTTTAATTGCGTTCTGCGAGAACCAGATATATTAAACATGCACAATATATGTGGAGAAAGATCTGGAAATGTCTGTCCCCCAAAATGTAATGATTATCATGCACATTCCAATGTCCACACAATACACCTTAGTTAGACATTAATATCATAATTTAGATACAATCTGCTTATTGTGTCCAGGAAAAGTAGTATTATTCCTCATTTTGTTCTCATTATTTTCAAATAAACAGGACACTGTGTGTGAAGAAAAGGGGCTGAACAGACAAATGATGAATATGTAGAAACTCCCAGAGATATTAGTGGGGTTTAAACTACATCCTCTGATTACTTTTCCAGTTTTAAATACTTGATGTTCCAGTTGTACTATGACCTTAAACACGGTTTTATTGGAACACAATATCCATACCATTAAGGGAGTCCTTTATCATTCTGAGAGGGACATCAGCTACTTGTATCCTTTAGTGGAGACTTTGCACATTAAATTACATTAATATTTCTATTTGTGGCACCACATTCATATGTAACACAATACAGCACATGCATATTGTATAACTCTAAAAACAAATATTTTCTCTCGGGATATTTGATATTATAATACCATTTTTAACTAAATTAATTTTTGAAACACAGACACTCAGATGAGATATGAGATATTTATATAGATATATATATATACACACAGAGATATGTAGGAGTGTATAGAAAAAGGAGGGAATCGACTTCTTTACTATTAAGCATCAGAAATGTATTTTTTATCAGAGCAAACCTTGAAATTATTGTCCACATATTAGTATAGAGACAGCTCGTCCTCTCTTAATCTCTAGTGCTTTCATCTCGCTCCCTCCTTTTCACGCATGCCGAGTGATGCTTCCTGACAAGTAAATCACAGAAGAGGTGGCATTCCTCTATGCAGCTGAAGAATCAGCATCCTCCATTCAGCCCTCTTCTCTTTCCTCCTAGCCTTTTCTTCTTCTGTCTTCCTCCTCTCCTGATTAAATCTGCTGCTCCCTGTAGGATTATTAGGATTCTAATTCAATCTGAATTTCAGGAACTTGTTTGCTTGGTTACCTGTCACAGCATATCAGCTTGTCATATTAGTGGTGATCGTTGGCTCTACCTAATCTGCTTTAAACAATTTCATTGGGTGCTGGTCTATAAATCATTCCGTAATGGGATTGACACGCGCGGGCTTAGCTAGGTAAACAAATCAGCTTTGTTTTATGTTAGGCAGCAATGAACTTGGCTTTATCAACTTCCCATCGATTCACACACACCACAAGGTCAAAATCTCTCCGGCTGCTCATCAGTGGGAGTAGGGGTCAGCATGGAGCAATTAGAATATGTATCTGATAGGAGCAGAGGAGCCCATCGCATCGTGCTACCACGGTGCCTTTCTCCAAAGCGTTAATTCATTTCTTATCAAAGTGAAGGCATTTCAAAGTAAAGCTTCGCGGCGTTGGAGGGGAAGTACTCTTTACGGGAATTTGAAAGAGAAAATAAAATGAGTTTGTAGATTATTGACGGGAAGTCCCATGGGCTGCTTAAAAAGTCATTAACTTTCAAAACTAATTCAAACGTGTTGATTAACATCTGAGAGTTTGAGTTTTTTTCTTCAGATGGAAGAATTTCTTTTAAGGTACGGGGTTTTTGGATTTGCAGACATACTGTAATATGGTAAGTCTGTATTTTGACCTGCTTAAACAAGTTTATTCAAATGTAATTCATCAGATCATATCCTCTGAAAGGTTTGTGTGTGTGTGCAAAGAAATTGAATATATGGGCAGGTCAATATATCACATCGAATAAGGAGTTGTCTGGCACAATATTCTCTTAAGCCACTAACATTCAGCTGTATCCTGCTGCGTCTCCTCAGATAAATCTTCCAACTCTAAAATAAATTACGAATACTATAAACTCCTATGACTGAGAGTTTTTTTTCCAAAATGTACACATCTACACTTTCTGGAAACAAAACAAAACCAAATGCAAATGGAAGGTGGATGACAAAGCTTTAAAGTTTTAGTGTCTACAATAAAAGCTCATTTCCAAAAATCACTCCAATAATGTATTAGTATCTTTTTGTCTCACGAGGAAGTGTCCTAAACTCTGCAATGGTTGCATAATACAAGTAACAGCTGGATTACCTTATGCACAACTACAATTACTTTGACGGGAAATAACATTTATAAACAATATTCCAGTCCCACTGTCCCAATATAGGTGTCATTTTAAAATGAACATAAAAAAAATACAAATCCTTAATGTATAATTTTGGGCAGACAGCACATTCAGCCCCGTGTCATAAATGGTCTGCTAAAAAGAATAGTACAGCTAAGGATGAAGAGAGTGCATTGATGGGAGAAATGTGAGGAGAACAGAGAGAAGTGCAGGTCGACTCTGTATTCTGTGCATCAGTGATGTACTTCTCGAAGTCAATAAATTGTTAAAACCTAGACGGATGTTGTGGATTGGATATTTTGGGAGATTTAATTGAGATGTCGAGAATCGACGCCACAGTGCTGACCACCCAATTACTAATCCACCACAGAGGCCGGCGTAGGAACTTGGTTAATCAATGAAAACTTGGTGTAAAAAGGCTGATTAAACATTCATATTGTTGGTCTGAAGAAAGCACAAAGCAGGAGAGAAAGAATGCAGGGAGGAACAAACAGCACATCTGACCTGTTCGGCAGCGTGTCATGGGATCTTTTCACACCAATACATCTCCCTAATGCAGGCAATTTCCTGCAGCTTTTCACCCTACCAGGGAATTTGACCTCTGTGGGCAACACTTAAAGTGAACTCTAATGTTTGCCAATAAGGAGGGATTAAGTCAGCCACGACTTGCCGGGGAGAATGTCAATCTTTTGTAATTAACAGCTATAAACAAATGCACATGCAAGAATATAGAAATGGTGGTATGTAGAAGTGCATTACTAGTTCAAATGTAGTTTATTCTGATAAAATTCTGCATACAAAAGCACGTCTTCAATCACTTCCTAGTCGAGTGTAGTCGGAGTGACTGGGGGGCCGAAATGTTGCATATGGCTCATGTTCTAAACGTACATAAAATGATGCAGTCTGTCAGCTTAGAAGCTGCTTTATATAAAAGTAGGGGAGTTTGGATGAATATATATCTGCCAAAAAGGTTGACAAGTTATCTGGAGTAAACACAGACGTGTCAAAATCCGAGCCTTGATGTTTTCAGGAAAGCCTTTTGTTTTGTGATATTTGTGTGCAATATTTTTGGAGGGAAACTTTCACCACTTGAATCATCCAAATCATAGCTGGCACACGGAGGATAATCTTTTCAATTATCCATCTCTCTGTTTCCGAGTGTGGTAGGCTCTTAGCCTTCTGATTCCCCCGCACCCAAAAACTGCTGTTGACAATGAGAGGTAAACAACGAGGTGGGGGGGGGGGCGGCTCACCAAATCCTCCAGAGGCCTCGCGGGGAAGCCACACAGCCCAAACTCACTTTCACTGCTCAGCTGCGAAACAGCACCTGCCTTTAAGGTTGTGCTGAGGAGAGACTGACAGCAATTACAGCTCTCTCTTTCCACCTCGCTTCCCTCAGCCAGGAGAAAGCCACTCGACGGGAAACTGCGAAAAAGGAGCGAGAACCTCCCCTCCTCCTCTGTCTTACTTCCTGAGAGAAAGACATTTACTTCCAGCTCTCGGTGAGACGATGATTGTTTACTTTGAGTGATGTGCTATTATGACAGTTCAACAAATCCGTGTTACACAGGTTTGTGGCAAATGGTGGAATTTTAGAGTAATCCCATGTAAATTATTAATCCTATCAGGGGAAGTTGCAACACAGAGGCATGCAGCACATCTCTTACACACTCCAACCTGACAGTTGCACTGCTGTGCCAAAACGTTTGACAGCCTGCTCTACTTTAGATTTGTTAAGAAGACATTGGGGCTGAGTGTGAGTCAGAGTCAAAAGCTGATCTGAGATCACTGCCGTCTTGCACATCAACTGTAATGGTTGCTTGGCTGGACTGTGTGGCAATAAAACTCAGAGGAGCTCTTATGCCCATCGGATGTTTAATTTACAATGCGCTTGGCGCGTTTCATATTTGCTGCACCAGATAATTTCCTGCTGCATCATATATTACGCGTCTTTATAACCTCGACGTTGATTACTTTGGCACTTTTATGGGTCAGAGCACATTGAGAGCCCATGAAAGCCGATATGAGACACATAGCAACTGAGAAATATAAAAATGACTCACTGACAGCCCAGAACCATTTTAAAACTAGAAATAGCAGTAACTGCTGAGGTGCATTTGCCTCTATTTTCTCTACTTTCCTCCCTCCTACCCGCTTCAACCACCTCCCCTTGGTGGTCAGTGAAAGGATCATGAGGTGAAGCAGAATCAGAGTGGTACACATATTACTCTCTGTCTGCCCGCATTCTCTTCTTCTGGTGGTTGACAGGACCTGTCTGGCCTAACCTGGGTGGAAAGTGACTCTAATTGTCATCTCCACAGACAAGGTTCTGCAGCCATCCTGTAGGCTCGGGCAAAATATACTTAGCTACTTTATCATGTAGACAGAACCCAGCCACCGAGGCAGCTTATTGACATAGACTTTTATGCAAAGATAGACTTTTTGAATTGGCAGGTCACGTCACCCTCTGCTTAGCATGCATACATAATCAGAATGAAGCATTTTAGGAGGCCCTGGCTGGGAAACAAGAATGTGACAGGTAGGGTTTAGGAGTTCAAGGAAATATATATATTCCCTGCCTCATCTTCTGGACCTGGGTGGATTATGGATGATGTGTTAGCTAGAAGCAGAGCTTTTTACCAAAAGTTTGGTGCTCGATAGCATTAGTTTGAGGCCAGTGGTGTGTCATCCGAAGTGCTGTGTACACAGTGCCTTTCTAATGGAAGCTATCAGAGCAGAATTTTGTCTATCAAAGGGGAAAAAAAGAAAATTTTGAACACACCACACAAAGGAATAAGACAATGATTTTTTTACAATAGTAATATCTAGCCATGCTAGCAGTGCCAAGATGTAATCCGACAGCTAAATTCTAATGTCAGCATAGTAACAGCTCACAACGACAAGTTAAGAAACTGATATAAACAATGTTCAACAAGCAGCACTTGCCATGTTCACCACATTTCATAATTAACACAAATATGCAGCACTAAAGAAAAAGTCAGCAAAGTTGACAGTTTTATCCTCTGAGCACTATGAATGTCGACACCAGACTTCAGGGCAAGCTGTTTATTTTTATCAAACTCTAAAACGTTAACCTCGTGAGGTCAAAGGATCACCAAAATCAGAAGACTTAATCCTCTAAGTAGCACCATTGTGTGTGCCAAACTGTGGCGAACAGATGCCGTTGTGTGTCTACAGAAGCCTTAAAATCAAACCTTTTATCTCTGGGCACACCTATCAACATGAAGTAGGATTGTCTTTATTTAGCTCTCTTTTGCATAGCTTTGTTTCTTTTCTTATTTCCCCTTCACTACAGATTTCAGCTGTTGCTCCCCAAAGGTGAAATTACCCTGCTTTTGTATGAGGCACAGTCAGCCTTTGAATGCAGCCTGGAAATGCCTGTGGGCCTATAAATATGGTCTGAGAGGGAAAGAGAAAGTTAAGCTGTCCTATTGAATTGATTGAACATTCATGAAAACTAGAGTGTGCCCTCCCTCCCACCTCCTCGTGTGGAAATGACTTCCAGACATCTTCAACGTCCCGTATGGAACACAGCCGTGAGGATCCCTACCTTACAGTCAGGTGCTGAGCTGTTGCCCTGCAGGCACAATTCAATTGTTAAATCTCTCATGAGTGGAGCAGGAGGGTTCGTTCTACCACTTACAACCTTACACGTGCACGTTTTTTTACTTTATTGGAATAATTGCACAATTATCCTACATAATATCTTATTTTATAATCATGTTCAGCTCAACAGGGCTAAGTTGCATAAATAAGGAATGAAATAAGAAGTTCACAATAAGAAGAAGAAGGTTATTGTGTTGTCATTCAAAGATAGCATAGCATTTTAATTTCTTTGTTTCACCACATAAAGTCCTCATTATCTGCTAATCATTTAGGAATGTTACAGGCATAAGCTATATTGACTTATTGAAGTTTTATATGGCTCTCTGTATAGCACTATCATGTATCTAATCAAAAACCCTTATTACTTTGTCCCAAAAATCCACTTAAAAATAATGAATTCCAAGAGGTTCTCATTTAACGTCAATGTCTGTATACTGTCTGCCTCAAAGAGGGCAATATTGAAAGCAATTTTCTATATATTTAGGGGAGAGTCAGAGAATTTCTGGAAGAACTTATCAAAATGCATGAGGCATAATCAATAACAGTGAGAGAAAGTTGTATCATACATTTAGAATGATGAATTACCAAGTCGTCTCCTCTCACACATTGTGTTCCCATTTTCATGTGTGTGTGTGTGTTGTTAAATTGTGAGTGTATGCAGCGTGTCATCATCACACATTACATCACCTCTTGTATGGTTGTGAGCAGCATGCAGTCCACCGGCAGACTACATCATGCCCCTCCATTAAACCGTGCAGCATGTTCCACCCAGGGTTACAGTCACAGGCACAAAACAACAACAGCTCAGACAGTCGTGAGACCTAATCATTATTTGGCACTAAGAGCAAAACCATGTCAGGGTGAAGCCCCCCAACATCCTGCTTCCTAGTCACATTTTAATCATCTGCAATTAGTTTTGTTTTAATAACACTCACAATTAAAGGTCCTCCTGTTTGCATAATTCATGACACAGCAGCGCTGATGTCAGAAATCAAATGCAACAAATTAGAAATAACAAGTTTGAGACAGTGTGATTCAATTAAGATCCAGGGAAACATTGGGCCATGCATAATTGAGGGGCCGGCAAGGCAAGACTCATGTCAAGCCTGTCAGCCCGGCTGCAGCTATTGGATTTGGCCTGTCACACACACTCAAATCAGCCCTGTAAAAATTACAGGTTACATTGATTTCTTGTTTTTATTTGTGAGTGCTTGTGAGTGTGTGCACGTGTACTAGCGCAGGGGGGTGCGGGAGCGTGAGTTCTTGCTTTCATTCTTTGAATGCATATACAGTAGGAGCACATATGGTTGCATGTGCACAGATGTATTCGTGCATGCACAGCGCGAGCACGCGCGCAGCACTGTAAGAGGCGGATATAAATCAGGTGTGGGAGACCGTGCTATGCTGAAGACACATCTGGAGCTCCGAGTTTGGTGCAGGTCGAGTGGAAGTGAGGCAAAACTATGGGCAAACACACAAAGCCAGCAAACCACACGATCATTCCCAATCATTACCGTTATGCCTTATAGTAAGATCATCAGTACTAGCACTCACGTTGAACTCTGTCAGCTATTTCCAGCAACTTACAAAATGTATACTTGTGGAGCCATTTGTGTGTGCATCTGTGTGCCTGGATATGGGTGTATGTACTTAATCCCTGGATACACCATGATTGAGGCTTTGAAGATTCCTCGTGTTGTGCCAAGCTGCAGATGTTGTGTTTGTTCACCACATTACACATCGGCTGCAATAACAAACAAATATGCATTGTCTCACTCCGGGCCTGACAGAGACCGCCGCAGACAAGATAAGGATTTATAAACAATCCACTCTATGTTTTGTGTTTGTCATAGTGTCATTATACATGGAGATTAATAAAAGACCCATGAGGTGGAGGTATTTGGGCTTTTGATAGTGTTGCATGTGCCTTCTCTCCAGTGCTCTCCAAACCGGCTGCCTGCATACATTTATTACAGTTTACTGGCAGTTAAAAAAGTTAACTTTGGTCACCTGAGTAAGATGGCAACACATCTAACTAGGATAACTGGATAGGTTCATTTCAAACAGCCCGTGTGCTCCTTAGAGCCACGTGTCGGGCGTTAAACGTGCTCCGTCTTATGAAACACTTACAGGGTTTTAATTATCACACAATTTTCTGGGATTGTTGAAAGCAAAGGAAATGGAATAACTTCTTTATGAGTTTGAAAACACCCCCTAATGCTTATTTAATTAAACAATCGTAACCACATCTCATGAAGTGCTCATAGTTAATAAGATTTCCTGAGCAAACCCACATTAACACAGACTGCTGCCATACTTTTGAAAATCAGCCATCTCGAGATGGTGTTTGGCAAAACGAAGCAGAACTGCGGCAAATTGCACTACAAAGCAACATTTTATATGTGCACTTGGTTATTTTAAGTGTCACTGATGTCACACTTCATTTCAGGCCATACATATTGGCGTCTGAAACAGCAGAAATCAAACCACATAAACATGTCTATCACAAACACAGCCCGCATTTCTTCGTTTGGATCTCGCTGCCGGGGTAGGAAAGAAACATGTGTGAGTAAACTAGCGGATGCAGCCACACGTAGCCTTCAGAGTCAGTCATTTCTCACTGAGTAATCACTAATGACTGGGGACCAATAGCTCCCTGAAGCATCATCTCAATCTCTCCTGCGACTGGCTAATTGTAGCCAGACATAGTAGCCTCCCCGTGGCCTGTGGCCTGGCTGTAACCCTGGCACTGCTTTCCCAACTTCGGCCGCTCGCTGTTCTTTTCTCTTGCTATTTTATCAGGCGTTTTCTAAATTAGCCCACTCCAGTTCTCTCCCTTCCTTTATTCTGCCTCCCCTCCACCCCCAACCATCTCAGCTACACTGACATATGGGAAACTTTTTCAGGCTGATTGCTCCAATCTGATTAAGGGAAATTATGTAGCTGCCATTTATCGCTCCTGTTGTGAACCGGCACACATCTGTGATGTTACGGCCCTCGGTTGTGCTTTCAGTTCTCTCTGTGCCTGTTTTCCGTCCAAAGTCCAAATTCTGTTCAGACTCCTCTGACTCTTCTCACTGCCAAGGCTGCACCATGAATCAAAACCTCTGCCAGATCTCCATAATTCCATAATTGTGCAGATCAAAACAATGCCATGCCCACTTAAAGCTCAAGTGGTTTGTCCTCACAGTCTAAGAGAAACAGCGGGGTTGGGACGGGGGGGAAAAAAGTGCAAGACAAAAAGAAGAGAAAAAAAATCACTTTCCTGTGAGAGGCAATTTTACATTACATTAATGCAGTTGGTTTGGGTTCAACAAAAGGGGGACTTGGCCTGAGGAGCTGAGTGGAGAGGGGAATTAGAACATTTACCAATCTCCAGACACGGGAGAGAAATGAGCCTTGTGGCCTTTGTGTTATCTAATCTCGTTTGCATTTCCTTTCAGCATCATGAAAGAGAAATGTAATAGGGGCCTGATTGTGTTTGTTTGCTGAAATTCTCATTTAGGGCTGCCGTGGCTATGTGCCTCCACAAATAACTCTCTTCTGGCGCTGTTTCTGTGTATGTACGACCTGCATAGTGGCGCGTACAGTACGGCGCTTTGAGGTGATGAAAAACAGCAACCTTAAAACTGAATACTACATATAAAAGAAAAAAAAATGAGGGTGAATTTATGCAGTACCATCACTTCTTTCTCTGACGTTTGAGCAGATAAGTCCATATCTCACAGTGATTGACTAGTTGAAGGAAGGTGCAGGCCTGATGACAAAAGAGACGGGAAATGGACATGGAGTGGATTTGACATGATGGGTGCCAATGCCCCCATTGATCAGAAGCACTGACACCCTTCCCAGAACCCTGGAAGCTGGGGTTGCAGTAGGCAGGCAGCTGAAGGTCACAGCTCACTGTCACAGCACTGTCCAATCACATTACGCATCACGCCGCCTGAGAAGCTGTTTGCCTTCTTCCCATGACGGACAGATGACAATCATTCCCGCTCTATTGTTTCACGCAGTCTCCTCATCTCTGGCATGCATGCGTTTTTGAGATTTTGTTCCCATTTATATCTTAAAAAGTGTCAAATTATATTGTTGGTAAAAGTGTCAAACTATAATGTCTTTGGTATCAAATCTTCACGAACTTAATGATGATTAACGGTTGTTATTTAGTCATTCACCATTGCCACTTTTCACTTTTTGGGCCTGCAAGTGCCCAGAGCTGCTGATTTATGGCCAACACTTGGTCAGAGAAGGTGTTTGTGCCATTGGCCAATGGGCTCATTGTGTTTACGATGAGGCAGGAAAGGATGGAAAGGTGATTTGGGTAGACAGCAGGTCTGCTTCTTCTCAGTGCAAACCTCCAGTAGACAGGCCATTAACAGAGGTGACGGGGAAAAGCGGTGGCAATCGCTTTGATTCTGATTTACACCCGTGCTGAAAAACCCAAACAAATTAGAGAAACAAAATAATACACAGCGAGAAATAAATCACATTAATGATTGGGCTTTGAACGACAGTCAGGCATGAAAGCGAGTGGTGGCGGGGCCATCTAGAGGAGAGGATAGCTGATTATGAGATGATATTATGAGCTGTCTTCAGGGAAAGGCTGAGAACAATCAGGCACCAGCAGTAACAAGAAAAAGATCTTTGTTCTTTTCTGTACTCAGTAACTAACATGTTGTTATTCAAGTCAACAGCCACTAGAACCTTGTTAGTAGGCCATGCAGCTTACAGCTCATTAGCTGACAAAAGTGTGAAATACATAGACAACGAATGCAATGCAAGATTTTTCCCATTATCCAGAATATAGAAACGGTGTGATTGAAAAACATGTAGACGGTAAAAACCGTGGGTTTGTCAAAGCTTGTGGTGGCCTAAAACACGGCGAGAGCAGTGAGAGAGCCACACAAAATGTGCAGGCCGTACAACTAAAACAATCAGCTGAGAGAATCAAAGCGCTGTGCAGCAGGGGAGAATGGTGCATTTCTGTGGGTCCTTCGCTTTGGTATTATAACGGGATTTACCTTCACTTTTAGTTATTTGGCCGACACCTTTAACCAGAGTGACGTATATGTGGGGTGAAAAGTAAGCAAAGAAACTGTCAGTGAGAAGACACTGAAAGCAACGCGCCTAGAAGCAGATGGCAGGAAAAAAAGCTTTGTTTCGGATTTTGTGCTGCGCAATGTAAGAACTATCAGATGTCTTTTGTTTGGCGAGAAAGCGCATACACGTTACAATACTGGCGAGTGTAAGAGCTTTAAACCTGAGGGGAGCAGCCACTGGAAACCAGTGCAGAGATATGTACAGTAGAGATGCGGCTGATTGAAAACAACACGTGCTGCAGCAGTTTGAGTTTGACTGTAGCTTTTTTAGAAGAGTATACTCAAAGTATGAGCCAACTAGATCTGTAGAGGAGACATGGCCAGTAAAGCTGCTCAATAATGACCTGCACATTTCTTTTTGTTAGTCAAGAAAGGCTGCACAGAACAATTATTCATGTTGTAGAAGTAAAGCGCATGAGGCTCCCTAAACCTTAAAGCTCAATAAAAAATACAAATTATTATATGCTCATATGAGTTGTATTACCAATAGCACCCATTAGCTGTTCCTGTTATATAACAATGACTAGTCTTAGGGGGTACTCCTGGGGTTAACAAAGTGGATCGGTCTATCTCTAACAAAAAAGTAATAGATGCTTCATTTCTAAAATGAGGGCTATGCCGCTCTTAATGCCAAGCTCTTCCAGATCGGATCTGGTGATAGACTGTTGCTGTAAACGCCGTGTGCTGCTGAATGAACTGAGCTCACTGCACTGTGGTCCCTCAGTGAATTCCATATGACAGAACTAATGGTTGATCCCGTGATGCAATCATCTCTATCCCCGCTGCCTTGTTCAGCAGATGGGCTGCATTTCGCATTCAGACCTCTGAGATTGAGAGCTACTTAATACAAACATGCTAAACTCATTATGCTTCTAGTGTATATACTCCTGCTGGTGATCCACGATGATTGCATAACACCATTTTGGGGAAATAGCCCCCAAATACCTTCCTACAATCACATCTGACAGTTGTTCTAAAAGGTGAAGCCTCAGATTATGTTTGTCTACAGTGCGTCTGCAGCCACACACAGCTTTTTGAAAGAGGGCTCAGTTACATAAATGCACTTTATCAATCTACACTCTAACAACTGTGTAAACAGAATTAACCACATCATCGCAGAACAAGCGTGCACACAAACCACTAATAGTGCCCTGGCATGTGCCATGTAATGCATTTTTTTGATTATAACTATGATCCTCTTAGCTTGTTTTACAAAAGCAAGTTTGATGGCTGGTCTAAAATGAAAACATTATCTTCTGTTTATCCAGAGTGATTAGTTGCCATTTACGTTAAAACAGGGTAACAGACAACTTTTTAAATGATGACTATGTACATACGTGATTTAAAGTGATCTTGTATAAACGTGTCCTAGAAACATGCTAGCATGCGTATCTGGCTAGATAAACTAGATAACTGTAACGGTTTACATTTTAAATCTGTACGTTGTCATTAGCAATTTCTTGGGCATTAACACTTGTTGACTACAAAGAAAAACACCACATTTGGTAAAATAACAAAATCAAAAGTAGCTTTGAACCTAGTAGTAGTTTATTTCAAACAATCACATTTTTTCTTCTTTTACTTTCATCATCATCATGTCATCCCAATTCATCTGTAGTCGTAGTAGTAGTAGTAGTAGTAGAAGTGTGCACTTATATGTCGCTACCCCCTTTCATAACTTCATAACTTTTAAGTTATATTATAATATAACTATACTATAATATACTTTAAAGTTATATTATAATGCAATTTAAGCAGGAAACTCAGATCAAGTGAAAAGCAATAGAGTCTAGTGGAACAGAAGCCCACTCCAAAATGTTGGACATTAAGTAGTCCATACCTGCACAAATAAGTGATGCACTTCTCTTGTCACTCACGAGTCTGTATGTCATTCTGTTTAAGCATTCAGTCTACTAGTAGTTTGGCAACAGCAGTGTCTGTCCTCCCTGGGGAGCAAAGTAACAGAATCCCAGGGTTATACAGACATCCACACAAAGGACAGGCCTGCACTGGCAGGTGGTCCCGACATAGATAAGTGAGGGGGAAAGAGGCGGGGGTGAGAATGCTCACTTACAGTGCCTGTTTCCCTTCTGAGGGTTGATGCCTCCCGTGGGTGTGACACACGAGGAGGTGGGAGTTAGGCAGTACACAGTAGACATGCTGACCTGTTTATGTCTGTCAGTGCATAAGTAACCCCTCTAAACATTGCGGTCCTCTGCACACGCATACACCGCCAGAGGCCACAAACTCTCTCCTCTCCTCACATTTTCTCTATTTGAGGTTAACAAACTTTCAATTGCTTAAATTAAAGTTTAGCACAGATAACAATATAACATCTGAAAAAAATTGCTGGACATTGATTTTGCTGTCTAAGTTTTTATGTGCTGTTGCTATTCAAAGTGCTGCGAGTTTGTTTTTTTTAGAGAAATATATGTGAAATAAATATCTGATTGCTGCATAGATTCTATAGAGACTAAAACTAGGCTAAAGAAGTGATCGAAAACAAAAATAAGCATGTAGCATTGTTCTTAGAGTAAAGGCTATATTTCATTAGCTCAAACACTGACTGATGACTTCACAAAAAGTCTGATAAATAAATGAAAAGCAATAATTACACTTTTATATAACAAGCTGTGTTACATGCAGTGTTATTGCTGATATTTGGTTTTTAGTCCGTCATGCCAACATTTACAGTGTACTAGCAGGTCCACTATCAGTGGACTCTTAATGGCCAATGCTGAATTTTAGAGAGCTGGGAGGCCAATGACCCATAAGTTACTGAGACACAAATATGATTAGATTAAATAAGCATTTTGAAGGAATTATGAAAATTAATTATTTTATAATAAAAGTTTTAAAAACATGGATGACCCTGAAGGCCTCACCGCTGCCGCTGCGAGGACTAGTTACTCAAGTTATGGGTTACCGTCGTGCACAGTACTCACTACAAGCAGAGAGGAAATAGTTTATATCCAGGACAATTTATGTAATTTGTGGAAGTCAAGAATCAGTTATTAAATCCAGTAACTTCTAGAGGAGTGACCTACAAGTATAAATGAGAAAACAATTCAGTGAATAGTTTATTAGATTTGTTTAGCTGGAGTGTGTTTTAATAAAATGTAGTTGGTGCCAGTAGGCTAGCTAAATGCTAAAGCTAAGAAAGGCTAAACATCACAGCATTCAGTTCTATCAAAAATGTAATTCATCAATTGTATTAAACATGCATTGGCATGTTTGAATGGCAGTTTAGGCTCGCTTGTTCACTTCAAGTGTTAATAAAATGTAGTCTTCAGACACATTTATGTGCATAATGCTCATGTGCAGGCTGCAGATGTGTCTGCAAACATTTTTTTTAATTGACTTGCATGAGCAGAGGCATCAGCCAGTGCCGATTAATAAAAAATGCATCAGCTGGTCACTAGTGGCTAAGTTGTGATTGAGCACCCTCGGTTCTGATAGTAAAAGAAAAATCCACTTCAAATTCAATTTCAGATTCCATAGACAATGTTACGTCACTCACAGCTGGAGCAGTTCTACAGCTTGGATCAACACGAAACTCTCCCAGACATGTCATTACTATAAGATTAAGAACTATGTTAGAAAATATCTGGCTCTTTGAACAAAAGTCGAAGAGTACAGGCTTGTATAGTCTGCATAAAACTTTGATGTAATCACTACCTAAAACATTAAAATACATACAATCACAGAGCTTAAGTCTTGAGTTTGTGCATCACTAATGACAAGTGGAAGCTAAATATTATTCTGTACAATATGCATCTTGAACCACTTTGCTTTGGATTTGGGGTCAGTTTTGAATATTGAAGAGACGTTGGTGCTGTGTGACGACAGCGGCACTGGTCTCAATTCACTCTTCTGAGAAAACACTGAATAGGGGAAAAACAATGGCAGAGCCAGTGTATCCACAGCATTTGCACTTCTGCTAAAAGATAAACTCTTACCCCCCTCCCCTTCAGTCCTGTTGCCAACCCTCTCACTATTTAAACACACTCATCTCTCACTTGAGCAGGCTCTGACAGCAGAATTTGCTTTCTTGCACAGAGGTGAGTTGCAAAGTATACAAACAACACAGAGGTGCATTTATGGTATTTGTATAATCCATGAGATGAAAATTACACACTATTTAGATGAAAAGCAATTAGACAATTACAGCTAATGAGGCCAATCCTGTTCTTTCACCCCAAAGAGTCCACGGACTAATTATCAAATTAAAGAATGCTTCTTTTTTCCCTCTGACCCCGCACTGTCGTTTAAGGAGGGTGTTTGGGGAAAAGCAAACATGGAAGGCTGTGAGGCTGGGGCTGGAAAACAGGCAGGCAGCATTTAGAAAGTGATGGGTGTATTAATCACTGCCCAAGTTAAGACAGGTTTATGGTCTGCAGGGCAGGCACACACAAATGAAGGAGCACAGACACTTTGCTGCTCAGTTCATTATACATCATATACGACTGTACCAAGGAGGCCACCAGCCAAACAGGAAATGTGGTTGTACCCAAAGGAAGTGAACCACCTCAGACAAATAGCAGAGCCTGCTGGCGGAACTTCCTACCCGGTGGAGGTCACAGGTCTCTGAGAAATCCACCTGACACTCATACATGCACAGAGACTACGTGTTTGGTGAAAGCAAATTAAAGCCCAGATGTCTAATCAGATATACTATAGTGAGTCAGTTCCTTGAAACACGATGTATCTGCTCTCCTCATAAGCCCAAAAAAGTCTGCGCTGATGCATGCTGACTAATCAAACAGCATCTGTTTTCTACCTTAGTGCTTAGAAAGATGATCAGGCTCAATGAGAAACCAGGGAAAATGTTTCCCAATGTCCTCTCAACATGTCTGTTGCCAACTAATCCAGGTCCTTACGGTTTAGCTCCAAGACAGCTCTCCAAAACCTTTCATGGTCTGTTAATATCATAGCTCAATTAACTCAAACTTAACTCAGACCATACATCAGACGCCTCCCCCCATTCCCACATGTATTTCAATCCTTTTCTGACTTGAACTACAGCTGCACCTACTGGCACCAGATAGGCACGTTCTGAGTGCATCACCGTCTTTCTGCTTCTCGCCTACTGAATGACATTTAACCCATAAGTGAGTAAAACAGCACTTGTGCCATGATAAATGTCTGCCATTTTATCTTCTAGTAACTCTCTCTTATCCACATTAAAGCAACTACAATGGTCCAAACAGCACGTTTTGACATCTAAAATTTAAGGGGTCACACAGCTATCACATTTCTGCAGGCACAGCTAACAAGCATCAACTTAACTGCTGCTGGTGCTCCATTTTCCCACTCTCCTATGCCTTCTTCAAACATAAAGCCATGTATTTTTCGACCACCCATTTTACACTTTGAAACTGCGTGAAGGTCAGGGTTCAAAGGTTAAAGAGAAGTTCCTTTCACACTCCCATTGCCTGTCCTTGCTTCACAGAGCAGTGCTACAGGTGCAGAGTGTCTGAAAGAACTTAACAGCCTCCTGTATCCATTGGAAAGACCTCTGAAGAAAAAAAAACATTCCTAATTGTTCCCTGCTCTGCAGCAATGACTGGCCAAAACACTCTTTGTTATTGCATCTTTGCACAGTATTTTTACAGTCATAACAGCTGACAGTGGGGTTGGTGTAGTTCACAGTCCCTCCTCTGTGACAGTAACTCCTCCTGTCACCTGCTTTCATATGGCAAGGGTGTTGGTGTACGGTGAGAGACTCCAGCTGACACCACTGACAATGCTGGACTTAATGAGGACCAATGGGAGCCTGTCAGTGGAGTGACACATTAAGCAGCTTTGTCATAGATCAGCCATCGAGTTTTATGCAAAACCAGGCCTTGTGCTTTCCTTGGAGATGACCTTCCAAAGTTCACTAGAAGTCTTGCAGATGCAGAGCCAGGTCAAGTTTAATTTTTCAACTTTGGGCTGCAGAGATTGTTGAGTTTAACACACAGGGACACGTATGTACGCATGCAGAGTTACAAACACACACACACACACTCTCCTACACTCACACCCGGCTGCTAAAAAACACCCCCAAAAGTTCAACTACAGGATAAAGCATATGTTTTTAAAGTACAGAGTAGTTATTAAAGTTTTGACTCAGAAAGCCAACACTGCTTTACACATGCCTCTCGTGAATACAAATACATAAAACGCTGAATGCGAAGTGAGTTTGTTAAGGTAAACAGAAAAGCGATTTGGTTTGCATGAGAAAAAGCTTTGAGTAGACTCCGTGGCCTTGCAGAGTCTGTGGGATTTTTTTCTTTAAATCTTCGAAGAACCCACACAAGGAGAAAATAAAGATGTATTTTGCCACTGTGGATTTTGTTTATATTGTGTGTATTTGTGTGCAAAAATAAACAAAACCTTAGAGCATTACATATTCAGCTAGTGTTTCTGTCATGACAGCATGACAAATAACGCGTCTCAGAAATATATATAATTATGTGTAAACTATACAAAGTAAACATTCAGTTCCAGTTTAAACCTCGTCGATTTGAGAGAAACTGTGTTTTACAGTGATATTTATTTCGAAACATTACTTCCACACAGCAGCTGATGTGTGTGCATTTCTGCTGCCAAGAAATAATTGAGTTTATAGCTATGTTAGCTACTGTACGTGTTAACTAGTCCAGCACGGAGCAAGAGACAACTGTGCATTTCCTGCCAAATCAAAACAAAAAACGTTTGTTCCACTAGAGATTTACGATAAATTTTAGAAACCGACAACAGTCATACATTAAAACTGGAGCAAAAAGACTCATTATCTCACTGCTGAGACGCTAAGCGTTTAGGCGTTGGATCCTACTAGCATGTTACTAATGCGCAAAGAGATCAGCTTTTTGGCGTTATTAAATCTATGCCCTTACCAGCCCTTCTGGTAGTTGCTGTAAATGAAAATGTTCAAAAGCTCACTAATCAAGTAGAATTGAAATTCTTTTATTGATTAGAACGACAGTAGTCGCTCAAAAAGTACAAAAATGCCTATTTATCCACTGCTAGTAATAATGTTCAATGCCTCTGGAGGTTTAAAGAGCACATTTTAGTAGAAAACATTTTGTTGATGTAAAATCTTCATCATCATAAGAATCATTATATATTCAGATAACTGAGCTGCCAGAATTACCGCAGCAGCTGCTAAAGACTAAGAGAGATACATTTTAACCACATAAACAATAATAATACTGGTTGTTATTAAAAATATTCTGTTCTCAATAATGCACACACTGAAACCTAAATTTAGTATTTAGAAAAGAAAGTAAGAAAAAGCTAAAGCTATACAAGTATATTTTTTGCTTGTTTCCAAACTTGGAATGAATTATCTTTCTGGGTATGTATGTGCACACGCGTGTGTGTGCGTGTGTGTGAGACACACACATATAAAGAGAAAACTATTCCAGTTTAGCAGCAGGAGTGGGAAAACAATTGTTCCTGACTGAATTTGCCCTAACCCCATAATGAAGCCCATGTGTTTCACTGGCCTTTCAACAAGCTGCAAATCTGTGCACAGCCCACTCTCCACTTGATTAAAGCAACAGCCACTCACCTGCTCCTCATTAGCCAGGACCAGAAACAGACCCAGCCGAAGAAGTTAGCACCTGTATGTTTCAATTCTGCATGCCTTCTACACGTATGTAATATTTGTGTGTTTTAAGCTGACAGACTTATAAATGATGGGATGGATTTCCCTCTTGTGATGCTGCTGCTGTGTGTTGTGAGAGAGATGAAAAGAGACGGATGTGTGGAAGCTCGAGAGCCACGGGTGGAGAAACAGCAGTGACATGTTCTATGTTTTGGGTCTGTGGAGATAGATGAGGGACTGGACTTAAAAACACTCATTAGCCATAATCAGGGTCCCTAAAGGAGAGCAGATGGTGGCGGACAGAAAATAAAATCAGAACAAATTGTCCATTGTAGATAAAAATACACATGCGTGACGGCAAAACACGCACAAAAAGATCTAAAAAGAATACAGTCATCTGCCCCTTGATAAGCGTTTGTCCGGGTAAACAAAACACAGTTCAGATCCACCGTGGACATATGAAGTGCTAAATCCGTTGAGACATGCTGGTCATTACAGAAGAACCCTAAAGGGCATTGTGTGGGATGGGATCATGAGACTGCTGTTGTTTCTGTCTGGTTCCTGGTAACCACCGACTCCTCTGACCTCTGCCTGCTCCGAATGGAAGCATATTAACACTCCAGGCACTCATCAACATTTAACCAATATATCCATTATTATTTATCTGTGAGGCCACTTTTCTACAGTTTTCATGTTATACAGGGGGGAGGCGGGAGTGCGGGGGGGGGGCAAAGCAAAGAGATAGGGAGACTTGATGAAGGGAGGTGGGCATGAAGAGCCTGTTCCCATTTACATACATTACCAATGTTTTTCCTTTCCCAGATTACCTTAGAGGAAGCACCTGTTAGCCACTCACAGTCTTCCCCCTTTGCCCCACTTTCTCTGTTCTTTCATCAGTCTTTCCTCCATTGTTGTAGTTTCTCAGCCTCGAGCCCCAGGAATCACCCCACAAGCAGGTGTTGTATGTCAAACAGTCGGTTCCCCTCATAGCCAGCGGAGAGGTAAAAATCCAAAGGCCAAAGAGTGAGAGCAGCCGGCCAACATGGGCCCATGCATGGGAAAAAGAAGATTTATACGCCTGGTGCTGTAGACTTCTCCAGCAGGGTAACAGTGTCTGGTCCAGGTGTTTGACACAATCACTTCTTATTTATCACATTTGGACATACAGTTGTTTCTCAAGCCTCGACTCAAAACAAATTGCTGGGGCGAAGGGTTTGTAAAAGAGATGTCTGTTCTGTCGGCGGAGGGGTTAATGTTAATTTGATCGGGCATGTGTACTCTGAGCGAGGAGCAGAGAACATCTGCATTCAGTGGCATGGCCCCATTTGTTGCAATTTTGGGTCTCATTTCCATTTGCAAGAGAGATAACTGCTCTCATATGGAAGCAATAGATAGAAGAGGTCAATTTCTTTCACCGGGGGGACAAGCCAGGGAGAAAAACCCTTATGCACTAATCTCAGTTGGCATAAGAAGAAACAAAAATCTGAAGTTTGGGGCAAGGAATTCCTTTTAGTGCAGTGATTCCTTGATTCATTTACCAGCCAATAACAATCCCGCACTCCTTCCAAACCCACTCCAATCACTCCTATTATCGCTGATTGGATCTGGTGACATGTTGTAGAGCATATCCATGCTTGTGCTCTCCCTGGGAATAGAATCTCAAATGGCAAACCAATAATTAGAAAAAGAGAATGGATCATATTCATAATGTATTGCAAAAAACGGTGGAAATTCAGTCTTGCTAAGTACGACTGAGAAAATATTAAATTACATGTGGTTAATTGTTTCTACATGCTGCTCTGAGCAAACAAAAGACTCAGAAACTTGCAAACACTTAATTAGTTAAAAATGCGCATTTGACGTTTTTTTATTTATTGTAATTTCTTTCATGCTCCATATGCGGAACAGAACGTTTTTTGAGTCAAGACAATTTTATGCCACTTATAATAAATTGATAAAAAGATGCAAGTCTTCTTTTTGACGTGTTAAATTGGCACATAGGCAAAGGAGCTGGAAAGCAAGCAGCGATGGGGACGAGATACAAAGACAACTGATCGATCACACGGCTAAAACATGCAAGTTAAATAACGTTGTTATGTTATGACATCATAAACTTGCTGTCATTCACTGGAGCCTTTTTTTGCTCCCTGAAAACCTGACCAACTAATGGAAAACCTTGGGCACAAACTCCAGACGTCATCATTTTGCAGACAATAATTTCACTTCATGTCGCGCAACAATCAAAACAAGGGACAAGCTAATCTCCATGGACCATCTCCAGTTGATTCCAATCTTCTCTTTCATACTAGTCAGTCTAAATTGAACACACTCAATCTATGCCCCTCTGAAAATCCCCTAATAAGGCAACCAACCTCAAGCTTGCAACTGGTCTGAAGTCAGCAGAGAGCAATTATACTTTGGCTTGATAGTTAGTGAAGGACCAGAGGAATGTCTTTTTCCCCCCTTAATGCCAGGACTTTGGAGACCAATCTAATTGAGTGTCTTTTGTGTGTGTGATTATTTATGATTAAAAAGTGTTAGTGGAAAATCTGAAGGAGATATCTGGAAACAGAGAGTGTTTGATGCGGATCAGTGTCGTGCCGCTCTCCCTGGTTAATTATGTCCGGAACGTCTAATGTTACCTCCGCTTGGGTTGGGTTGCCTCTCACAAAGACAAAAGCCTCTGAACTTTTTAAGAATTCTTTGAACTTAAATGGTTTTTAGAGAACTGAGTAATTCCTTGTTGTAAATTCTGGGCTGCATGTTGGGTTCAGACAAAGTGATTTATGTCAAAAATGAAAGAAATTGCAAGAAAGACAAAGAAAGTGTGTTTCTTTGGCAAGTACCCTGTTTAGGATCATTCATCCGCTGAATGTTATTGTTGGATGCCTTCTTTTCACATATGTTCTGGCTGTGCAGAGTGTCTGTACCCTGCATGTGACTCACTCTGCCGTCTCCCTACCACTGCCCCTTAAAGCCCTCATTTCCTGTTGGGAGTCGACAGAATTGGATGAAGGACGTGGCTAGAGGCCTCTTGGGGCCTGGATTAGGGCCTGCAACAGCAAAGAGAGTCAGTCTGAAGACATCTCTATCCATCAAATATCAAACTCACTCAAGGACCCATTCAATCCCAACAGCAGGGGGAATAATGTCCCCGCAGAAGAGGCGAGTACTTTTTATTTTCCTGCAGTTGAGACAAGGTTATGGCTAAGGTAATGGTTTCAGATGTAAGAACATTTTCACCACCAACAGTGGAACAATAGCACGACTCCGGCGTGCTTTGAGAGTGCGTGCTAGTTTGAATTTGGGTAAGTCTGTGCCCAGAGCTGACAGAGAGACGACTGTGTGTGTTAAGAGAGGTCATTAAGAAGACCCGTGTGTGTTTAACAGATACCGAGGGCTCTCTCTCTTCCAATAACAACTCATTAATGAATGTTTGTGTGTGTAAGGGAATTAGAACGGCTGTAGTCATGAATCATGATTCACATCAGTCTTGTGTTATTGATCAGATCCCAAACACCACACTGACAGAGATAAACACAGGACGAACAATGGCTGTTTATATATGTCCATTTATCCAGATGCTTTCATGAATGACTACTGAATGGCCTCTACTTGATAACCAGACTATCCTGACTTGCTATATAATGCCTTTTCTAATACCTCTTTGAATAAGCTAATTAATGCTGGAGAATAAAGCGATTTAATATGAACCTATATAGAACCCAAACTCATCAAAAAGCAGATTTTACACAGCGCCTAGCCAACCATTCATCAAGAGTTTAAAGTCTATGTCTTTGATTATAGTATATAATTTAATTCTTCAAGGACACTTATCAAATATCAAAATGATGTTAATCTATCTCCTAATACCTTCCCACTACCCTACCCTATGTGTCACTGAGTCTCTAGGAGTCTTTAAATGGATCATACATTTGTATTAAAAATAATTTAACAGCTAGCAAACAGCACTCAATGGGAGTTTTTTGACATTCAAAATGAAAATCTATACATTTACATGAAATTATTTTACATAAAATACATCTTAGTGGAGTGGATGATACAGAGCTGAAGCATGTTACAATATGTCACCATATTTTTGCAGGAACAAGTGACACTAAGTATCTGTTTAGGCCACAAGTCACATCAGCATACATGCTAATAAAACCAGTGATCAAGAATAAAAACACCAAACATTAAGAAATACTTAAACAGTGTAGCTAGAAGTAGAATAGAGTGAGAGGGATATTTTCTTCACATCTGTAATGTGATATGTTTTAATAATTCCCCTCTGTTCATTTCCCAACAGTTTGGCTTGGTACTAGGTCTTATGGCTTCCACGATGCATTTGTAGGCTAGTGTTATACCAAAGTTATGGCCTTTATAGAAGCACATCACCTGAACAACATTATCATGATATCATGGACAATTTAATGTTAGGGCAGAATCCTAAAACCTCTGAAGCACCTTCGCACTTCATACTTCCCCTGAGTACAAACACATGTCTGCAGCAACAACAAATACTGATTTAGAATAGGTGGGCGGGGAATGAAACGTATCGGACGGATAAACCGAGCAAACACAGGATGGGAGAGAAAGAGTTGAGAGTAATCAGTTATCACTGCTGTGATTTATGGCCTGTTTTCACGTTAAACATGTTATGTGTACAGTGACAACACCCCAGTTTATTGCAAAATACCTGCCTGCTCACAATAAAGAAGTGTTCCATTTTTCCCTCTTCAAAGAATCTGGTCTGCTGCAGGGAAGGAAATGCAATTATAGAACAATAATAGCATCTAAATGTAAAAAAGGAGGAGAGATGTGGGTTGTTCTGCAGGGAGGGGAGCAGTTAATGGGCCCCCAGCCTGGATTCCTGTCTGTGAGATTTACATTTGGTGCCCAGTTGATTCCAAGGCT
Source organism: Microctenopoma steveboyesi (assembly GCA_032359275.1). Lineage (NCBI taxonomy): Eukaryota > Metazoa > Chordata > Actinopteri > Anabantiformes > Anabantidae > Microctenopoma > Microctenopoma steveboyesi. Next base: position 4,699,208 of record JAUMHF010000013.1, read on the forward strand.
CTTCAACGTATCTAGGCCTGCGTAGCTTTCTGCGTGTTATTATGAAGTTTATGAAGTTCTTCACAGAGCATGGGACAAAAGGAGAAATTAGTTTCACAGCTTGCTAAGTCAAGACATGACCCCACAAGATTCCACTACCTCTCTGCGAATGTCTAAAAATGGGAAACACATGTGCTTTGATGGAAGGGATTCTTTTTATTATTAGTTTGGTTTGAATTAGTCCTGTGATTGCAGGATCCTGGGAGGCTTTCACTATCCATTAAAATGCTGATTTGACAGAACGTTCGACATTTTCGATAGCCGCCTTTGGGCACCTTAAAAAAGCTGGCGGCTATTGTTTATAACGTTCACACGGAAGCAGGGTAAAACTATATTGATCTTTATTGGGGAAATGCTCCTTTCTCCAACCGGTTCAAAGGTAAGCCAGGCATCAAGTGCAGTGTGATCAGTTTCAGACCACTGAAATAAGGACAGCTGACGGCACCAACTAATATGGCTCATAGCGTTTTACAGGTGAACAGAAGACGGCCTGTCAGAGGAAGAACTCTGCGTTTTTAAAACTATTGCGTGACTAGCCGGTGACCACATGGGGTGAAGTAAGAGTCACTCATTCACTCCCCCCAGAATAGCTTCTGAAAATATCCAACTCAAATTAAATAAATCAGCATTTGCATTTACAAACCACTAAATGTATTTCATTTCTCATTTCTAAATCTGCTCAGAGCTCTTTAAGATGGATTGAGGCCACTCCCCGGTCAGCCTGGCATACTGTGGCAATGTTGCATATCATCTGTGCAATTGCAGGTAGCCATTCAAAGTGGCAGCGTGGTCACAACCAATAAGGCAAAAATGATTGGACCTATTTGGGTTGGATTTATTTTAATTCACTAATCCTGTAATGGTAGAGGCGTGTCTCGGTTCCTACGGGGCTCTTTACTGCAGGACAGAAAGCCCTGAGAAATGGTCAGGCTGTCGCTCTCATTTCTTCAAGAGAAAACTCACGCAGCCACTAAGCGGTGTTTGACTGCTTAAGCTCCCGGACGACTGAGGTTAGGGGCTAACGGGGTGCAGGCATGGAGGAAGGATGCAGGGTGGTTTCTCGGTGTGCTGTTGGTGCTGGTGAGAGGCCACGAGGAGGGAGGAACAGTATAGCAGGGACCTAACAGACGAAACATTCACTCAAAAAGTGCATCGCTTGAACTAATGGGGAAATTATTTATGAACTATTTGCAGTGCACCTGAAAATACCTTCAGTGAAATTATGTTTGGCAACCTGAATGGCTTTGAAGTCAATGGAGTGGCAATAAAAATTAGGCCTTCATTAGAGAGCTGGGCCTTTCAAACTGAATTGGCTCAGTCTCGGCGTAGTCGGGGGCATTCAGGCAGCACTCCGCTTCCTCCAACTCTGGCTGCCGCAGACACATGGAAGCAATTTGCCTGATTCTCTGCCGTCTTTATGATTTTCCCCTTAAACTTTTTTCTCACCACACTGTGCTCCTTTTATCTTGCATTTAGGAAATTAACACTAACTGACAAATTACTTTGTAAATAAAAAAAGTAGAGCTTTAGAATGTTGAAACCAGAAGTAGCCGATGGGCCAGTGTTCACCCGGCGACAGAGAAATGCTGGGTAACTGTTTGGACATGTCATCCCACAGCCCAGCTTTATTTTATCAAGTGTATACCCTTTTCAGTTGAAATGCTGTAATAGTAAAGCATTCATCATTCACGTGTGTAGAACTCGTGTCCACTCAGAAAATGGTACCATTGAAAGTGCTTTATGCTTTGTTGAAGAACAAATCTCATTCACAAAATAATGCAGGCGACTGAAGTGAAACCGTAATCTTCAGAAAACCATATGCACCAAAGTCGGGGGGGATTGTAATCTTCAGAGATGTAAGCTAATGACTTAATCGCTTACATTCGTAAATCTTATTATTGTAAAAGAAATTGCTGTGGTGATTAAATTACTGATATTTATCTCCTAATAGCGCTGATTAAGAGGTGATGCTAATCTGTCATTCTGAAAGGCTGATATTAACAGCATCAATCTAACAAAACAATAAACACTTAATATGAAAGATGTTTTGTGCACTTGGGGACCAGATGGCCTGCTTTAGTCTGGAATGTGTAATATTCTGGCCTGCTTGGCTGCACCGCTAATGATGGGAACCACAAACTGTTGACTTATTTAATTGAGTTGTTTTGCCCCATTAACCTGTTGTCTGACACAGTGGACACGTGAGTTGGTAATGAGAATGTTTTTGCTTTATGCTAAAAGTGGAAACAGTCTCACGCTTGTTCTGTACTTAATGCAATGTAATGAAATGTAGTCTAAGATCCACATCATGGAGCTCAGAAAAAGAAAACTGCGATTTATCTCACAGTTACAGTCTAAATAAATATGCACTCAATTCTTAATTAGTGTTTCTGTGACCTGAACATTTGAACAGTGTTAAAGCTTTACTTAAACACACTACATTTTTAATGCCGATTTTGAATTTGGCATATTTTGTGCACCTTTTCTTCACACTTTGAAAAATCCAAAACTGTGGTGGGGTGTGAAGGAATTCTCCAGTGATTGCTCTAATGCTACAGAAGTGGCCATAAATTATGCATCAGGAATATGTATAAGTATTGACTTTATTATGAGCCATTCCTACCAGCTTTTGTACCTGCTGAACAATCACTTGGGTGCTTCCTAACATAAGACACATACGCTTGTTCTCTCACTCTCACACACACACACACACACACACACACTCACACACACACTCTGCTACTGACTTTCAGCTGGGGGAAATGAAACAAAAAGAGCATAATTAAAATATTAATAGAGTCTCCTCTTGTTTGGGGGTTTGGATTGTTTTTCACCACAGTTGCATTTGGCAACATTGGAGAAATTTGCAAGAACTGTCGAGGAGCGTTAGTGTAAATAAGTATACTCTGCTTTGTAAGATTTTGATACCTAATCAAGTCAGCTCTGACAAGAGTTCTCTTTCTGTGTTTTCTTCTCTTTTTTTTTCCTCTTGCCAAAATCTCTAACGTGATGCTCCATCGAGTCTTTGTGCTGAATACCTGATGACACAAAAAACAATGCCTCTCATTTAACAGAGAAAAAACAAGCTCTGCACACGGAGACATATTTACATGTTCCTCTGCTTTACTCATCCATATTCCCCCGTCTTCTGTCTCCTCGTCCCTCTGCCCTGACCCCCTGTGCATGTCATTTGTCCACTTCTCCTTCCTGTTTTCAGCTAGTTGGCCTCTAGTGCTTCGTGTCTATGAATGCTAACATATCTCACCTTGCCGTGGGCGAGAAAGAGACTACACCTGGTTTTTGGCCATTCTGCTCCCATAGTCACTCTGGAAGCCTTAGACAATAACATTCGCGGACTTTCACAAATGCACACACTGACAGTCAGGCTAAGGTCTCACTGGCACTAGGTGTCAAAACCAAATAACTGCTTGTCCTTTCCTAGTGTGCACTGGCCATGTGGTGCCCTTCTTGGTGAGAAGAAGGCTAAAATGGCTGTTGACACAAGGAGACAGCAAACTCACTGCTCCAACATGAACTCTCAGTCCCCTGTGACATTATGAGACAATGTACGGCACAATCAACATTCCCCATAGTGGTGCTAGTAGAAAGGAGTGAGGGGGGTCAATCAGCAGCTTGAACTGTGAAAACCACAAAGAAGATGTCATCAAACAAAAATGCTTAGGTACACATGCTGAAAGATGGATGCTAAACAGAGGGGGCAGGGCACTATTAAAGTGACAACAGGGACAACCTCTCAACAGCTGCATGGGAGTGCCGACTGTTATGGAGGATGGAAAATGGAGGGCAATACAAGGGAACAGTGATAGACTAACAGCAACAAGAGGATGGAAGTCATCGCCAGTCTAAGCGTGTGCTGATTGAGGCCGGCTCTTTTTAACCAGCAGGCCTTTGGAGACCTGGAAGTTGGCAGCGGGGTCACAAGTGTACAAGCGGAGACACGGCGCTTCAAAAAGCTGCCTGTGCTTTATTAAGCAACTGCGTGTTACGTGGAATGCGTCGCGCTGAGACTCACTTCGTCGTGGTGGGACCCGTTCTGATTGAGCCAACAGCTGGGATATGACATCAGCCAAAGTGTTGGCCGTGTTTTCACTCACTGGTGCAATTCTGCTCCTAAAAGGTTCCATCAGTACGACTCCGGCGAGTTGGAGAGAGTTGCTTTTCATCTCTTTAGCCGTGCAATCTGCCAGCTGGTCGAAGCGCCCCTTGGTAAGACGGACAGAAATGCCAACGCTGTACACATCAATGGCTCATTGTCTTTGTACGCTCAAGTGCACAAGTGAGATGAGCACGTGCATATGTAAAAATATACTCGCACACTCCCCATACACACTTCTGTATAGAGTATATTAATATACATGAATCTCAGGCTGCAGGAGATAAATTTTTTCCATTTATGTCTGCTGCAAAGACTAAGTGAAACCAAATGGCACCTATCTCTCTCTCCTGCCTGTGTCTAAAATGGCTTTCGCGTGAGGGAGATGTTTTGGCAATATTCCCTAAACTTCGGTTTGACCTCTGCACAGGTACTTGTGAATGAATTTTCATGAGTGGTGCTGAGCTGTGCTGGGTTTTGGATTCAGCCTCCAGTCACAGTTTCCAATAGGGGCCTCTTAAAAATACTAAACTCAACCTCCTCAGTGCACATTGCAATTTAGCACTTGAATATTTCTAAAATAAAAATCCCTTTTCACCCCGTCTTTTGTCCAAGTATCTTTCCACTGTGACACGAGGGACCAATTGAGACAAAAATCTATTTGCACCGCTCTGTGGTATTGTGTATTTTCTGTAAGTCTGAGCTGAACAGAAAGTACAGATCATCATCATCTGGAGTGAGTAAATCACCCGGGTGGAAGAAAAGAACGGTGAAAAGAAAGCAACAAGGCAACACGCAGCTCCAAAGCAGCTTATCACATTTAGCATGTGCTTATTAGGCCTCGTGTCTTTGCGTCGGCTGCTGAGAGATTGAGCTGAGCTATTTGAACTGCTTCAGACTGATTGAGAGTCTGGGATAGTCTGATGAAACGCTGTGACATAGTCAAACTCTCAAGGAGGCCTGCTATTTGGGCTGTTATCTGCAAATGTACGCCACAGAAAGATTCACATCTTGATAAATATGTGTGTAGCAGAGCGAGCTGTTAGAAGAGAGATTTAATACTTAAACCAGCTGACAGTTTTGATATTAGCTTTGCTATGAATCAGTTGCAAGTAACCATTTTAGCAACAGCGTGCACTCTGATAACTGAAAAACATGAAATTAATATATTACAGTATTTGCTTAATCTGAAAGATCTAATCATATTTCATTGCATCTGAATTCATTTCACATGTTTGTTCTAATCTATCGGTGCATGTGTATTCTGATCATTTTAGGGCTAACCAAGGTCCAGGCAGTGTATTATCCATCTACCATTTTCAGCTGATGCACAACCTAGTGGTTGCTCAGATGTTTCTCACAGTGATCCAGAGAAAAGTGAGATCAGAACAACAAGCTATTTTCCTTTTCCTTTTTTTCACAAATCACAGTCCACTGCTAACACGGAGGTCTGGAATAAGATAGTTCTTCCTATTTTGTTTATGGAATGACCAAGGCTCTTCTTTACGCTTTTATCCAAAGCAACCAACAAGGATTGTCCAGTTTGGCCAGATGGCTAAATCTAACAAATGTCATGGTGGGTCCAAATATTTCCACATCATTTACAGGCCATAGTGATCCTGCAAAGCTTTATGATTAGTATTGACACCATTTCCCTGATACAGTGCACTATACAGTGCTTGGAAAATGTATTCAGCCTCTTCCTGGTATTTTTGTTACTGTTTGTGACACAGAACAAATTTTGATATTACACACAAAACCTGAGCTTGAGGTCAAACTGATGGCCAGACATTTTCCTTCAGGGCATTTTATAGAGCTCAAACTTCCTGGTTCCACTAAGTCATCCAGGTGTAGAAACTGCAAACCCTCACACTTCCACCAGCAGGTATGGTGTTCTTTTTATAAAATGTTTTTATGAAATTACGTCTTCACATAGGGCCAGGCAGGTTTGGAAATCTTGTATTTCCTTAATAAATATAACTCTATAACTGTATTAATTTGATTGACAAATATGCAAAGACACCTTTTCTGTTTCACAGCACTGTACCTTGCTCCAGGTTGTTGTTTCATCACCAACCACTGAGTGTAGACTTATTAGAGTAATATTATTGTAAACTAGACTAGACTAAGTTTGAATTTACAATCCGCTGGTGTAATCAGTTCTAGACCCCCATCACGGGATGGACCTTTATAAATTAAATGAAAAGGATGTTTTTATGTTTCAATTGGTTACGTGTGAATGGCCCTGTGCAACAACCTGATCATGCTCAGTGTGATTTAGTCATCACTGTCCACACCACGCCTCGCTCCCAAAATCAATTCACAATATTATTTTTATTTCAATAATATAGAAATAAAAAATCCAGCTTTTAACTTGTTGCTCAAGTGGGACTGTTGGGTTTTCCGCATTATTTTGATTATATATACACATATTTTTGCAAGGTCCTAAACCTTGCTATGTAAAGTGCCCTGAAATGACTTTCGTTGTGATTTGGCGCTATACAAA
>JAUMHF010000013.1:4714016-4740844 GCA_032359275.1 Microctenopoma steveboyesi
GCAAAGCAGCATTTGTCTGGATGTCTCCTTCTATGACCAGAGTGGATGATCTAATCGCCTGCTGCTGCTGCTGCTGCAGCTGCAGCTGCAGATACAGTCTCAGCGATGACAGCATGGGTGAGCAGGTGAGGTCACAGCCAATTGTCACTAATAGAAGCGAGATCAACGGCAGCACTAGGAACTATGTAGAAACTCTAACCTTATTATTTACAAAGCTGCACCTCGAACCTTATCAGTCTCAAACGCGGGTTTGCCTTCAGCAGGCATGGCTGCGCAAAGATTATCACAGTCAAAAAAGAAGAGATGGAAAAACAAGCTATACTGTAGCTGTCAAAATTTCATCCTGTCTGAATTCCTCCTTTACAAGTGCCTCACTATATGTAAACACAAGCACACACCCACACAAAGACACACACTCAGATACACATCCACTGAAGAAAATACATGCGCACACACACAATGCAGTTTTTCCAGTCAAGGATGTTGGAAAACCTGTCAGACTCTCACAAAGAAAAGCAAATTTATTTATTTATTTGAGTTCAGAGTAATTACAGGCATAACCGCGGAGCTTGGCTGTGACATCTCTTTAGAAAATCAGGTGTCAGAGTGCGCCAAGCAGAAATGTGCCAAGGAGGAAATGTGAATTTTTCCTCTTTTAATCTTTAATCAAATTAAATAGGTGAGCACTTTCTCCTGCGCTTGCGCTCTCTCTCTCTCTCCCTCCTGCTACACCAGAAATGAGCGGATCAGCGTTGCCTAAATCAGCCACATATACGTCTAGATACCATGAAAAATCCTGCTAGTCAGCACATCCATAATTTTTTGGACCTGAGGAATTTTTCAATATGACTGCATGAGTACACATAGCAGCAGCTCAAGAAAAACACCAGCGCCAGAAATTCAATTGAAGGTATTTGTTTCCATTTCCGGCTATTTGGCAAAGATGAGACTAGATAAATATGTTATTCATTCCTGCCGAACACACTGGCGTCTGAGGAAATATGTTACTCTTGCCTCTTTTCTTTGACTCTAAATAATTGAACAGAGAGAAAAAGAGGGAGGAAGGCCTCTGCAGGGTTCATATCGAGGTTTTACTGACTTTCCCTACATCTTTTCCTTTACGCAGACACACACACGCACACCTTCACGAATCCGACGACAACACACCTGTCTTAAAATCACAGCTTTGAGCTTTATAAGAGAGATGAAGATTAAGCGCAGGTACAACATGGTCAGACTCCACTGGGTTTGCAGATGCTTACACTCTTCCTCCTCTAGCTCAAGCACCACTAGGCGCCTCGGGGCCTTGACAGAAAAGATATGACTTCTTTTTTTTTTTTAACTGTAAGGGGGGAATGAAAACAACTTCCCCCATGAAGACAAAAAAAAAGCCTGTGTTTTACATCTCTCTCACAACGACAGCTTCGGGGACAGTTTATGTGCGAGAGACAAAGATACTTTGACACTGTCAGCTTCTGTCACTGAAGTTGCTAATGGCTGCTGGTGAGGAGTCGCTGCAGCAAAGAGGCCTGTTTCTCTTGTGCTGATCTGTGTGTGTGAAACTGAAATGGCGGGGTCTTTTGTGTTCAACTCAATGTCTAGAGGCCTTTATGATAATGAACGCTAGGTCTTCCCCCGCTAAAACGTATCAATAAATAAAACATAGGGACTCCTCCATTGTGGCTGATTCACACACAGAAGAGGTGCAGGCCCCTTTTAGTTCACTGCCACTTTAAGGGAGTGTAGCTTAGCTGTGATACAAATACACTATCATAAACACTTAAGATGAACAATGCACCTGAGACCAAGAAAGCAGCCCTTTTATCCACAGTGAAGTAGAGCCATACATAATTAAGAGAGGAAAGTGTAAAGATGTAATTGGTGCGTTGTTGATAATCTTGATTACCATTATTAAGTAGTTTTTAAAGATACATGACTCTGAGCCGCATTTAGAGGACTTAACTTATTAATCAGGCAGCTGTTTGCTGTAGCTCTTCAGAGAAATGCAGAAGAAGAGGTACAGTAATAACGTAGCGTGGATGTGCGAGTGTATAAAAGAAAAAGCTGCATTGCTTTTTTATGTTAAACGATAACTGAGCAAGACTGAAACGAGAACTTTGCTGAACCTGATGAAGTGCAACGATTAAACAAATCTTCTATGAGGATATAAAAATCACTGCACAAAGTGGAAGGAAGCTGACAACAAGAATTAACACAGTCAAAACCCATTTACGTCAGTTACTACATTAAACGAAATTAAGAAAATGACTCCACCACAACAGTGTGCAAAGGGCCAGACAAGTTTGCCTTTGTGTCTTAATCACTTCTGCAACGCCCCATGTTTCTTTCTGCTTTGAGTGCAGAGGTCATGTTATAGACCTTAACCCCAGGTTTTAGGTTCACTCACAGGTGCTGTTTGCTGTCCAGGCTCAGCTCACCCCACAACTATCCCCAGGCTCCACCACGGCTGCACTTCAAAGACTGCTTCAAACTAAACGTGGTTGAGAGAGGAAAGAAAGAAAAATATTAGATTAAACATCGACCAGCAGGACAACACTGGTAGATGTTTATTTCCAAAGACCGAATATTTCTACATGGGCTGCTCATTAATTGTTTACTTCAAAACATAAAAAACATGCACTACATTAGCAGACAACGACCACACTGCAACATGTCTCTCTATTAAAATACAGAGAAAAATCATCTTGGTATCACCAAAACAACAAAACAAAATACGCCACTATTTACCAGAAAGGGAAATGCCACTTTAAGTAAAGCGAAACAACTTCTAAGCTAATGAACTTCAATATTACAAGAAAAGTGCAAGTTTAAAAGAAAATCTGACTGTAACATACTATCATTGGTTCATTACATGACATTCATCAGTTAGAATCAGACGACACAAACTTCATCTTGTAGTATATACATAATATGCACTATATCCAGAAACTACAGCATCTCAAGGTGGTGAAGAGAGTTTGTCTGGGCTCTAGCTCACATGATAGAACCTGTTATCATAGTCATACTGCCCTCCATTGGTAAAAACACATATTACAACAATAGTGATGAGGGTTAAGTTGCTATTGACGTTCCAATTTGACTCAGCGTTGTTAGAGTCAGGTGTGATAAAATTATGGATGACAATGAGAGTCTTCACGGTGCTTGCTTCTTTGAAAGGCTGATAATCATTACAAAGTCCAACTCCAAACGAGTTGTTCAGACTAAAAACAACCTTCTGCTCTTGTACTTTGATGTGATCATTACTTCTTTGCTTTTTTACACAACCACTGTCGTAGGTTTTCTGTTCTCTTCACCTCGGCTGTACAGGGTTTTTTCCCTGCTCTGCTCATTTTATTTTCATTCTTAGGTATTGAGACGTAAATACTGTAAATGAGGTGGGCAACGCGGAAAAAATGTTTATTTTATATTTTTTGCAAATAAGATATAACAGCATGTGCAGTTTTGCACCTGCTCCTTAGACAATACAATGTTAGGGTTAGGGTTAACCCTAAGAACGTACATATAGTCGACAGTAATTATCATTAAAACATGATTCACAGTTGTCATTCACTCTCCTCCATCTTACCATATGTGGAAATACAATGATGGCATTATTGCTATAATTTATTGTGTGACACACACTAAGGTTGCCACTGAAAAGTATTTGCCCAGGTTTTATTAGAAAAGCAGTATTAATCGCCCCCCCTTCAGTGTTACTTACTAATGCCCCACAGACTTATGCTGCATTTCTGGGATTCTGAATGGATTATTCTTCTCCAACTGATTTTGAAATTTGTGTCAGGAAACCATTAGACAACCGTCTTCACTGCTGTATGATTTATTATGCTATTATTAAACAAACCTTTCCTTTTTTCAGGCATTACAAACAAGATCTGTCAACTCAAAAACTAAAATTTATCAGACTTTCTCCATAAATAACAAAATATTCCTACATTTAGATCATATATTTTATTTAGTATTGATGTTCTCACGTTCTCGCAACAAAGAGGGTAAAAAATTTTAAATGTGTTTCAAATACGGTGCAACGTTAACTTCTCGCAGTTCACAACCTTTCTTAGTGCAGGATATGTTAAACCTTCAAACGCCCAGACCCAATGGGAGGGTACCTGTTCTCAGCTGGGCATTTTTACATCTCAGGCTTGGTAAATGGGATGGAACATGAGTTTAAGAACCGCAGGAGCGCTTTGTTTTAACTGAAGTTCAACGTTTTGATTCAGGCTTGTATGTAGTATGTACCATCTTAAAAAGGTTTTATTCATCATTGGATAAAAACCTTTTTGAGATAACCATGACCTGGATGACGGAGAACCTTCACCGGTACCACCTTAGATTATTTCTATAGATAGAGTAGAACAGTCAAATCCCCTAGCCAATAAAACCAAGCCCTTTAGTCAATGATAAAAATATGTGTTATCACATCTTTGGCCATATGAACCAAATCTTTCCATTACATCTTATCATATTTCTGTTTCCCTTTACTCATCCAACCCATATCTCCATCCACTGCCAAGAGGAGGACAAACATGAGCATCCCAGGACAACATTAAAACAGGGCGTCATTTTAGATTTATCAAAGCCTGGTGGCATAATTTACTACAAGAGAAAGTTCAACATACTGCAGTTAATCAATAAGTGTAAGCAAGATCATAAAAATATCTTTAATTTGTTAAAAAAAAAAAAAACAGGGCTTAATATTCTCCCTGCTGAACCAATTACAAGAAGTGAGCAACAGATATTTATAACCTAATCTATAACATCTTCTAGTATTACAGAGCCAAAGGTCAGATTTCAGAAACTCCTTAGGATATCTTACTGTGATTTATGGCCGACTTCTGCTTATAATGCAGGACATTAACTCCGTCTGCAAGGAAAGAGAATACCTCTGCATAAAAGAAAAAACCCAGCATTGCTTCATTCAAGTGCATCTGATTTTGCTTTTATAATTTGTAAGGGTAAGTCATTTGCACACGTAATTTAAGTTAAAGAAAGAATAACACCTAGGTAAACACCAAATTGAGTACCAAACAAATCAATATACACGTCATTTACTTCTAGACAGGCAATGGGATTTTGCATAATAATTCTTGCAATGTTGTATATTATCTACTCTTCTTTTTACAAGTTACAATTAAATATACATTAATATAAGTACATACTGTGTTTATTGCTGTATTGACAAATCCCTCTACAAATTATCTAGAGGTGTTCTGATAGCAACAAGTCCTCAAGGCCAAACCTGCTGAAGGGTGGGAATATTTACAGTTTGATGAAATATGAGCTTTTTACGAGAACCATTTAAATAAACACAAAAATGTCAGATTTGTTAAAAATAATCTATTGATCAGGTATAAAATAACCAATAAAGTAAAATTTATCGATTAAAATATGCAAACTTAAACAGTAATCATTTTATTCTCAACCTTTTCTCATAGGAAATATGCCTACGCAGCCGCCCTACACAACAACCCCCCCTCCCCTTCTAGAGATATTCTTCTGCCACAGTTCACCGTTTGAACAGGTGCACTCTATGCAGCATGCCTATCCGACTGAGCCTCCTTCAAAGTTAAAGAAAAGACTGTTTGAGTTCCTCACATGCTAAATAAATGGCAGGGCAGTATTATTACAGGTTAGCTTTAAATATTCAACAAATGTATTTAGTGTGGTGTTAAATGGTCTTAAGAGAATCGTTTCCATTTTAGCAGTTCAGTCAAGTAAAAAAATAATGTTCCCCGAAGTTAGTCGGCCATGTTTCAGCGTCTTTTGTTGCAAAACACCGTTATTCTGATGATATTTTGAGAAGACCAGAGACACTTCTTGCTGGCTCCCTGCTTTGACCCGTTTCTGATGCGAGCCAGCTTCTTTGTTTTTGGAGGCAGAACAACAACTAGGAAAACACATAAAATTGGACAGAGAATTTTAAACTGCAAGATCATTGGGAGTGTCTTTAAGGATTCATGAAATGCCTTTAGAACAGAGGTAAACTGCGATTAGAGTTAACGTTTAGAAAAGCAGATTATTACCTCTGTAACTGGAACACTCAGCTAATACACGAGAGACAAACTCGTGAAACGCAAACCGTGATTTAGTGACAAAGTGGGTGAGAACATAATTTGTTTTGAGTCATTTTGTTAAACTTATTTTAATTTAGGAAATGTTTAGCTTTTTTTTACCTACCATGTGTTCAGGAGACAAAAGGAGGAAACTCTGAATTACTTCCTCTTTTGTAGATTCTGTGACATCACATGTGATGTCAGAGAGTAGACCAAGTGTGTGGGGGGGATTACGTTCATACTGCTACTACGTTGAGTTGTGTAATTGGTGGAATTATGAAATTAGTTTGCTATGTGTAAAGTTAAATGACTTTTAATGTTGTGGTGAATGTTTAGTGATAAAAGTAATAATTGAGAAAATGTGTGTTTTAGAAGTTAAATCGTTGATACCTGTAAAAAACGTGGTTTCGCCTGGAAGGAGGTTGAGCCAAATTGAATAGAGTATTTAAACAGTACTTTTAGAGCAGCAAGGGGATGTAGACACCTTGAAGTGCAGCTGTGTGCGCAAGTTGGTATTTTCTATTATGATGAGTTGCGGTGACTTTTTTGTTTCTGTAAATGTGTGCTGTGGTAGCAGAGCTGTAAATAAATGCACTTTGGAGTTTAGCATTTTGGAACCTGTTGAAGTTGTCTAAATTGGCCTCCATTCATATTAGCCACTTTTGCCAGGCCACAGATGTTATCTCTTAAATAACCTAATTGAACTGATTTCCTCTCATAATTAACTTTTTCCTTGGTTTAGGTAAAACTGTTTCACTTCCAGGATGTGTCCTAACAGTGACACTACAGTGAAAAGCACTTTTTAGTGTGTAGCCAGGTATGCATCTCACATTCCTGCTCTTAACTACATATTTTATGGACATAGTGAGTAAAATACTTTTGAATTACTATGATTTTTTTACATTAATATGGTAACAGTTGTGAAATCTGTTGTCTGTGAAGTGCCACAAACGACCAAAGCATTGCTCAAAGTCTATTGCTGATCTGAAACTGAATTTACAGAGTAAGAGTAAATCTGAACATTGGAATTTAATGGACCTCCATATTTTGAGACAGTCTGGCTTTTTCAATTCATTTTGAGTAAGGATTAACATACAACTTAAATTATACAAAAAAATTGTATAATGTTTTTCGTCTACACATAAATATATTTTATAACAAGAATAACTGCATTCGCCAATATAAAAACTTATATCAATGAAAAATAAGAAAAATCAACATTTAGTAATTCTTGTCTGATCAGAATTGAATATACAGTATTTTATACTACTATTCTTTCCTTTAGCCCACTGAGCCATACGTGATTGGACATGAAGTACATTGCTATTCTCTTCATTTTGCAAAACGGATATCAATGCATTTCTATGATTAAATAAAGCCTAACTGACTGCTAATGCTTATCTTCAGTTAATTTTGACTGTGACGGGCATAATCTGTGCAAATCGAGGCCAAAGAAATGAACAGGACACACGTGTTGTTTCTTTAAAGATACTTAATTTTTCTATAGCGCTCAATGGCACCCGGCACCGCTACATTTACTGGGTTTCAGAAACATCATCAGTGAGCAGCAGAGAAAGTTTGAGATCTGACCATGGAGGCGTTTCACCCCTGAACTGTTCACACACCGTGCGTCTGGCGTGTATAGTATATTCTGGTCTTTTAGAGTAATATATTGATGGTGATGGTGGTTTAATGCTGAGTTATGTCAATTATTTTCACATGCACGAATCAGTGTTAACAGCAAAGATGTAATATTTGATCTTTTCTGGCAGTGTCGATTTCCTAAAAATAACAATGTCTTTGAATTTTTTATTGAATCAGATTAATGATATGATTTGTCATGTAAATTAAACAATCAGGAATCGAGCAGCAAACACAACTATTGTGTAATGATTGTGAAGCACACGAAAGAATAACTTACTTATGTAAAGGCTTTACTGAAAAAAAAAAGTTGGACGTTGTGTAGCTGTCGGAGAGGCCTGACTAGAATAATGAGTGCCCAACGCCTGGGAGGCAAAGTGAAGGTAGCTTATTCAAGAGGCTGGCCATGTTTAGGATGTTGCCCTGATTGAATCCAGATGGTACTGAGAAAGCATATACTTTTCGTTTTTCATTACATCGCCTCTTGGTGAAAGTCCTTTAGATGTGATGTCACAGGCTTTTGAAGATGATCCTTAAAACCATGTAACACAGCCTGCAATTAAACTGTCAGTGGAATCTATAGGAACATACCCGATGTTGGGGGCTCTCGAAAACCTGGCAACTTCTCTACTGTTCTGTCAACAAGGCAATAAGTGACGATGAAAATTCTCCTCATTTACTGAATCAGAGGCCTGGACACACAGAGGGACCTATACTGCTGAAACCTGTCTCCATGCACCCATGCAATGCGTATGCCTGCGCACATCCAGCCGCAGTTCCCCACGGCCAGGAAGGTGGTTTGGCAGAGGATCACGAGGAACAGGTCAGCGCGAGGGGCCAGGGAAGGCAAGACAGACGGAAGAGTCAAAAGAAACCCGGAGAAGTCTTTGAATCTAGTGGAATTCCTCTCCTCCTCTGCGGCTCCTCTGGGAGGCGTCAGGAGCCTGTGGAGAGAGCGAGGTAAGACGGGGCCTGTCAGGAACAAAGCTCCAAATTCACATGATATGTTTAGCTAAAAGGGTGAAAGAGAAATGAATCAAAGCTTGGCAGGATCAAAGAAACGCAACAATAAAGTCAAGCCGGTTGCCATGGGACCAGCAGGAGATGCATATCATTTATAAGTTGTTCTTCGACTCTGTCAGATGTGGAGGGAATTGATTGTTATTGTTTGGAGGATGAACTGCTGCTGGAGGGGGTTAGGAGCAAGGGTCATCATCGCACAGCGAGAGGAATATATCTTCTCACTTTGCAACAGTGATGCCTGTGATCTGTGTCAGAGGCCACTGCAGAAGCACCTTGAACTTGTGATAACAGACAATAAGACAGACGCAGACAACTTTGTCAACCCCATAAATATCTTATTGTCACAAACCACGGATAGGCTAAACATTTGTTTTGCATCTTACACTGTCAGAGGTCATGATCATTGTTAGTGTTTGAATGTGAAATCAAATAGATTTAAGCTGTGAGCTGAAGACTTTCATTTTCATTCATGCAGCAAAATGTTCAAACGCAGAATGTTGAAGCAACTCTGTGACAGGAAATATGTTTGTTGTTTAGGGAGGGGGTTTTAATTCCTTTAAAGGTCAGACAATGATTTCTAACCACGAACTGCTCTCATATCGACACAAAATGTACATAAAACTTATTTATTGACTAAATATGAATTAAATAGCAAAGAATTGAGATAGTTTAAGTGGGTGGGTGAATGTAAAATGCAAGGAAAAAAAAAACCTACTTGGAAATCAAACGAAACACACGGAGAGGTGGAAGGTGGCAGGTTTTCAGGTGTTCCCAGACCACCACCCCCCCCCAAGCCATTAGCTGAGAGGAAAAAAACAAGGTAAAACCACAGAGGCCAGAGAAAACTCTATCTATGAAACGTCTGCTGCTTCCCAACAACACTGAGCTGAATTAACTTTTGTATATTGTTCTTTAAGTATCACAAAAAACAGAAAGCAAGGAAAACAAGGAGTCTTTCCATGAATCATTGCATGTTCTTGTTCTTGTTACTCTGGAAATAAATCATAAAAAAAATAATAAATCACATAAATTACAATGAAAATACAATGAGTCCCATTTATTATCACAATATTGCAACACATTGACAAACGGGAAAAATAAATACATAAAAAATCTACATCAAAGCAACTAAATCTTCATTTTTGAATCCAAAGCATAAAACGTAGGGCCAACAAACTGTATTCAACACATGTAAGATTTGCATGGGTTCTGTAACATACTGTGTTTGCGTATGTGTAAAATTTTACACATACGCAAACACAAATTTTACACAAGAGATAGTTTACACAGTATATTCTGCAAACATAAGATCAGTTTTTTAATTCATTACTATGATATACCATATATATAAAACTCATTTTACATAATTGCAATTGACTTTGAATGATTTTTACTTCATTACAGTTTCACAGGCGCTGGCTTCTGTGGAACAAATCATTTAGAAATGTTCTGCTTATGCCTTAATTACTGAGGCTTTCAGGCTTTCCCACATGTCTCCACAACACCAGCCAATTTGATTGACATGACAGCGAGCATGCCATTATTACCATTATTATTATTAATTTATTTTTTTGTATATGCAGGTGTCTGTTTGTATGTGTACATGTATACCGCTGCTTGTGTGTGTGTTTGTGTGCTCGGGCAGAGATGAGACCCAATCTGTCTGCTGCTCTCTCAGATTGCACCCATGAGAGATCCCAAAATAACAACAAAGAGCCCTCAGTGGGTCGGATGAAAGCCCTGTCACCAACCATTTCAGCACAGAGAGTCTCCTCCCCTACTGTATCTCTGAGTGACAACTCACACATCACGTGGAGACAGGAAGGGGAGCCAGACTTTCGCATTTGACCGCAACAAATATTTTTCTATGTAAGTAAGATTATTGTTGGCTTTTAGCAGGTGTCAAATGGGTTCTGATCCCGAGGTAGTTGGCGTTGGGCTCGCTGATGTTCAAATACATTACGCCGAGGTATAGCTAAGAGAGTTATGAGCGATCCAATAAATGTGCAAATACTTATTTCAAAATAATGTTTTAAAGGTGTATAGAGGAAGGATGATACTCTCATATCTGTATGCTATATATATATGCAGGCAAGCATTAGCTTAGCATATAAACTGGGCACAGCTATGTCTCATTTTCAAAATTAGACTTACCAACAACTCTAAAGCTCACTGATTAACAAGTTATATTTGGTTTGCTTCATCTTTACATTAACAGACTTGTAGACAACCTCAAGTTGTGCTTCATATGGAGAGATGCTTTTGCAATGCGGTTGCCAAGCAACCGATGGAGACTGCAGGGAGGCATTGCACATCACAAAGAAATTACCTTAACACTTAATCTTAATGATTTGGATAATTACTACATGATTTAAACAAATTAAATACATTAATGAATTATTTTTAAGTGTAGGCATATTTTATGAACAAAGCCAGCTCTGCCAGCTGTTTCCTGCTTGCCTCATAGCTCTACTACACTACACTACACTTATCTGCCTTGTATGACAGATGTATTAAAAAGAAAGACAGAAAAAACAAGTTTGCCAAAGTATCCAACTAATCCTGAAAAGTGTGAATCATACCACAGACAAAAGTATACAGCACATAAATGAATCCTAATTCTCTACAGAATCACTGTTTTAAGTTGCGAGCGTGTAATTTAGTGATCTGTTGCAGGAAAATAAAGCCCCCTCGCCAATGAAAAGCACTGTCCTACAACCAGCAGTTAAATCTGCAGTAAAAAACTCTCCATGTTCCACTGCTGATGTAAGGCCAAAAAAAACCTACTAAAAGCGGAGAAGGACTCCATTGTTATTTCTAACTGGTAGAAGCCCTGAGGTTATTTTTCCTCTGCCTTGAAACAAATCAATGAAGCACAACTCACTTTGAACAATTGCACATTTGCTGAAATCAGATGTGGGTTGAAGAGCCAGCCATCATCGCGCTTATTCTGTTTGTTGACAGAGGAGGACTTAGATAAACAAGCCCGTTCTTTGAAACAGGTGCCCAAGCGTGAGTTCAGTTTTGAGAGGCAATTCAGAAAACTGACTGATTAGAGAATGTTTGTTATTCTGCAAGCAACCATTTGGAAGTCACAAAGAGGCTTTCGCTATAAACAATGATGCTGTTTATTTTTCGGCTGAGATAACACAAAGGTTTGACACGGATGTTTGCAGAATTTCAAACATCTCCGCAGCGAAATTGTCTGTCCTCTCCTGTCACTTTGACAAAAAAATGTCAACAAACAATAACATTTGATCAACATCAGCCTCTGTGTGGATGATTTTTTTAGCCAATGTTGCCCCCATGTGGTTTCTCCTCTACAACATGAGTTTACATTATTAAGCGAGAGTAAAAAGTTCAAGTAATAACCGTCACCCATTCTTATTTCACAGGCCTCGTTGCGTCATTGTTGTTGAACGTGCAGTCTGCCTTCTCCGCCGTGTCGTGTTTTCACTGGCTGCACTACAGCAGCGAACACAACGCACAGTCTGCTCAGTTCACAAACCTCAGCTTATCCTCCCTATCAACATGTGGAAGTGTTTTCAAATTGCTATCTACGAGCAGCAAATGGTCTTAAATCAGTCATTTTAATATCAAAGCACTTAACACTAGAATGATAATTGCTTGCAGGTGGACATCAGTGCTGCTTGTCAGGACTGCATTTGAAGAAAATGACTGAGCTCTTATCCGACACGTACAGTACAGCCAGTGTTCAATAGGCAAGATCACATTACAGAAGATTACTTTGGAGTTTCAGAAATTTTCCTAAATTACACTGGCCTTTGGTCTCCGGTAAACTTGATTGACTTGAATGGTTTTCATTAGAAGGCCTCGCTGTTGCTGCGAACAGCAAAGAACCAGCGCTGCTGGTGCTCGTACACAAAATTCAAGGAATCCGAGGGTGAGTGAGTGCAGCTGGGACACTGGAACGGAACGGATATGCAAACCTCTTCGTGGAAATGCTCCATCATGTTTTAAGAGAACACAGATACCGTCACTGGATTTGTGACGCTCATCTGTATTTCACAAGCCTGACAGTCCTTAAAAAAAGAGTGAATGAGTAATGCTATATGTGTGAAGTATTGAGTCGATGCAGGAAAGTACTGCAGCATATGATTCTGTGATGCATTCAGAGTGTGTTAACAATAAAACAAATCCGACGTGATTTACACTCAAAGTCATATTTGAACTTCGGCACACCCTCCCACTGTCTCTCCCTATTGAAAAAAAGAAATCAGAGTAATGGAAATCGGTTGGATGTTACAGAGAGTCTGAGCCTGGACTGACAGGAAAATAGCCATGAATAACGTGACCACCCTTATTACGCTTAATATTTAGGGAGGGATCCAAAATGAATACACTTTTAGTGTCACAAATAATAAAAGCTATTTATCCTGGCCAGAAATATTCACATATTCCTATCAGTTGTCTGGCTGCCATCCTAAAGCTGCGTCATCTGTAAGGAATTCAGTGGGGACTGCCCTACCAAACCATAAAACACACAGAATTACCAAACTTAACAATATGAGCTTTACTCTGATATAATTCATTGGTCACTTAAAGCTCAAATTAACTTAAGAGCACTTCACTAGCTACTACTGGAAAAGGGGAGATGGTTCAATAAAGCAGGAAGTCAGTGTGTTCGTTCTGAAGATCTGCAGGTGTACGATGCCACCTTGAGGGGATTTTTAGACATAGCGAGAGGCTGATGAACTACGCAACTCAATGACCTGCAAAATACATCTTTTAATTTGATTGAACTTAAATCAATTTCATTTATTAATAACATAGTGCCAATTTGCAACAAAATCATGTTGAGATACTTTTAGATACTTCAGGCGCAATGTCAAAATCCTTAGTTACACAGAGAGAGACACACACACACAACAATCAGGTACTGGGAGACAAAAAAGGAAAAACGTCCTTTATGTAGAAACCTCCAGCGGAAGTGGGATCAGAGTGGGTGGCCATCTGCCTCGACTGGTTAGGAAAATATGTCATCAATGCAGAATGTGGTGGATGTTTGCTCAAAACAAAAACAGAGATGCACACATCTTTATGAAACACTTTTACTAGCATGTGTCATACAGACTGGTGTGATAGCTGTGCACATAGCCATTGACCAATAACAGGAAAGAAAAAGCAGTAATGAAGTTTAGACAAACTTGGAAACCTGTATGTGTGCATGTGTAAACGATGCCGTCTCTTGGCTGTCAGCTTGTAATCTGACCAGACGACGTGCATCGTTAATACCAGCTGTAAACATTATATAAGACCACACAAGAGTATGTTTGACTTATGTTAGAAAGGTTTCTGCCTTGCTCATGACTAGCATTCTTCTCCCATGCACAAGCAAACATGAAGTCACGTCTGCAGGCGTACGAGAATGACGACCTACTAAGACGCTAACACTTTGAAACTCTTCACTGCCACAGGACTGACCACTGGATTAAATTAGAAAGCTATAAACCAGACAGTGGACTGTCTGTGGAGGTGACAGTTGCCATTACTTCAATTTTCAAGTGACATGTGCACTGACACGCAGATAATGCATCGTTATCTACTCTGTGCACGGTTCCTACACGCTCATATCTTATCAGTTCTCTTTCGAGTCAGAAAGGATATTGCAAGTGTTATGGAAATAAATCAGTAAATCAGCTGTGTCTTAGTTTTGTCTTTTGTCTTACAGCAAACACAATGGACTGGACTTCCCAGTATATGGAATAAATTAGCTCTAAGAGATACGTTACTAGTTAAATATTAATGAATGTGTAGGGAGTGCTTTCATTTCTTCTGCCACTCATCAAACCATCATTAACCTGTACAAACATCTGACTTGCACTATAATAAAATGAATGGAAAAAATGATTTACGTTCAATATTCACTTATTTATTTGCAATAAATGCATCAGGGAATTTGTTAATCACATGCATGTTCCCAAATCCATGTTTGTGCAGCATGTCTGCATACTGTCTCTCTGTCCTCCCCATCCCCTCAGTCTGGGCCAGCATGTTCAGAGCGGACTCTCTGTCCCTCCAGCATGGTCTCAGATATGAGGCCCAACACAAGACATTGTCTGAAACCTTAGTGTATAGGAATATTATAAAATGGCTAGTTGAGACAGAAATATCCCGTTTTATGCCTTAATATGAACAGATTTCTTGATTTTATCTGTTTCCACGTAGCACAAAAGTACATTCTAAAACAAAGACATTCATTATTGGTTCAGACACTGCTTTAGACAAACAAAGTCAATCACAAAACCATTCATTAGTCGTTGATTGTGACAACTGTTACCTAAAACATACAGCAAATCACACTTTGACGCACAGCATAGCATCCAGGAGGTTGTCCGTATGCCTGGCGTGTGCTGTGACGAAACCATGGCTCTTTAAAAGCAGACTGTATTCTGCCGCGCTTCTCTGTTTCCCCTCGCTCATGCTGAGGGCCTGCAGCAGCCCGCGACTCGGGCCCCTTCTGTCTTCGTCCAGGAAGATCTCACTTAGCAGAAGAGCACAGCCTGGCAGCAGGGTGCACGTATACCACAGTTATAGAAATGTACAATTATCTATTAGGATTTCATTTCTATAAGACAAGAATAAATCCTGAACAGATCATTAGCATTTTGCTGGCACTCATTTAAATGATTCCACCCAGCCAAAATAATTGAGTCCAATTAAACAGCCAAAAAGACAGAATATTACCTGGAGCGCAGGCGTTCGCAATTCTACTCAGCAGAATTTGCACCTTCTCGTCAGGCCAGTCATGAAGAATTCTTCCCAGGATGTACAAGTCTGCTTTGGGCAATTCGTCTTTAAAGAAGTCTCCTGCTTGTACAGTAGAAATAAAGCCATAAGTGCAGGTTACAGAGCGATCGGACACATTTAGCAAGTGGTAAAACGCAGCATCAGTCAACTTTTAGGGATTAAACATTATGATTAAGTTATTGTATCAATGCAGATAAACTAACTGACCTGCAACAAATGACACTCGGTTGTCTGTGTGCAGCGGATAAAAATGTTCACTCATCTCAACCACAGCTGGCAAATCAAACACCGTCACAGACAATCCAGGGTGAGCTTTAGCAAACTCGTAGGCCATGGCACCAGTGCATCCTTGAAAGAAAACGGTAAGGGTAAATGTTTAGGAATGGTTTAAATATCAGTGAACACAATAATGACCTTATGTGCATTGTGCCCTCACCTCCAAGGTCACAGGCTGTTTTATAACCGGAGAGGTCAAAGGCTTTTGCTACAGCTGCTCCTGCAACTTTAGCAATGCTGTGCATGGCATTCATGAATCTCAGTTTCACTTCTTGACTGTTGTAGTAAGTATCCTTTAAATAAATGACAGAAGGGAAAGAAAAGTAGCATCTGTAAAACATTTTTTCACCACAACTGAATCACTGCAGCAGCGATTTGAGGCTGAACTCAAAGACAATCACCTGAAAAACATTGCTCGGTTTCTTGCCAAAGGCTTTCTCGTGCTGGTTGGTTCCCTCCCGCACGGCGCTCTCAAGATGGGAGAACAGAGGCCAAACTGTGCTGTTACAGTGCTGGATGTAACCATGCAGTGAAAAAGGGGAATCTGACCACAGAAAACATGTGGCCAGAGCTGTGTTTTCATATTCGGGCTTCTGGCATGCTGGCGGTAAAAACAACATAAATCACGTGAGAGGTCGTTTTTTGGTTTGATTGTACTTATTCACTCGTCCGAGCGGTGACTTACTCCTCTCTTTGCTTTTCAACAGTCCCAAAGAGACGCACGCTTCCAGCAGGCATTCAGTCCCTTTCACGGATGCTTTTAACTCCTGGGCCACCTGTGCTGCATCCAGCCCCGGCCTGTTGTGTAGCAGATCAAACACGCACAACTTGGAGGCAGTAAACAGCGCCTGGAAAGAATTTTGGAAAGGCAGAACAGATGCAGGAGTCTTTATTTCTATGAATCTGACATGTAATGTTTCACAATGAAAAGTGTACACTGCTTGGTGCTTGCGGAATTGCAACACTCTGTCCATTAGTCATGAACCTCACTGGTTGTAACATGTTTATTTAATTTGCATCTTGTTGGACGGGAATCACCTTACTAGCATAAACCCCTTTAACCTCACATTCTATCGGCACATTCGCTCTCCCTTAGGATGGCGCCAAGCAAGGTGTTTCCCCTGTTATGCTACGATAAGCTGACAGTTTCCTGACTGAAGCCTCGTGTGCAACGCGAAGCAAGCAAAAATGAAGACTAAAGACATAAGACTCTTCTAAACCCTTCAACACATCTGCAGGAATCTACTGCAACAAAGACAGACACAAGGAGATTGAACTCAAAGTGTAAACATAAAGAGTTTACATCTAATTACCTTTGAGGCTTTGAATCCGTCCATCAGTTCGGTGATTCGCTCCAAGTCTTCTTTTCTTGGTTCACTGTCCTCGCGCTCTGTCACATTAAATTCTATCACCTGCCCTGTGCTGGTTTTCTGCTGTAGCGTTGCACTTTCACAACCTCGGAGCTCGGCCTCTTTATCATTTGCATTTGTAGACAAACTGTTGATTATTGTCCAGGAACTCTCGCCTACATCACTCCCACTGCCTTTCTCGTTCCCCTGAAATAGATGGACTTCTTCTTTAAATACTAGAAAAAAAGATGAGTGATTTGTGCTCATAATGTGACGCACTAACCTTATGGGTAGGGCTGGACAAAGGATTGTCTTGAATGTGCAGTGTTCGGCTAGCAAATGGGCAGTTTCCTTTGGGGTTTGGTGAGGAGTGATCTCTGAAGGAAGAGCTGAAGCTTTGGCTGGACTGAGCTGGAGCACTGGATGGGGGCTGAGAAGGTACTGAGATGCTGTGAGTGCCATTGTAGCTCTGATGGACAGACGCATTTTCTTGAGCTGAAGAGGAAGTCCGGTGGTTATAAATACGGTCCAACTGTTTGCAAAAGTGGTTGACGGGGAAACCCACAACATTGAGGAAGTCTCCATGAACGTATTCCACCAGCATGCCACCGAGAGCCTGGATACCATAACCGCCAGCCTTGTCCCTGAAACATACATTTCACTTAGATAGCACATGCACAAACACACAGTACACAAGGTGGTGACTTTAACCGTTCACATTCTGATCTGTGTCAGAGTTCATGTCTCACTGACACAATCCCTGTCCAACAGGCCAGAGCAAACACAGCTGGATTAAACGTCAAACACCAAAGTCAAAAAGCCAACAGGTTCAGTCAAACGACCTGAATGGTGAATGAGTAGCCCTCACGTCCTGTACAGTACAGTATTCCAAGGTAAAATGCACATACTTACATGGGTTCACCACTATTGACATACTCCCACAGCAAATCTTCTGAGAGATCAGCAAACTTCACCTTTGTTTCTTCGTAGAAGTCTATTAACTGGTAATCCACTCCTTCGTCTGAGTATGAGAAGTTCAGAAAGGAAACACTGTAAAACTAGGCCAGTAAGGTATTTGGTAATGAAACATCTATATCAGAATAAAATGCTTTTAAACGTTTGCTACATAGGATAAACAGTAGGTTTAACGATAAGTCAGACCCACCTTCTTTCTCATGGCAGAGGACAATAGCTACACCAGTGAAAACACTGTGCTCTTTCCCACTCAAGCTGGAAGAAAAAGAATCAACATTATATACATGTTCCTGTGTATTTTTAGATTTCTTTAATGCTGATTCAGTCAGAAACAAAGTTCACAATACTGACCTTGACAGCATCTTGTATGCATCGTATTTGTCCACTGGTTTCTCCAGAATCATGCCGTCCACAGTCTTTAAACAACAACAACAAACGAGTGAAGATAAAACCTACTACCTAATATTACTTTACAAAAAGCAGATAGCCTGCTGTAACGCTTTCCTCTTCCTCTTACCACAATAGTGTCTGCCCCGATCACCATGTCTGGAGTTTTCAGGTGTTTCTATTAAAACACAATGTGTAATGAATAAATAATTCCGCACTAAACTGTAATAAATACTTTTTTTTTTCCAAAAGGAGCATAACTCACAAAAGGCATCCTCCGGGCCACCTCCAGGGCTTTGTGTTTGGCCGTCTCAACTGCATACTCATGTGGGGCTTTGAAAAGTCCTTTGTCAAGGGTTTCTTTAAACCAGGATGGAACCACCTCAAACTGTAAGCCCTATTATGTAGAACAGTGCAAAGCAACAATAAAATACCCAATATTATTTTTATTTATTTATTAAAAAAATGACAAATGTACACGAAACCATTAATCATTTAATGCACTACTACTACTCATCGAAGTAAGGAGTGTAAGCTGCTGTCTTTAGAGTGAAAAAAAGAGGCTGCGCAGAGACAGGTCCCAAAAATTCTTTTTTTCAATGATGAGCAATAGAAACACCTAATTTAAAACTCCAAACTAATTAAACACCCTTTCGCGGGCCTCCAATGTGAAGAAATGCCCAGATACTGCATTTGTCAGGTAGATATTACACACTTGACCTTTGTGCAGAGCTCACACAGAGACAACATGATCAAAAAAACCAACATGAGGTAGAATCACCAATATTTCAGCAAATAAATGACAGTGTCACGGTGTAGCTCCATCGAGAAAACCTATGTTTCTACTTGTGAATTGCAGCAGAGAGTAAATACACTCTCTATTGCAAACACAAATCTAAGAACACTGAATACATTTCCCTGCACTTTACCATGAATAGCAGGACTTTCCTTTTGTTTATGTATGCCCTGTGAATAGACACTTTAATGCAATAAAAACAACTGAATACAATGCATTTTTTTGTAAATTACAATCAACTAATAACTTGTGGGGATATATTATGAATTCACCTCTAGGCAGCACATAACGTATCTAAACTCAGCTTCACATTTTTTCTCCATGGTACCAAAAATATCAAGTTACCAAGTATTGGTACTTCTACTAGAATACTGAGTTTGCCTACTCCTTCCACATCTGTGAAACTCTGTGTGTGAACAGCACCTATCAGTGTATCTTGATGGCAACATACCGCATTTCGGAGAATCTCCAGTCTCCTTGGAGAGGCACTTGCCAGCACGACCAGTTTACCAGAGAGTTTGGAAATGACAGGGTTCAGCACCATGGTGGCTCTTGTAACTCCTGCTGCTGCTGCTGCTGCAAAGCAACGAAAAAGGTGAAACAATACATATGTGGCGTCAGATACGCAGCAAAAAATAACCAGACGATTGCAACAGTTTAGTTATATACTGTCATTAAGGATAAACCCATGCATACTATGCTGAGTGCATTAGTTTAGAATCAATCAATTAATCAATTAATCAATCAAAGCAATAACACTATTCATATAAGTTAAGCTGCTAATTATGCTACTGTGCAAAACATGATTAAACTTAACATGCAACTGATGAACCCATAATTTGTATTATGTGTCTTCTCTGACAGTATCAAAGTTAGTCAGGTAACGTTACATAACAAACAAGCATATATTTTATTTATGCAGAATTCAACATACAATGCTAATCCTTGTTAGCTTTATCAGTCAACATCAGCTAACTTGAGCTGTTTTGTGGATTTTAGATGCCGCACACGACACAACTCCAGTAGACAA
Organism: Microctenopoma steveboyesi; assembly: GCA_032359275.1. Lineage (NCBI taxonomy): Eukaryota > Metazoa > Chordata > Actinopteri > Anabantiformes > Anabantidae > Microctenopoma > Microctenopoma steveboyesi. The sequence continues at coordinate 4,734,336 of JAUMHF010000013.1, forward strand.
ACAAAACTTTAACGGAGAGTTAGATTAGCGAGTCTCCATAAGGTGGAATGACTACAATGATTTTAAAGTACACATTTCGTGTTATATTAGAGCAACTGTGCAGTGTTTCACCTACCTTCTGACGCCTGGGAACTCACTGTGGCGGCTATTTGCTCAACGTCACGGCGCATACGCGATGACGCGAAACGTGGGCGGAGCCACAAATTGCACGCAGGATACGAAGCAAGCAGGAAACAGTCTTTGCTACTGTCTGGCATCATGTCACTGCTGCAAGTGGAGGATATGTACTAAGACTATGTACTCAAGTAGTTGGTATAAATAGAAACAATGTTAATTGAGTAAAAGTACAGTATATTTAGGTGCAATAGTTAAGCAATTTTACTTTGTTGCATAGAAGTAATAATAACACTAATAGCAATAATCACAGATATAAAGGTTCACTCTCACTTTTATTGTCTCCCTGAGGTTTCTGGCTCAGATTAAGGGAGCATTACAAAATCACATTAAATGGGAACAGAATATTAGAAAATTTGTGCAAATGCTGATATACACCTAAACAAAATTACATTCACTTTGAAGCACAACAAATCTCAGCACACATTTGAAAGCATACAATAAAATACACAAACATGGCAATAGCATCAAAAAGTAACATTTGCAGACACACAAACTATTACAGAGATAATGTCACCTGAATCCTGAATGAACAGGCAACTACAAAAAAACTTTATTCACTTTTTATTCACATTGAACTTGTGCATGCTACATAGATGTTTTGCCTCAGAATAACTGTTTAGATGTCTGAGAATAAAACATAAACACATAAACCATAATGCCGTAATGAGAGACTTAATTTGGAAATCTAAATAGAGTCTGTGAGTTTGAGCTACTCCTTATAAGGCTCTATTTTTCATTTGTCATTTTCTTTCACACTTTTTTTCCTCTTGGTCTCCCCTTCCTCCTGTCTATGCTGTATTGTTCAGTGGCTCATGGTTTTCTCTCTCTTGACCTTCAAAAGCATAGTGTGTTGTGTGAAAACTGCTCTGTTCTATCTTCATTGAGTCTCCACCACTCTGACTCATATTCACAATCTGTCTCAGCTTTTGTCTGAACTCCTTGGATGCAAAATAGTAAATGAAAGGGTCAAGGCAGCTATTTAGGCAGCTCAAACAGAGAGACAGTTTGTAGGCCACGTAAACAGACTTTTTATAGAATAGCCTCAGCACACCGTGAGTCAACAGGAGGATGTTGTTGGGTGCAAAGCAGAGAGTAAAGACCAGGAGAACTGTGAAGGCCAGACGTATAGCTCTCCCTTTCTGGACTGAATGGGAATCTTTGCCCAGTTTGCGTATGACACTGACATAGCAGAATGTTGTGACACAGAAAGGGAAGAGGAAGAGGAAAAACACCATGGAGAAGAGGAAGGTTGCCCAGGCTGACATGTTAGGGAGCATTTCTTTTTTCAGCACGTCAAAGCATGTGGTGATCCCAAGTTCAGGGATGTCAAAGGTCAGATCTGTGGTCATCAGCGGGTACAGCACACACAGAACCAAACCCCACATGAGGACGCAGCTGATGACAGCGATTAACTTTCTTTCTTTGGTCCCTCTGAACAGCATAGGTCTGACAATGCCCAGGTACCGGTCAATACTGATGGCCATCATGGTCAGGATGGAGCAGTACATGTTGGTGTAGAAGACGAGGGTCATGAAACTGTAGGTGGATATGCAGAAAAGAGTATTTAATTCATTCAAAACAGGAGGACTTATTGCCTAGTTCACTATTTTGAACTCAGCTTACTTAAAAAGATCATATTATGCTTAATTTAGAGTTTATATTTTATTCTGGGGCTTCATTGATAAAAGATTTACAAATGTATACATATAACATATTACAAAATGACCCCTTTACAGACAGAAACGAGATAGATGCCACACCTATACCTCCCTATCTTATCATCTCCTTTCACCCTTCAGACTGTGAATGAATTAAGCCCAGAAAAAGAAAACAATTAAGAAGATTTGCCAAAATGAGGATGTGCACTGTAGATATATGTTAACTAAAACAAACAAATAATAAATAAATAATAAACCAGTGTTGTGGTCATAAAAAGTACCTGCACATGCCATGACCCATATTCCAATGGTATCCTTGGAGCTGGTAGGCAATCTGGAAAGGCAGGGCCGCTCCTAGGGCCAGGTCAGTGAAGGTGAGATTAATCATGAAGATGATGGAGGGAGTCTTAGGGCTGGTCCGAAAGATGAGGAGCCACATGGAAAGTCCATTTACCCCCAGGTTAATGACAGTAACGATCATGTAGACGACAGAAATGATAATGCCGGAGTTTACATCCTGAAGCATGGACAGTGTGGCATTGTCTAGTTTGCTGAAATTGGCCCTCATGACTGGGTGGGAATAGCCTCTGCTCACCTGTGTGCAAAGGATGACATAATTGTGTAACAGCGTTCGTTTTGTGGTGTTTTTCATATTTTTATGCAGGGTAATAAATAATTGTTGGCATGAATGAAAACGTCATTCAAAAGAAAACACCCTAACTTATTAAAAGTGGTACAAGGAAACATGCACAAACTTTCCACTTTCAGTATATGTGTATGAAACTGACTGACTTCAAAGAGTTGAACAGACACAGTTGGAATCGTCTCAGTGCTGTATGTTGTTGCTTGAGTGTGAACAGCACACGTGCTGGGTGGAGTGTTCACACAGGAAAAGGACACGCTTGATCTGCGGTGTCTGTCAACTGTCGCTCTGTGGAGCATGTGTATAATCAACACCTTTAAGGTGTCAACGATATAGTCAATGATTAATAATTTGATGGTGGTAATTAAACTTTAGCTCAGCTATGTGATGTCTGACACTCACAGACAAGCAACACAGACACTAGCACCACGTGGTCCTGGTGGTGGCAGCACCACTAACCATACAGAGGTGAAAGCTATTATTCAACTGTGAAGTTGGATGTTTAGCAATGGAAAGTTCACAGTTACTACAGCAATGACCAGGATCATGACATCACTCTCTCTGCAACACCATTTCCCAACAGAAAAAAAAAAACCCTGCTATGTATTTAATTTCAAGAAGCGCAAACTGAAACTTTTTCTGCTTCTGTTCCCCCTTAATGGAAACAACAACTATATGCATGCTATGATACTTTTTCAATTTTTTTCTTTTACTTTAATAATTTCACTTATGAATACTTGTACATATATAAATATACAGTATAATACTATGATATATACTATAATTAATAGTTAAATCAATTTGTACCTAAATCTGAGCTTAGTTTTAGTTGCTTAATACTTAATACATAAACTACATAAATATTGATACAGAAATACAAGAAAATAAAAGTATTAAGCAACTAAAACAGGGTGCAGTTTATTTCTGTACATAGGTACATCCAACATAAAATTTGCTGTTGGACTTACAAATCTAGTAGGTAAAAGCTGAGGACTCACCAGTATGAACGTGGGGACAGGAGGCAGGTAGCAGGTGTCAGTTGTACATAGAGATGCAGATGTTTTGACTGCTGAGGAAATGGGGTTTGTATTTAATACAGAGCTGAAAAGAGAGAAAGGAAATGGATCATGTGACATTCACCCTACCAACAGCAGTAACAGCCACACACTAGTTACAGTCTTGGGAAAGACTCTTCAAGCACATGTCTCCCCACATGCTAACATCTAAACTCAAACTTACTCACCGCGAATACACATGTGGCGTAATTCCACAGCACGCGGGGGGATAAAATTTGCCTAAAAACTCCACAACTGTGCCTGCAAACGTAAAGAAATTTAACTGAAGAGTTCCTGTGAAGATTTACAGGAAACTCGAATGTGAAAATGATAAAAGTCCCGAAAGTACCTTCAGAGGGTGTTGTCAGCTCGAACGGTGCTGTGATTGAAATGTGAGGATTCACAAAACGAGACCTGTGAGACTATTAGGAATAAAAGAAATAAATGAGACCTCGTAGTAACATAAATCACCAGTGTGCAGTGAAGTGTACTCACACATGTGCCCACACATGCTGTAAAAATGTGTTGTTTTACAGTGCACCCAATGTCTTTGCTCACACGATTTAAGCGATGTGCTGGCTTCCTGTTGATAATGTCAGTTCTGCTTTATCGTGGTGATTATGTAACTGCTGAGATTATTAGAATGACATGTTGGCTACTACTGAATCATAGAACAATTCAACGGCAGTCCAGCCTTTAGGTATCCCGTTATCTTCAGTAACATTCATAAGGGTTTTTTTATTAGCTTCGTCTAACCTGCCTCCCGTTGCGCTTGTGAAACAGCTATTCATATCTGCACCTACTAGTACCAAGATCATACTTTGCATTCATACATTGCAAACTACAACTGAGTCATATCTGCCATTTGTGAACATGCTCTTTGGGCAGTGCTGCAGGCAAATGCTGCCTCGCCCAAACAGCCAGAGTGCTGCGATGACTGAAACTGTTCATCCTCTTAACAGCAGAAAATCCTATTTTCTCACAGCTCACAGGACGGAAACAGAACAAAACCGTAAAACGTCGTGTTTTATTTTGGCGTTTCCTGTTCCATGTTGACTGGCTCGTTGATGATGTGAGAGCAGGCGTCTGTTTGATGAGGAGCTGAGCGTGTGCAGCGCTCTCCTGCAGGTGCTGCACTGGCACCTGGAGGTTACATGACCTTTTATCCAGTAAAACTCATAGTGTCCATGATAATGTTAAGTGCAATGGGTCACGTAATAATTGAACCTTATTCTTTAGCTTTGAATTGCTGAGATCAGAGGTAGTTTTTGTACCCTCCCATTCGAGTAACGCCGTGGCCACTGGGGAAACCAGCATTATTTTATCATCTATATTGATTTCGTGCAGTAGCCCGGTGTGGCTGTGGTTTAGACTGTGCCAGCGTATGCCACAGACGATAAGCGGATAGAAGAAGAAACAAATCGTTTGTAGACAAAGATCTGTGGAGGCGTAGCTGAGGAGTTTAGATACATAGAGTCTTACCATATGGGAGCACACAATAACCTCTGTAAATCCTTATCTGTGTGTGGACGAGCTGCAAAAGGCATTTGGAGTTTAGCTTGGTGCATTTAAATTAAAACTGTGCCGATACCTGTCCTCCTCACTGATGTCTGCACTAAAAAAGACTTTTATCAGCGTGTCTTAGTGATGGCTGGATTCATGGCGACGCTAATGTGGAGAAGCAAACCTGTGCAGACTTGCTTGAGTACAGTTTCTGTACCGTACAATACAACTTCTACGAGAGCAGTCGGTTGACTGTGTGCATGTGAATTGTTTTCATCTGCACTTGACAAACGTGCAGACTGTAGTCTCACACTCACACACTGTTGAAACCATGCACTCTCGGGTTGAGTGAAGATAAACCCTATCTTTCTGATAAGAATGTCAGAGGTGTTGCAGCAGTTTTAAATGTTTTCTCCTGGGGTGTGTGATGATTTGACCAAGGCAGATGTGCCTGCTCGTGACTTTCAGATGTGTCAGCTAATCTAAACATCCATCCGGATTCTCAGTGGATGGATTTTCTTGCATCATTTTCAGAGCTTTCCTCGTGCAGTGATGTAGGTGAACCTGAACGGAGGCTGGAGGAGAAGAACATTTGTGATACGAGTTGGAATAACCCGGAGCAGCCTTCTCTTTTATTACCAATTGATTGATTTATTTTAAGTTTGTCACATCACCTGTGAGGTGATAAGTAGACATCTGAGAGTTGGCAGCACAGATAGGTCACAAGCTCATTCAGTCTTTATAACAGAGTTATATAATAGTCAATCACATGTGACTAACTTTATACTTTTGTTTGTACTAATAAACATTACATGAGACAGTATGTGAGTGTTTCATCATATCATAATTTATTTTCAAGAATACATTTGGAATTCAGAAGTCGATTAAAAGTAAAACAATTTAGATGAACCAGACGTGTGGTTATATTAGTCCCACTTCACGGTAGCTTTAACTCAACGAAACAAAGTTGTCATTTTGACCCATTTATGGGTCAAACCCATAACCCAACTGGTTTAAAACAACCGATGACTGGGTGGTCACATTTTGACCCAGTTATCAAATAAACCAAATTGGCTTATTTTAGTCCAACAGTTTTTAGCGTCTCAGTGTCGTAGTTTGCAATTTTGCATTTTCTTTTGAAGGAAATGCTTTATAGAAATATAGAGAATGTGTTCTTCCTGGCTCTAGTACAAAGCTATGCTCACAAAAAAATTCTTATTTTGCAGTAGGAGACACATTCATTAATAAATAAATGAATATAAATAAGGAAAAATGTATGGAATTATATTTGTGCCACAATTCGTACGAGCGTAACTTGATATTTTGAACATCGAGAACGTAAACCGTGCAAGCAAAAGTTTATTTTGTGCTCAAAAGTGACTAAGTGTCTGCTATGCACCACAAAAACACTCGCAAATTTCATTTCTTTGCGCTCAACATTCTCTCTTACGCTCGCTCAGCGTCTCACTTCTA
>JAUMHF010000013.1:4740944-4751484 GCA_032359275.1 Microctenopoma steveboyesi
TTGCACGGTTTACGTTTTCGGTGTTCAAAATATCAAGTTACGCTCGTACGAATTGTGGCACAAATATAATTCCATAAAAATGGGTTAAATATGTTAACATTTCCCTTACACACAAAAATACACACAGTATTTGAGCTCTTAAATTTTCTACATCCATTTTAAGTCCTTCTTACGGTATATTTAGATCTAATAAAATCTATAAGGTCATTAAAAACATTTAGGTTCAGCAGATTCTACAAAGGCTTAGTAACAAATTCTGTTGCAGAGGATGAGGCCATGTGGATGGGCACGTCCTACGGGGACACACGTCAGCTCCATAACCAAAAGAAACTACACTGCCTCGCCTCGCATGTATGTTCTGATAAAGCTGAAAAACTAGTTAGCAGGAGGCAAAACAAACTCTGCATGCGTAAAATCTACCCAATAACTACTAGAAATCAAGTCAACTAAAGCGCTGTCACAACAATAACTATTATTGTTATTTTCTTTAGTGTTTTTCACATGGTTTGATGAAAAATTTAACCCAATTATTTTCTCCAGCAAAACAAATGTCATGTTAAAAGTGCTTTTTCTCTCTTGCTGCGCTATTTTAGTGTCATATCAGTCACATCGCTCCCTGCTCATCTTTGCTTTTCTCAAACCCTTTCTCCAGCCCTGTTGCCATAGTGACAACATCATAACAATGCTCTGTCCCAGGTTCAGGAGAGTGGCCCACAGGAATGCAGTCATAACCTTTGCCCGCTGAGCTCATGCGCTTGCGTGCACCTGGCTGATAGAGCTGCATGGCTGGACGGTCCTGTGGGGACATGGAAAGACACCGGCAGCTTTGAATACAAATGCTTGTGATGCCACAACTCGTGGCGTGAATGCACAGAAAGTCTAGACGTGTCACTTTATGATTACAATCTGTAAAAGCAAGTCTGCATAATGAGAGACAAAGCAATGAGGCGTCACCTTCCCCCATCTCATGCTCACCTTCTCGCTCACCTTGTTTCGGAGGCGTTCCTTCCTATTACCCAGGTCCTCCCTGTCCTCCTTTCCCAGTTTGTCTCCACTGTCAGGACAGTAGGAATAACCATGATGGTGTCCCTCTTTCTTGGCTCGGTCCTGACAGTAGCCCTTTCCCCACTTGGTCTCATCTTTGCGTCGCATGAACTTGTCGAACTCATAGTGGTGTCGCTGTCGTTTCCGCTCCTCATCTTTCCCACGGTGATCTTTGTCTCTCTGCCTGCGCCCATGCTGCTCTCTCTGCTCTTTGTCGCTCTCAGGCTGACCTCTAGTGGGCAGAGAAGAGATTGCAAAACACACTCTCAGGATGTTGACGCAGCTAAGATTGTAAGTACATGCAGCACATATGCAAAGGCTTACTTTTCCTTTGGTTCCTTTGACTTCAGTTGTCCTCCAGTCTTCTCCCATTTCCCTCTGTCCGTCTCCCCAGTGTCGCCTTTGTCCTTCATTCGGTCTGAATCCACATCGTCATCTCTGTCACTCTTCTTGAGAAGCTGAATACAGGAGGAGGCCTTTAACACGTGCTTCTGCGTCCTACATACGTACATATAAAAAGATCTGTAGTGATGAGTTACCTTGATTTTAATGTCTTTGTCAGACAACTTCTTCTGCTTCTCTGCCTCTTTTCGTTTGCGCCTCTCTTCCTCTCGACGTTTTCTCTTTTCCTCCTCCCTTTGCCTTTTCTTTTCGAGCTCTCTTCTCCGTCGCTCCTCTCTCTTCTCCTCCCTTATTCTCTGTAAGTCAAATGTGCCACGTAAGAAAAGATTTCTCCCACTTTCAAAAGTATTTTGAGGGTCATTATTTATTTATCGGCATATTTTCTTTCTCGCCTGTTTCTCAATTTTCCTATTTTTGATGTACTCCAAGAGTGGTGTGGTGCGCTTGGCTACGGAAAACAAAACAAAAAACAGACAGTGAATAACTTATACATGTTACATCTGAAGCTTGAAAACAATCATCTGTGCATATCGGTACCTATGAGCTCTCTGGTTTTGGCTTCTATCTCTCCCAGCAGAGTTTCGGGATTGGCCATAGACTTCTCTTCATCACAGGAGTAGTTCTCCAAAAATCGCTTATATTCTGGGTCTGAATTTATTTCAGGGCAGAGATTTGTTTGATGTTATAACAATATATGTTTACTCATTAGAAATGCCTAATGTTAAAAGTTCGTTTACAAGCTAAGCGCCACATGAAGTGAACTTACCTTCTTCAATGCTCCCAGCTTTGGCATCTTTCTTTTTTAGTTTCTTCTTGGAAATTTTCTGGAAGGGAGCAAATTCTACCACTGCACAAAACTCTTGGCCTGAGTAGATATTAAAATAGGGAGCTCTTAATTATTGTAATCTGTGTCCATCCTGATTCTGTTATGAACAACTGATTGCTGCTGCTGCACACACACACACACACACACACACACACAGCCTTGTCTCTCTGTCTTGTTACAATTTGTCTGTAATTTGTCTTTATTTTATTGTTTTTCTTGTATTTTCTTTCTGTCTGTACTTTTCTAGAGAAGCTAGAAAAGACCAGAAGCCAATTCCTTGTATGCGCAACATACTTGGAGAATAAAGCTGATTCTGATTCTGATTAGATTCAAACCCGATGATGTAAAACAAGCACATCTCTGTTTGCATTTAACATAGCAGAATGGATCTGTTTGTTCGCCTTCTTTTGGCGAAACTGGCAGCATAATAAAACGGAGTTCAAACAATATCCACACATACCCTTGTTGTCAATAAAGACATAGCCATCAAATCGATCTCTAAACAGCAGGATATCTTCAGGGTTTTTAAAATTGATATAGGCTCTGGAGAACAGGTGAGGATAGAGACTGTGGAGAGGGAGAAGAAGAAATTCATAAACATATTCAAACTAGGAAAAAGGCAAAATAATGTTGTATTCAAAAGATTATCACACCTTTGATCTCCTGGGAAGAACTCGAAATAGTCATAGGATGGCAGCGGACTGAGCTGTTTTTCTAATTGATCCTTTGACAGGTTAGGTGGGAGCCTTCGAATCACCACCTGTAATGAATGCACTCGTCTATTTTTCTCCCACATGTATTCCACCTTCCCTGATTATCAGGTGTTGCAGCAAGTGAAACTCAAATTACGAGATGACACAAGTAGAAAAACAGAACTTACCGACCCTATGGTCAGAACCAGTCAGGGATATTTGGTTGATGGGACATTATTGAGGTTTTTATGCAAGACCTTGAATAAAAAAACTGCTGCTTAAATGTTGAACACTCTTTACTTAAACCTGGTTCTTGGGAGTCTAATGGAGATCATAAAGTTCTAAACGTTTTTAAATACGTCTGAAAATAGATAATTATATCTAAGGCAAAGTTAAGCTGAACCAAATCCCACCAATCCCCCATCAGTCTATATATGTAACAGTGTGGAACAAGCAGATTTATAAGTTATTCTTAAGCATAGGGTGCACCCTGACAGATTATGTTGACTCTGGGTCCTACAAATAATCATATTATAAAATAAAAAAAAATTAAAATTACGCCAACAGAATAAAGACACTATAGTACAAATACTGTGTCAGAATCACTGAGAGGACTATGGGGGAATAAACAGAAGTTACCCAATAGGACTAGGCATATTCATTTATGACCATCTCCACCCACGGCTGCAGATGTAACCATTGAAAAGCTACATTAATGTGTACATGAAATAAAATCGAAACCTCTAATCTGTCGCTGTCCGCGGTGCTGAAGTCAACCAGCTCCGTGGACGCCGCCTCCATGTCTACCCTCCTCACGGCGTAAACAATGCGACACCGCGCAGAAGCTCGGCGACCTACCTTCGTAAAAATCTCTTTCTTCTCTTCCTTCTGCTTTGGGTTTCCAGGACCGTTTTCCTGCTCTCTCGGGATGTCCCTGAACTGTATCTCGACGACGCCTTTCTCCTTGCCCGCAGTTATTTGGTCCTTTTCAGACCTCATCTCTCTCCATTTCGCTGTCCGAGCCCCTGGTAAGCAGCGCTCTGCTCTCGCGATATCCCGAAATATCGCGGGAGTAGTGAGTTATCGGAGGTGGCTTAAATATTAGTGGGATCGTTCCTGTAGACATGATTTAGATATTAAATAATATTGACGTGTTCATCCTGGTAATGTTTTAGATTAGTTAATTCTAAGATGTTATACAGTTATTAGGTTGTTTTAACGTGCTTTTTATACTGATTTTAACTGATAAAACCGGTAATTTTGATGGGAACTAATCAAGTTCATTTATTCTATTTAAAAATACATATATACAAAATGTCATATTCTAAACAAACAACTTTAGGACAACGGTGGCTTGTCGTGCAGCTGAAAAACCAACATTAGATGGTTCATGGTAGGACACTTGCTTGAGATGAAAAAAATAAACATTTATTTCGTTAAGAGCGCATCCTCATCAGCTGACCACTCAAACGAGAACGCATTCTTATGAAGCTGCCTATGAAGTGAAAATAAACCGAGTCTCGTGTGTTGCGGGTAGCTCTTTACTTCCCGCCCGCTCAGACGGGGAAGCGCTCGCTACTGCTCCGCAGAGGACGAGCTGCCTGGTGCGGCGCCGCCCGCCGAGCTCCAGCTTCCTGGGCGAGAAGACTGGCTCGCTGCACGACCGCGGGCATCTCTGCTGGGAACTGGGGAGCAGATGAAACCGTTGACATCACAGTGAACCTAAATAAAGTTTACTTCAAACCAGTAAGGACTTTTTCCTAATGACTCAGGAGTCATTCAGACATATCCTAATGTGTGAAACTCACCAGTGAGGAAGGTTTGCCTGCCACTGCTGGTCTCCACGCACAGCAGAGCTTTCTGCGGCGTCGACACAGACCTTCTGAGGCTGGGAACAAAGGTGGAGCAGGTGTCCAGGTCCCGACAGACCCGGTCCTGGGTGTAAATGACCGCGGACTTAGACGGAGTACAGCCCATGAGTGCGGAGTTAGTTACAGCTGCTACCAATAAGCTAAACGTAGATATTCAGTGGATGTGGGGGGAAGGGAAGGACAAGAGTTGGGTCCTCATGTTGATAAAAGAGTTGTCAACCATCCCTACTCCACATGACAACTGAGATAAAAGTAAGTGTGTCTGTGCATCATCCTGGTGGGATGAAGTGATGAAGCTTCCTAATCAGGAACAATCTGCTTTACAACACACGGAAGGTTTGAAATCTTTTCATTGACATCAAAACAAACAGTGGGGGGCATAGAGTTCATCTAGCTAATCAACCAATGAGGTAGAAAACACAGAAATCATTTAGAGCTGTGGCCTAATATCAGATAAGTAACAATCACAAAGGTAGAATTTATCTAATCGTCAAATAATTAGTGAGATGTCTGTTAAAACATTAATACAAACACTTAGTTGTTTAGTAGAGTATGCAAGATTTCACACAAGCAAAAATCCATTTAGACACTACACCTATGATACACAGTTTCTCAATGATGTAAAAATGACAATACATAGAAAATGACAACGCATGGTTTATTTTAAGAATTACTGACAATTGTTTTAACCAACACAGCTTGATATTTAGTTGGCTTCTTATTCCAGGTGAAAATCCACAGGTTAAGCAACATGGGGAGTTCTGCCATAGGCAGCAATTAAGTGACTTTATAGTCTTTTAGTTGTGACGTGAGGTGTGTGGCTGCGTTTGCTTTGTTAAATCAAGTGGCAGAGGATCACATGTTCACGGTGTCTCCAGGCTTAACCCGAGGTCTGATGCCAAACCAGCTGCTCAGCCCTGTAACAAAGGCACATGTTCTTCCCCGGTAAAGTGCATTCTTACAAAGGTAATATGATGTACAGCAGCTGTGTGTTCGTAACAAATAAACACATCTAATGCACGAGAGAGGGAATCCACAGGAAACCTTTGATGGAGGACAGGTGCCAACGTTTGGGGTGTTTTCCTGGGGCTTGGACATGTGCACCTACGACAACCCGTTGCTACAACAGTTCCACCTCCTGACCGCACGAGATCACGTGCTGGTGTCCGACAACGTTTCCAACATCACATCGCTCTCATACATGTCGCACTCAAGGGTTAAGGAGAGTCGAAGAGGCGTCTCCAGCATCATCTTGTCCTGATTCGACAGTGGCATTTCTAAAGACGTGATGCTGGAGTCTTCCAATCGCGGCGTGGCTAAAAGCTCACCAGATTCTGACGTGTTGAGCATCTTCATCAGCGCTGGAGTGTTCAAGCTGCCTCGCACCTTATCACCGATGTCTGTGCCTTCATGGAAAACAAAGAGAAGTCTTGCTCATTCTACACCTCATCTTTCTAGACGACCTTCGAAAACGACAACTAGACACATGTTTTTCTCAAACATAAAAACCACTGCTCCCATTATCATACCTGTATAGGCATCTACGTCACCTATATACATCTCAATACAGTGGCCAAGCATTGTCACAGAAAAAGTGTCGTCCCTTTTCAGTCCGAGTGCCTGCCACGGAAAGACAAAAGACACCTTAAAAGCAGAAATCAAATCAACCAACAGACTGGTCCCTGTGGTTAAACAAACTAAAAACTCTTCAACTTCATTATAGTGGATTTTATGTTTGTGATTGATGTTTCTGCAAGCTGCACAACAAACAGACTTTCAGAGAATGTCTAGATATGTTCAGGGATCCAGCGCATGTCTGAAAGCAGCTTGTGACTTGTCCTGGCTAAATACTTCCCACGGAGCATTAAACTATTTCGCGCTGGGATAAATAAATGTATTTGAATCTTCAATGAAACCAAACAAACAAAAAGAAAGAAAGAAAAGAAAAAGAAGGGAGGAATTTACCGTATGGAAGTAGTCGATCGCACTCTCAAAGTCGCCCATGAGGCTGTGCACGTATCCTATGGCAGCGTAGGTGGAGGGATGCTGAGGGATTAACACCAGTGCTTGACGGTGGTATTCCAGAGCCTGGTCGTATTTTCTACAGAAACAGAATCAACTACATCAATATCAGAAAATTAAACCAAAGTTAAACCTGCATGAATTCAAAACTCGCCTAAAGAATATTCAGAATTTCCATCACTCTATAACACATAATAAGCATATCCAATAATACAGCCCCCTAAACAGGCGAAACCAATATCATTTATCCCCCAGTCTGTTCATTCAACTACTTAGGTAGTCAGGTGATGAAAATCAATAAGAGGAGGAATAAATGAATAGTGTGGTCTTCAGCTTGGCTCAGCCACAGTTACTATATATGCCAACTCAAACAACCATGACATCCATGTTGCCATTTAGGGAAACGCAGACAACTGCTGATCCTTCGTTTGAACTTCACAGTAAACCGTCTCATACTTACTTCAGCTTCCGACACACGTGACCCAGGTTGTTCAGCAGAGGTTCCCATTTGTCCACAGTCACCTAAGGTTTAAAAGGAAAGTAAGTAAAAACATACTGTAAGTAATCCTTACAGGTATTATGTTATGTTAAATGTAAGCCATAATGATTCTTTTCCAATTTTATGAAATAGCTGGTACCTCGTTTCCTATGGCTTTAATCTTATCCATGGCGTCAAGAAACAGCCTCTCTGCAGTTTTCCAACTGAAGCGGTAGACACGAACAAAACTTAGTAGACATCACTATATACTCAGTCTTTACTATTTTAAACAGGTGATTTTGAGATTCAAATATTTTAGTACTGAATATGATAATTAAATACATAACATATTAGTAACAATGACGTCAGAAGTAAATAACAAGCAAATGATACAAGTAAAAGTCTCCACACTTCACTGCTGCTGCTCACATTTCCTTATTCCTAATTTTAGGAATACAGATAGTGATAAATAAATTATGGTTTCTACATCTTCTACATTTCTGCAACGATATATTTTACCAGAGACTTTATCAAGTCGTTTACAGAACCAACAGCATCAACACTGTCGAGCTAAAGTAATGGACACAGGCTTCAGCTGAACATCAGTAGTTACAGAAAATATGATATTCAACTGGTAAAAGATCAACTCAGCCAGTCTAACGTTGGTCAGCCGGTAAACTTCGAGCAAATAAAAAAATAGGTCGTCGCTTCAAGCATTTAAATTGCAACATTTGCTTCATGTGATCTTAGATTGACATCCCTAGTCAGTATCCATAATATATAAATGAATACACATGAGCAGAAAACCTAATTTGATGTTTGCACTTAATACTCACTCTCCATTTTGAAATGCAACCACTGCCACCTCGTGTATAACAAATGGGTCTTCTGGAGCAATACTAAGAGCTTGGCTAAAAAAACGTTCGGCCAGCTTGGAGTTGTTGGTCAGACCATACTCCAGGCCAATGTACAGCATGGGTAAATGACACCTGAAAGAAAGGCACAGAAAACATAATGAAAACAATTGCTTTGGGCTTGATATTTGTCCAACAGTGCGTCTCAGTCATATAAAGTAAAGGCCTTTTTCTATCGTACGCCGTCATATGTTGAGGGAAACTTAATCTGTCAACAGCTGTCATTATTAGTGTGTGTAATTTACTAATTAACGATGTCTGTACATTTACCTCAGCATAAGCAATAACAGAAATACTATTTTATATTAAGCTTTATGTACAAGTTTTTTTTTTGCCTGGTAGAGTCACATTTCTAAAAGCATATGGAGTTGAAAACTCTACCCTTTCATCAGCTGAGCAGCAGTGAAGTAGGCAGCCATGGCTTGGTCATGCTCACTCTCAACTGCAAATGAATGGCCATAAGCAATCCATGCCGGACCATAGGTCCTCTCAAGGGTGGTGGCTTTGCTGTGGAGGATACACAGACAAACATGTAAGTGAACGTACAACGTGCATTAAATGTCAAAACGCAGTTTGTACGTCTATAGTGTGCCAACACATACCTAAGATAGCGCCGAGCATGTTCGTTTTTGTGGCCAACCATGAGATAATAGCACCCAACAGCAAACCAGGATACCTAAACAAATGGTTTATCAGTTTTTAAATATGAGAAATGATAATAATAGAGCAAAGATATATTTTAGAATTGCAATACTTACTGGGTTATTGGGATACAAGTCAACAAGTTTGTGTGAGAGATAAAACAACTCTGCGGGGACACACAAAGAAAGAAGAAATTAGGTTAGAAATAGTATCATTTAATCATAACCCTGACTCGACATTTAAGTATGAATCAGAGGCTCATATTTACCATTCGCTTTTCCAAGTTCCACCAGAGTTCCTATATGGACTGGTAAGCAGTTGGCATGGAAGGGGTCTTGAACCATCACCCTGTAATACAAAATCACAGTACATAACGTGGATTATTTGTATGCTGATATTTCCCAGTTAATTTTCCTTGTGTGTGTTATAAAATAGTTTGGCTTGGCTTGCACTACAGTGATGTCTCAGTATATTCATTTCAGGCCTGATGTGTGATATTGAAGGTAATGATGGATGTAGGGCTCACAAGAAAGGTACATTTCTACATTTACAGAACACTCCTCATGCTTAAAGGAAACTAAAGACACTTACATTGACGTGAGTTTGTAGCACATCTTAAAATCACAGTTATAATAATGCCTCTCAGCAAGAGACACAACTACATCCAAGTTGTCCTCAAGACCATTGACCATCGCTGGCACCACCAAGTCACTGGGCTTGTTATACTGGAGAAGAAGAAAGTGTGAGTGTTTCTGCGCCTGTGTGTGGTAATAAAATAGATAAGCAGCCAATAAAACCTTCTTTCCCTACCTTCTTTAGCTTATTCTCAAAAAGAAAGTGTAACAGCCCCTCCTCTTCTTCAGTGCACTGTTGACTCAGAGGCAGAGAGTCAAGAAAATCTTTCTCTATTGAAAAACAAATCACACATTTCACAAATGTATTAAAATTATAAACATTGCACATGTGATTTAAAAGTGAAGTGATCACTGCACAACATTGCCACAGGTCAGCCTCACCTTCCTGTGCAGTCAACATGTGGTGGGATGTTAAAAGGTCAAAGGCTTCAAAGCAGTACACATCCAGTTTCAAGGCCTCTTTGTAGCTGGTGGTGGCAAGAGGTCTGTTGTCCATGGCATCATAGATCTTACCCCGCAGGAGGCAGATAGAGCTGCTGATCTGAAATGTTGCATGATAGGTGATAGGATAACAGAAAAAAGTAGAGATGCTGGAATATCTAATAAATGTACATCATACTATGCATTACTTCAGATTATAGACAAAATATTGATTGTGATAACAACTGTCTCATCTGTCTGCTCAAAAACATGTATGCTGCAACTACCTGTTATTAATTCAAAGAATACACTACCGTGGCTGAAAAATGGATATCATATTTAAATAAGAGAATGAAGTGGCGAGGACTTAAAACACCCTATGCTAATTAATACTGACTGGTACCTAGTGTAGTCACTCACTATGTAGACAGACATTGCTAAGGTTGTAAGGGATTCTTAGTACTACATATACTGTATGGTACTATTTTAGAGAATTCTGAGAACCCTATATATTCTAATTATAACATACAGTAAGAGTTAAAAGGGTAAAAGTAACATTTCTGTTAAAAGTCAGATCTGTAAAACAAAATGCAT
>JAUMHF010000013.1:4751757-4796702 GCA_032359275.1 Microctenopoma steveboyesi
AAGCGACTTACAAGGAGCTAGCGCTGGGTGTCTGGCTCAGAGACACACCTGGTAGGGGATAGATTAGGAGTCAGACGAGGTTCAAACCCACAACCTTCTGCATCCCAGTCTGACGCTTAACCCATTGAGCTACCAGGCCGCATGGACAAGTTCAAAATATATAATATATTAATATAAAGCAGTGTAGCCCAGACTTACAGAGGCAGGAGACATGTCCCACTCCTTAGTGGACTCTGGTGTCCCACTGTCCTCCTTTCCACTCCTATCCAGTAGTTTTTTACTTGCTGGCTCTTCAGCATCCAAAATATCCAAGGCCTGCTGGAATTCTTTGGCAGCATACTAAAAAACAGTAAAACATTCACCATGAGCAACATTTGATAGGCTCCATCACATGATACCCTGCAATTTATAAAAATGTAGGCGCAGTAGTTGTATTTTTCAGTTACTTACGTGGCACCTAGCAGCAAGGTACTGACAAGCACCATACATCTGTGAAGAAAAAGGTAATATGAAAAGTATATCAGACACACAAAGTTTAATTTTATTTGAATGCATGGCAAATTAATATACAAAGCACCCACATACAAATGTAGCTTTGTTTCACACTGCAGCAAATGGTTTATAATTTGTAAATACCTTGTCAAGTCTTCGTGAAAGGATGGCATGGGAGGCTCTGTGGTACTGTGAGGTCAAGTAAAGGCACTGAGCTAGCCAATAAATATCCTGTGGATCCTCTGCATGTCAAAAAAGAGCAATGCTCAGTATTTCTTGACGCTAGAAACTCATCGCTGACAAACTAACGGATACAACATTTCAGCTTTTGGCAGGCTAACGCTGGTTACTGATAGCTGCTATCACCGGTTGTACAAAGTTTATTTTAAATTCTAGTGGTAACAAAATCAAACAGAAAACAAGAATACTATATGAATCATACAAATAACGCACCAGTCCGTGTGACATTAGAATCGCAACTTTAGATTTAACTGTTAGCATTACACTGGCCCATCAGTAAGAGAAATTACGTAACTCACCGTGAGAAAGGGAAGCTATCTTGTCGGCCCAAAAGAGAGCACTCTGATACTGTTGCTGTAAACACACAATTATAAGAATAAAAAAAATAAGACAAGAGTCACTCAAAATAACAGTTTTTCTTGTGGGTAGCTGACTGGCAGCGGTACATTAACCAGGCAGGCAAACTGTGAAGGTTTGTTAGCAGGGTTGTCCACAAGCTAGCACTAGCTAGCAACACAAAAACTAAAACAAATCATATTTATTACCTGGTCAATGTACTGTCGTACTCGCTTCCTAATCCTGTCGAGATTCATTTTAATTGTTTTAAAAGTTTAACCCTTTATCAAAAGTGTATCATTCTTAGAGACGAGGAAAAACTGTGTGCCAAACAAGACAGTACGCGCTAGCTTGCTAGCTTCGTAAAATCAAACCCGCGGCTTCTTTCTGCTACAAATGTTCTGCCAAATTGTGCCGTATGGAAACTCGTACTGGATAAAACGTTCCACATGAACGCTAGTCTGCTCACTTTTGGGATTTCATAAAATTATATTTAATACAAATAAATAAATGAAACACGTTAGGGTAAAATATTATTTATTTGTTGTGATTAAAAAACAAACAAAAGTGTATATATATATATATATATATATATATATATGTTTTTGAATACTGGGCTAGATAAACAACCTGTGTTTAGATATTTACTTTTTTTATACTAAATAATTTCGGAAGACACTAATTACTTATTATTTAATACTAAACATCAAGGAAATTTATTCTTCCTCTGTACGCGGGGTTTCCGATTTGTAAGTTTTAGGTGTGTGAGGGGTGTTGGATGTTTCAGATCCATCAGGATGAAGCGAAGTTTCGACAGAGGGAGAGTGCTTATCTGTTGTAATTTCCAATGTGTCAGAAGAACCACAATTTTCAGGTGAATCTGGAGAGGTGGATTTTTCAGGTTGTTTTGTGTTTTTGTCCTGCTGTATTTTTGATTCTGTATCTTCTGTCTTGCTGGCCTCGCCCCTCTTCTCATTTTCATCAAAATTGTCTTTGCTATTTATTTCGTTGCTTGCAGAACTGTGTGTGGCTGCATCACTGATCATTTTTTGTTCTTGATCACAACAATTGCCCTTCTGTTCACGTTTTTCTCGTTCCTGGTATTGACACATAAAATACAGTTATTTTCATGGTATAAAATACAAATCATAATAGGGGGTTTAGGTGGTGATTGTATAGTGATTCATATATTTCAGTATAGTGTCTAATTAGTGGTCTGAGCTAAAAAAATTTAAATAACCTTTGGCTGATTTGCTCTTCCTTGGGGGTAACGCGAAATGCTGTCCATCACCTTAACAGTTTTGAGCCAGTCCTCATCCCAGCACCTCACATTATAATGAGGCCGGCACTTGTTCAGACGCAACAAGATCATTTGATTCTCCTTGGTAATACGGAGCAACTCCAGCTGCCGCTTCTCCTTGCCAAGGCTACAACGAAGAGTAAAAGTCAGGCTGTACAACAAGTATTTAGCATCGGGGGCCACTGTTATTCCTGACAATACAACTTGTTACCTAACCTTAAATTAAAACTCTAACTTTCATACTTTAAATACAAAGACAAACCTTAGCTAACCTTTTACTTTCATAGCAATTCTGGTTGTCAATTCCTCCAGTTGTCCTCATGATGTGTGTTATTTTCTCCATAAGCATTTTATTTTCCCTCTCAATCTTCATTGTCCACTCCTCCTCAAGCTTAATACATCAAAACAGAAACAACGTATTTACCTAAAAAATAAAAGTTTTGTACTTGCACTTTAATCATGTTAGGTTTAGCTTCATTGTGGTGTAATTGCCAATAGTTTTTATATTTATATAGATATAAGATAAATATTATTTTCTAGTTTGATACTCCACTGAGTGTAAGAAACCTCTGCTGCCCCCTTACGGACATGAAATAGGTGGAGCTGAAAAAAGAAAACATGCGACATGAACAGCAACCTTTTGTTTCCTCATCTTGAGCGCCAGGTGACTGTAGGTCTGAGGTGGAGTTGTTTTTATTGTTGGTTTAGCTGACATCACCTTGGGTTGGGAGCACAACAAAAACAAACAATTCACAACGTTCTTTTGATTAGTTTGTAACTAGAATAGTATCTTAAGTTATAGAACAACTTCTAACCTTTTTCCTGTGTAAATCATATGAAGCATTGTCCCATTTTTGCTGAAGATATTTGTTTCCGGCTGGAAGCAGCGGCTGATATGCACGATGCTGCATCTTTTTTCTGTAAACCAAAAACAAAACTGAGTTTGCCAAACCCCCACCACTACTAGAAAAAAAACACACACATTTTAATGATCCATCAATTTGCATAAGTGTCGTAGCCTGAATTATTCACATGACATTATCCTTAATACCACTACTTCAGGTGTTTCTCACTCACCTGAGTCTCTGTGGTTTTCCTCGGGGTCTCAAAATCACAATTCTTCATCTGCCCAAGAGCTTGTTCATGTTCAAATCGCCACGCTGACTAAAACCTCGGAGACGGTAGTCTGTTTTCTGCCTCTCATACACGGTTGCCATGACAGCAGCTGGAGAGAGTGGAGATGAATGAATGGTTTCAAACGATGGGTTTGTTTAGCAAGTTCCACACAGAGAAACACATACAGGCATAGAGATAGGCTAATTAGTGTTCAGACGGTGGAGAGGGTGACTGTAAAGCAAGCTATTCTGTTCGAAGCAGGAAATGGACATTTCAGTTGGAAATAAAAAACTGTTTTCAAAATGTTGTTGTAGTTCAGCTTATTTGGTAAATGCGCTGACTGTGAAAAAATTAAATAAGACAATTATTAGCATAGAACAAGTAAGTGAGGTCAGGGGAAAGTAGGTTGCTGGCTGGTGCAGACAATAACAGCCTTGGTAACAGTAACTCGGAAACTTAAACAAACACACTTAGTGAAAACACAGTTAATATAGAAGACTCCAGCAAAATAACCTGCTGCCATGAATTACACTCTAAGTTGATGCCTGGTCATAAAAAAAGCAATATAGAGTTTTAAACATATTTTCAATTGAATACACTAAACACACCGTTGTATATAACACTGCGGTATTATGGTGAATTATGCTATTATATAAAAGTACCCTACACACAGTATCTACAAAATATGACACAACAGCTCATCTTCAAATATTTGCTGAATGAATCCCATTGAGGGGACTTAATGAATGAATGTCTACATTACAACAGTTCCCCCTAGTGACTACATCTGGCTACTGTTCATCCTCTAACTTTAACCATAGGCAAGAATGAGCAAAGCAAGCATATAAAGACTTTGTTATAGATAATAAAATATTAATTTAGAGGTTAGTGCAACAATATTTTGTGCACCTTAAAATGATGTTGAGACAATACATCATTGTGTTGCCGTAACATGTAAGCCAATAATGTGACATATAGAGCTTTTATGAGTAAATGAAACAACGATACAATTGAGTAAAAGTGTGTTGAGTCGCTTTAAAGCTGCCACAACAAAGTGTTATTCTTCATCGCTGACATTTCTTCACAGATCCCCTCACAGGCCAATTAATTTCACCCCCTGGCGCAGTCACATCTCAGTGCGTAGGCAGAGCCCTCATGAATGAATTATATGCAATAAAGTGTTTCCAATCCAATTTGTTACTTTGTTGTATAAGAGGAGACGTGCTGATCGGACAGATGGCAGATACCAGGAGGATAAAACAGAGCCTTGGAGGTACAGGCAGAGAACGCCTCTAGAGCGCTCCCGTCTACTCTTTGGCGTTGCCGCTTCAAATAAAAAAATCATCCAGTCATTGTTCTGTGGCCAAGATACTACAAAGACCATATTAACAGTGCTTACAGTCCTAACACTTATGCATAAGTCTTCATGCACCCATAAACAGTGAATCACACAGTACTTTAGTATCGTTTGACACTGATACAGCTGCACACGTTGACCTGCATTTATTACAAGTACAAAACTCAAATTAAATGTTCAACTCCCTTCAAGTCATTTTTAATCCACAGTGGAGGGTAAATATTCATGCAATCAAATGTTTTGTAAACCCCAACATGTATAGATAATATATATATAATCCTAATATATAATATATTACATTTCACAAAATATTACAAACTCAAGTTGAATATTAAAAAAAACAGCATGAATAAAATCAGATGCTTTTTTTGGCTCTGTAAGTACTGTCATTAATTTAGAAGGGATATAATGATACATTTGAGATTATGAAGCTTGTTTTCATGTCCTCTTAAATAGCTGGGGATGCTATCAGCTCAAAGGAAACATACTTTGTGCTGTTGTGGGAATAAGTGCTAAGAAAGGCGGTCTCTTAAGGGAAGGGGAATTACAGTAAGACCTAGTTCATCAACAGAAACGTGTGTTTTTTCATGTCAAAGCCAATTATAATGTTAAAAGCAAGCTGCTCATTAGTTACGAAAATTAGCTATTACATAGCTATTATGTAATCATAATAAAAAATCAGGATACATTAAAAATACTGCTATTGCTCAGATAAATACTGCAACACTTGTGCAAAAATGGTCAATTTAGTTTTGCTATTTTTCTTATGGTCCCAACATCTTTCTTTATAAAGTGCCTTCTTTGGTCCCTGGTTTCTTTGAATGTTCCAGGAGCTCACTCTGAGCTCATATTTTTCTAGTCTCTGCCTGTGGCCACAACCACAGAGAGATGAGCAGGAGTCATCTGTGCATTTCCCTAAGGTCAGGATCCAGTTTTTTCATAATCTGTTGATGGAAAGTGACTATGGCAACAGATCCCATGAGAGGATACTGTTTAGACGTGGCTGCATCACACTGGATCCCAGCCTGTTTTCTAAGATTACTGAATAGTCACCTAGAATAAAGAAGCTCTGTTATTACAAAAAAAGTCCAGCCTTAGAGTAGCTTATTTAAAAAACATATGAACCTATGGCTAGATAAAAATGTTTTGCTGAATGTGAAACAATTATTAGTTTGTTTCCTTCACTTATTTATGCAGTTAGTTTGCTCCAATGTATCATGTAGCTCGTATAGTTTACAGACGTCATGCATTGTGAAGACACCTAAACGCTTTAAGTGCTCTCTTCTCCTCTCTGGTCATCTGATCATCTTTGGTGTTGATGAGGCATTACTAACATGTCTTGACCTTTTTAAAAATAGAAACAGACATCAGACAGAGATGTCTGATCCTGCTCTGCTATTCTCTGTTATAAATATGATTATTAGAGAAGGCTGCACATGACTGTTAATTACATTAGGACGTGGAGAAAACACACATTTTACATGGGGCTATGTGGACGTTCTGTTCAAAAACAAAAAAAAACTAATTAGCTTGTTAACTATGATTAGATCTCTTAGATCAAATCTAAGATCTGAAAACTCTTCCCACAAGGAAGTAGTTTTAAAGTCAACTTCCAGCTAATGGATGGTAGAATAGGTAACAACTCTAAGGCCCTATACTCTCAGCCCTGCTGCTCCATTAATGCCGAGTTGCAGAGGAACGGATGCTTTGACTGTGAAATAGGTTTTATGCCTCTAAAAGTGGCTCTTTTGATGACAGTTTGGCGCATACAAGCTGCACTTCCTCCCGAATGCAGGAAGTTTGCCCCATTTTAATACTCAAACGCGTACAGGCCTATATCCCAGATAGATTTGTGCTATGAAAGGGTATACATAATGAAAGATGCAGTCGTTACAAGTTACAAAAGACCCACAGTGCTGTTATATAACTGAGGAATGAGTTATGAGGATTACGTATTTGGCTGACTGAGGCCTTGTGAATTAATATGTTAGACTAATCATCCACTGTGAGTTATCACGTGGGTTTATACTCAGATATGTTCTTTTAAATGTAAACTCAGTTTTCTTCACAACTATTAATGGTCTCCCGTTTCCCTTGGCAACTTCAACTCGTCTCAACATCTCAGCTTCTTGGTTACTGGCAATGTCCTTCTTCCTTGTATGTTTCCCTAAATCCTGCAACCCTTTCAATCCATAATAATAATAAAATGAGTACTTTATTGATCCCCTTGGGGAAATTCTTATGTATTTTTCTTGAGCTGTATGCTACAATCATCAATATTAAAACAATGAAAGGCCCTGAACTACTTCAGTTGTGTGTAATGAATCTAAAATATATGACAGTCTAATGTTTAGCAGTACACTACAGAAAATAATGAACTTTATCACAATATGCTAATTCTTTTAGAAGGACCTGTATACACAACACGAAGGTGGAACAAAGTTAAAAGTGTAGAGGATTATGTTTTCAGGACGTTTTGAGGACGTCCTTGAGGTAGACATATGGTATCTCTGTAATGTGTGAAAGACTCAGTATTTCAGATTTGAGCAACACTGAACTGTGCTACATGTGTATTGATATTGTCACAAGAAGATAATATACATTTGACTGTTTTGGGTGGTCTAAAAGTAGAGTTATTTGACAATCAGCAGCTGAGATTTGCCCTTTTCAGTTTTCTTTTTCTATACATACATCAGCGGCTAAACAGGGGGTGAAATAGTTAACATATTGATCCTCTTGTTGGCAATGCAGGAACCAATCAATTACATGCCTACACATGGCTGTACTTCCAGGTAGACTGGTCTTTATGCGCATGACTATGTAATTGTTGCAACCTGAAAGAGCAGGGCGCAATTCACAGAGAGACACATGTTAAAGAGAAGTTAACAATAAAAAAAAATGCACTATGCACAATGAGGTGATTCTACAAGGACGTAGAGGTCTGTGCATCGCTAAGACGTCAATGTGTGTGTCTGTGTGCTTCTGAGTAAAGTTTAAATGAGGGCGTGGGGAGAAAGGCCAGAGAAAGGGCAGCGCCACAGCTGAAACACGCTTGGCATGAGAGTGACCAGTACAGTATTCATTACTAGCATCAACTCACTCATTCGCAGATCCATTATTCTGTGCACCAGTTCCTCATGCTTTGGGTGACGACTCAGTGAAGTCACTGGGTCTCACCCCAAAGCAAAACTCAGAACATCTATATTTCAACCACACGCCTCTGTGGCAGATGTCTCCAAATTGAGCCAATCCTTTAAGACCAAATGAAACCATGGATGATTTTAGAGATTTTCACTTGTCAATTTACTTGTCAGGGGAACAGAAAATGCCACCGCTTACGCTGAAACGAACACCATTAAAAAGATGAAGCACTTCAGACAAATCAGTCTAAAGCTGATTACATCTCCAACTGCTCCTACTTTACCTGAAACGTGAGTTTATTTGACAGGAGCCTGTGGCCTGTTAATATTGTGATACTGTCAAAGTTACGCCGCATATCTGAAAACCCATTACTCTGGAGCCCAGTTGTATATAGTTGCAATCAATGCTCTGACGTTCCTGACCTGCAACGAGAATGAAAGGGGTAGTACAGACACAGGCCTCTGCTTTACATCCAGGCTGACAGAATTAGACTGTACTGTATAACTAGGGGCTTTATACTCGCTGAATGTGGGCTGGCTTGCTTATACAGTAGAGAGTGTCTAAATCTGCATGGGGCCAGTGTCATTACCCTTATCTCCCCTCAACAATGAAAACTGTTGGTCACAATGGATTTTAAAGAGGAGTCAGTTATTATGTGTGTGGGATTCCTCAATTTGTTCTATTGGTCTTTTGCCCTATTAGTCACAATGTGGGTGCATTGGAGAGGTTTTGGAGCCGATGTCTAAACATCACATATGGGGTTGTACTTTAGCCAAGTATCAGTGAGCAGGGACTGACAGTAAATCAAATCTAGATGCTAATTTGTATTAACATATCACTGGTGCAGTTTCTTTTTTTCATGCGCTGTTTGTATAGAAAGAATATCTACCCCAGATAAATTTGCATCTATTTAGACCAAAGAGTTGTCTAATAGTGCTTATTAGTAGGGTCTTCAACTCTGTTGGGAACAAACAGAATCCAATAATTCACTGGGTAAAGAGCTTGGTGGGTATGAGCAGAATTTAGTTGCAGTTCTATTAAATGCAGACTTTGTATTTATGTCTGTGTGTGTGTTTGAACAAAGTCTTTGGTCATGACTTGGGTCACAGCAGCTGTTCGCTTTCTAGCGAACACTTGTTCTAAGTGGTGCCAAACACAGCTCACTTTCCTTCTCTGATTGGTAGACATCTTGGCTGTGGGCACGCTTGGTGAGAGGGAGCAGATTGTTTTAACACTGATACTGGACATTACTGTACATGTGATCCCAGTGAAGCATTCCCTGTAAGCACAGGTCATGACTTGGGCAAAGGTTTCTTATAAAGTTCATCTGGCTCACTTGGTTTTTGACCCCATCCAATTCTTAACTACAAATTTACTGTATGTGTGAATGTTGCTACTAAGAAATCTTGTTCATGCAAAAAAAAAAATAGTCAGTTCCCAGCTGCTCCTTTTAATACTATTATATTTTTACACATTTAAAAATACAAATACAATCGCTCCATATATTCTAATCTTCACACTCATTCATGCAATCTTCACACTCCTCCATGTGTGAGCCTTTTAAATGTTTTCAGTAAAAACGACAGAGGCCATGAGTTAAACTGGAACCAGTCCATTTTTATCTAAGTTATTTTTCCCCATCAGGAGAAAACAGGCCATTAAAAACTCACAAGGGAGTCACTTTCTGCCGACCATAGCTTGGGCAATCAAAAAGAAGTATTCTAATGATCCCTGACAAAATTGTCAGACAATATCCTCCAGGGTGTGATGATACTTTACATTACAGCAGACGGATCGATAGGGAGGATGACATGAGAGGCCTCTGCAGAGAGAGAGAGAGAGAGAGAGTGGTGGATGCTGCAGTGCACTGCTCTCACTTACTTGTGCTGATTCCACAATAAGTTCTTTGACCTCATAGCACACACGCATGCATCCCTAAACCACTTGTTTAAATAATGGCACGTGGCGCTTGTTTGGAGTGGTGTGCTGGATATTTGTGTGAAGGTTCTGTGACGTTTATGTGAGTAAATGTCTTAGCAGGTACGAGTGCTAGACTAGTGGATCCTTTAATCCTGCAGGAATGCCCTGATCTCACCAGTACAATCACAGTCTGACCTGTTGGCCCTTGAGCAGCTTCACAGAAGCAGTGTGCTCAGTAGCACCATGGCGGGGTTGATGAGGGAGGAAAAAATTCTGCTTTTTCACTTGTCCCACTATATCAGTAACCGAAACATTGGTGGCTACCTGTTGAGACAAATAAGAAATTGTGTGCGGACAGTCTTTAATGGGTGATACCGCAGAATATAATGCAGTGTAAAGAAAGCTAATGTTTCAAGGTGTCCGTCATCCCTGAGGAACCAGTCAACACAGACAACTGAAAAAGACCTGTGCACAACAAAACCTGGATTAATACTGTAATTTAGAGATGAACATGCAACACAACCCCACTAAAGTCTCTCATGAGACTTAACCCATGCTGCGGTTAATATTGTTTCCACAAAAATCTGTTTTTTTCTGCGAGCTGTTGCTTCTCTGTCAACATTAAGAAGCTTTTGATAATGATCTTTTTAATGCAGAGTTAAACTTTAACTTGTCATTGTTGTCCACCAAAGGACATTGTTAACTAAACAGAATGATTTTAAAATGTTATGCGCGTTGCACATACTATAAAAATGATATGATATGCTACCTGTGATCATTTGGAGGTTATCTGTAAAATGGAATAACGAGTGAAGTAATATCAATTCTGTTTCTCTGTAAGCATAGATCTGCATTTTTTTTGCCTGAGCTGATATTTACTCCAACGAACAATTCAGTACTTATACGTTCAAAACTACAACAAAGACAAATTACCTAAAAGGTGCAGGTCATGTGTTCCTCCATAAAGTCATTCATTTATTGCAGCCTAATGAACCCAAACAGTATCTAACAGTGTGAGAGGGGTTAAACAGAACAACTGATGGCTCCACAGACAGACAAGCTAATTCTTCAATTTATACTGGAAAGGGCTCACATTGACTGATCTAAGTGAGATTAAATCCTAGATCTGTAGAGAAATGCACTCACACCAAAACAGCAAACTGCAAAAACACCACTGGCACATAAACACATCAGCTCCTGTTTCCATGCCCTGTTTCTAGTGAGGTCAGCCCGAATCAGGGGAAACAAAATCTTTTTGCCTTTAGTTCGTGATGGTAAATCTTTTAAATCCTAGGGGAAGAGTAGTCATACAGTGGAAAAAAAAAACAGTCGCCATGCAACACTAACTGGCCCCTGGTCCTCAGGGATGAAGAAGAAAGAGCAGAGCAAAATGTAAACACAGGATACTTTGTATAATGCATATATGTTTTGTCAAATGAAATATGTGTCTTATATTTTGAATTGGAATTATACAATATCTCATTTCTATATCTAAGAATGGACTCTAGTTTCCACTACTTTCATTACTTTTGTGCAACTAATGTTGAATTCAATTCATTCAGCTAACAGAAGTATAAGCTTTTTTTTTGCGGTGCCCTAAAGGCATCTCCGATCTACAGATTGCTCGGAGGACCTGACACGAGCTGAGGCAAACGTCCACCACACCACTCTGTGTCGGGTGAGTGAGACTTCAGTGCTTTACTGCGACAATTTCTCCTTTAAGCTCCATCTGGATGCACAAAGCAGCAACAACTTAAGACGCAGAGAGCCGAGAAATGACACACCACTAATAAACGGTGTCAGGATGACGGGCTTCAGACATGCGGTGCGTGCACAGAGAAAATCTACTTTATAGGCAGTCGTTTCCACGAATTCAGGCTGAAACAGACTGGGACAATAGTCTCACTCGGATCATAAAAATTTCCGCGAGCATCACTGATATGACGGCGCAGAAACCACGTGTTTACGTAATGGAAAGCCAATCTTTCAATTTAACCCCTCCTCCTCGTCTATTTCTAACAGAGGTCCGACGCTAAAGGAAATTCGTGCAAATGTTTTTATACAGGCGCACCGCACTTTTGGAGATGCCAGTGGCGTGGTGCTGAGAAGGGCTGAGGAAAATACCTCACAGACGTGAAGAAACGCACACTCCAGGAATCGCGGACACACACCAAGAACCCAAGGCTGGCGTTTACAGAAACGTTGCAGTGTGGGACTATAAGAAATGAGAACTGAGGCTGTTGTTGTCTGACCTCACCAAACAAGCTGGTTTTTACAGGAGGCACGAATCGGACTTGATCCGGCAATGTGGTATTTTGTTGGGGCTATCATTGCAGCAGTCTGTACATGGGATGCATCCTCCCTTGGCTTTTGATGCTGTGCAGATCCACCCTCCTCTCCTCAGAGTGATGAACTAATAGGCAATGATTTTCTCCTCGGAAGTCCGCCGTGTTTTACTGTTTTCACGTTAGTTGTGTTTGTTTACTGGCGGCCCGACTCCTCCCGGTGCGACACATGCAATTTACAGAGTATATTTTCTATTATCGACTAGTTGAGGAAGCAGCCTTTATACGCCAGAAGAAGAAAACACACCACTATTACGAAGTCTGACAGATACAGAATATTTTGCCACGTGAATTAAAACGCATAGGACCTGGATATACCTATTTTTCTATGATACAATTAGTAGCCTTGTCCTGTAGAACTGATCTAATTGTGTTATTATGCAACCGCAAGGATCTCATCTATACCTGGGTGTTTAAGCCACTGGATTGCTCTTCGCCCAAATCAATGTGGTTTCTTTGGAACATTTTCAGCAAAGGAACGCATATGCTGCAGTGTCTTTGTGGCAAGAGCCTTAAGAAAAACAAGAATCCAAGTGGTAAGCTCATCACCGCACAACCGGCGTGCATGCGTGCGTGTGTGAGACATGGTGTGTGTATGTGTGTGTCTGCGTTATTCGTTTGTTTGTTTGTTGTACTGGTGATAGATCTGCAATCATATTCATGCAGCGAGTGGATCACGCAGAGGCGCTGGGAGGGGGGGGGGGGACAACTTATCCTGTGCAGCTACTATCACTGAGCCCCAGGTTTGGAGACGCGTAGCGCACTAACACACAAACGCTCTAATGCATCACCGCGATCCTCTAACTTTTTAAATAGCGCTCACACGCACACAGACACAGACACACACCGGGGGGTTGACGTTATGTCAGTGGATCAAACGCACACGCGCATCCATTCTGCCCAACGTGAGTCCCTGTAACCAGATTGTTCCATCCTCGGGTTCACTGCAGCAGCATTCCCCCCCTCTGCAACACCACTTCTCGATTAAATGGGCTACTCGCTGTGTTTGCAGCGAGCCAGCCGGAGGAGACAGACCATTATTTTACGTCTATCACTCGGCCGTTGCAGACACACATTCATCACGCAGACCTGAGGAAGCGTGATTTTCTATGAGCAGTATGGGTTGGTTTTGTGTTGGAGCAGCCAGGACACGTAGAAACGACCTAGGCTCCACTGCACTCATGCAAACCCTGCACTCATGTGCGGTCGACATTTTTCGGGTCAGAATATGGACTTTTTTTGTAAAAAAAAAACAAAAAAAAGCAACGCATAAGCCCCCACCTTCTATTTGACAATGGTCTATTGATTTTTTTTAAACTGTAGCCCATAAAAGATAAGCTTGTAGAGGGTCAGTGAGAAAGGAATACCCAAGTCAACAGGCTGTTACAGGTATGACACAAAGCCAGGTAGTCAGCATCTACTCTGTGCTACTTGTTGTGGATGTGGATGATGATGTGCTCAGCAGCAGCTGCAGCAGCAGCAGCAGCACAGTTTCCCTACACTGCAACTGCAGTATAGTAGATCATCATCATGCTGTATGCTGATCCCACAGGAGCAAATCTACAACAACATCTACTACAATTTGTTATTTTCCCCAGCGTAGTTTCTGGTAGATATGCGTGGATGTAACAAGTCAATATTTTCCATTAGCGTCAACAAGATGCGTTAGAGTCACGGTGCTAACGTTAATTAGCTGTTTTTCCTCAATGGCCAGTGCAAGTTTAACCTCATGGGTGGTTTGTTAACACTTACCGCAATTTCCAGATTCTACCAACACCCTTCTAAACACAAGGGACACCAAATATTGGAGGGCTACACGAAAAAGAATACTTTTATGACTGGTTTCCCAAGTTGAGTGCAGTTAGCCAAACACGTAAACATGTTAGCAGGAAGTGATATGTCCTTTCTCAACTTGAGAAAAAAATAAAAATGAATTACGAGTTTTTTTTTTATCAGTTTCTATTTGTTCAAGTGTATAATACATGTTGTATTGCTTTAATGAATGCTATTCTGTAATTGAAGATACATTTGATTGACGCATATTAATACTGAGGAAAATTGTATGTCACCTCCGGCAGCCATGTTGAATGTTTTGTTAGCAAACACATTTCTACTGTTTTGCAAACGATTATATTTTGTTCCTGATGACTTTACGCAGTCTGGGGATATCTTTAAAGCAGAAGAAAGACACACCCTTTAACTTTACTATTGTATTACTCTTTGCCAGTATTCATAGCATAGCAATGCAAATTTACCAGTCTCTAACTTTCATGAGCAAAAATGCTGAATACATGCGTATCACAGTTTGGGGCTAATCCACAGTGAACTCTGATTGCCACTAATTGCTTGGTCCAAGCTTAACCAACTCATTCACTAACACCACGCTTTCAAACTGTGAAAGTACTCATGGGCACTCATTATTGAATTACCATAAACTGAGGTTGTGGGCACAATTGTCAGGGTTTGTGCTGAAGCTGCAGGCAGAGAAATGAAGTAGGCCAAGATTCAGACTGTGTCAGTGGGGTGCTGTATTGTCATTATGACTAAAAGTTTTACATGTATACTCTGAGACAGATCACACAACGCATTACTTTCAGCAACAGAGCTGGAATAAACAACAGCAGCAGATCTTCTAGTACCTTTTGTTGTAGTAGGAGAGAGAAACCTCTGTGTGGCCCTCTGTCAGCAGAGACAGGTGTTTCACTGGGTCTGAGCAGCAAACGCCTAGACATAGTGCTCCAACTCTAGCTGTATTTATAGCAACAGAACATAACTGAGGGAACACAAAGAGATAAAAACCAACCAGGCTGCATAAACAAGAATTTGTCAACCTATAAACATTTACGTCTAAATTCAGAGAATGTTATCTGTATATCTTGTCACACACAAGTTAGTCTTACATGTTGTTCATCACTGTTTCTTAAGATGTTAAAATGCTTCTGCACATGCCACATGCCTTTAGCCTACTGACGGTCTCGATGGTGTAGGCAAGATCTTGTCGTTTATCTTGTAATAGTAAGAAGTTATATGTCCATTTGTGTGGAGAGTATTTCTCTAGGCCATTGTGATTACGTGTGTATCCTACACATATTTCCTCTTGCTTCTTGAGGCCAAGAATAAGATCAACCACCAATAGATGCTGAGATTCTGATTCTGAAGTTAAATGTTGAGTCAAAGTTGTAGCATACAAATGAATAACTCACTTTCTCATAAAGACTACAAGTCCACTTTTATCCCTCCTACAAAACTGCATTTAGAGTACATCTTGATAAGCTTTCATAGTCACCGACCTGATAATGTTCTTTCAGCTGCATCACTGTTTTCCAGCAACATTGCAGTTTTATCTTTACTAGCTTTCCCTTTAGGGCTGATGGTCTGCTACAACTGGCATTGCTGGCCCACCCTTAATGTTTGCTCTTGTGTCCCACAGTCTTTGAATGAATGAATGTACATCATTAAGTCAATTAAGTAATGAGCTAGCTGAGTGGAATGGATGGAGCCACAGTAAGTTTCCCCCCGCGGCCTGTGTAGCAGTGATGATTTTGAAAATGACCACATAGTTGTTGTTGTAAAACCTTGTGAATGTCATTGAAGGAATGAATGACAGGGGTTTAATGGGACATTTGGCGTTATGGAATGATTTTCAACTTGTAATAAAGGTGGACATCTAATTGGTACTCACTGACATGTCTTGGGCTTCGTAGTTTCTTAAGGCGTTCGGCTTGGTACAAACAGCCAGCATTGTAGTGGATGTGTAAAGTTAGTAGATGTCTTCGTGAGAGTGCAACAGCAGCTCACTGACAGCAGAGTGACAGTCCAGGTCACAGAACACCCAGGCATACACGTGATGAGGATTCATAGCATATAAAGTGAACCTCAACTGTGGCGTGTGACAGTTCCAGGAGGCTGAGCCCAAACTTCAGCACTATAAGGCTGCTGCTCTTTTTTTGTTCCATGGGTACACTGGAGCGTGACCTCATGAAACTGTCTCAGATAATTAAACTGGATTTGAGGCATATAAACAATTAAAATACATTTATATATTATATAATTATATTGTCTCTCTAGGATCACAAAAGCAGCTAATAAGTAGGGAATAAACAAAAGGTGTTTAGACACACTGACATTTTGCATGATGTCCCCATAAGGTGCATGTTCAGGCGTGTGCGTGATGTTTGCTGTCATCTCAGGTTTATGAATTCACTGAGTGAAGATTTGTTTTTAATAACCAGACTCTGCTATTCCACTCTGCTACTCCACACATTTCTCACAACCAAACAATGGTATTACATCAGAAATTATGCTTTTTCTAAACAGCAGTGTAATTAAAGGGAATGTAAACAACAACTCCTACAATTAGAATAAGAGCAGGGTTGGCAAAAATATCTTCCTCCAACCACCGTGGCATGTTGCTAGGCTTCAAACAGAAACGTTGCAGTGAGTTTGTAAGAGGCCAAGCTGCAGTTGCTTTTCTGATAATACACGTGGGCTTTGTAGGCTGTGCCATTTCACAGTTGCTATAAAATAAAAGGCTTTGCAGTTAACAAGTTTAGCGGTGCTCAGACATTCTTTGTAAGGCACATGCAAAAAACAGGACTTATTTATACTATGTGTTTCGCTGATGAACCTCTTCTAAAACTTGCTGGCAGCATCTTGCAATGCGTACTTCCAATTACTTTACTTTGCTTGGCAGACGCTTTTATCCAAAGCGACTTACAGGGAGCTAGCGCTGGGTGCCTGGCTCAAGGACACACCTGGTATGGGATGGACTGGGAGTCAGGCAGGGTTTTGAATCTGTGACTTTTTGTATCTCAGTCTGGCCTGTTAGCTCAATGGTTTGACCTAACAGGCCATTACAGGAAGAAAAATACATGTCAGTGAATAAATAAGATAAATAACATAAGGCTGTTTAGTTGGTTTAACAAAAGGACAACACATAGACATAGGAAAACAAAACTGAAAAGTCTTTTTCTGTTGTGATCTGGTGCTTTTCTCTCATTTGTGATTATCACCTACTCCTGCATGTAGAAAAATAGCGTTGAATATTAAGATACTGTCGTAAAAAAAATGTCTGTATTAAAGGAAAACTGGGTTAACATATGAAGCATGTGGTCCTGCCTGTGTGTGCTGAGGGGTGGCTCTGGCCGCAGGTGGCCAGTTTCACACACTGTGCTTCTCTCAGCTCCCTTGAGTTTAGGCCTGATGAGGGTTTAGTTAACAGGGAGACTCTGTGGATCAGGTCCTTTGGGGATGGACTTTTGTAATATTTCAAAAAATTTGAAAAAAGTGTCAATACAAAAATGAAACACAGCATTGTACTTTTAAAGTAGGAGCTACTACAACTTAAATAATTGTATTACCATCATTGTTGGCGAGCCTACAGATAATTATTACCTTACTCTACAGTGTACTTTAGCTCTACTGTGAGTCTCTGCATCATTTCAGTGCTTCAGCCAGTGGTTTAACAGAGAGGAGTACTGCAAACGCACTTGTTGCTGACAGCATTAGAAACTAGCTGTTGAGCATAGTGGATCATTTACCAGTCATCATTTACATTTTCAAGCACACAAGAGCTGAAAGAGTGACCTTCATTAGTCAAATTCCCAGGCATGTATCTTGAAATACTGTTTTTCTGTAGCTGCTGGATGCTGGAACAACTGTTTGCTAACAAGTTTGTCATGTGACCTTAAAAAGTCACAGCTAATGCAGCATATCAGCCTTCTGGAAAGGCTTTGCTGCTCAGAAGAAATTGTGAATGCAGATCCAAGTTCAAATGCTTGCTGCTGCATAAGGTTATCCAATTATGTTGCGTCTTCAATCTAAGATGCAAAGTTTTGGTTATTTGAGAAAAGTCTTCTGATTATTGACGAGACCATATATGTCAAAACAGATCCAGAATCATTATTATTAACACAGTTTATCCATGCAGTAAGCACAGGGTCAGTAACAGAACAGTGCATGGAAACTAAACAAAGTTTTATCCGAGTGATGACGGAACAAAGTCATTGAAAACTTGTTTAGCCTGGTTTGTTTAGTCTTCAAAGATAATTTGACAACTATTCAGTCCAGGAGGTCAAAGGCTTGAATATTAGATAGTATTACTTTACAATGTGGTCAGTCTTTTCAGAGAAAGATAAACACAAATGATTGATGTGTGTTTATGTGATGGTGCAAGGCTACCATCCCTCTAAGTTTCTGTCACTGCTAAATTCAAGACATTCGATAAGTTTGAATAAGCTGGTAGACCTGGCAGCCACTTGAAATGTTTTGTATTTCTTTAGCAGATCGTTTTCCCCTCCATAATAAATTATAAAAACAACTAGAGATAAAAAGGTGAATTTTCTGTTTTGCTCAGAGCATTGGTGCAAAACAACACTGTCATTTTTAAGTAGGTGTCATAACACACAGTAAATACCTGATATATTTTGTGCAACTTTGTAAAAGGCCAAACAAATATGCTCAGAACAAGCTGCAGGTAGGATGTGAGCGCAGAGAGACGATTAATAGATTGCTTTGTGATTTGAGTCATAGATACAGTTTGCTACCTGTGCTGTGAAAGACATGCATCATGTGGCTGAATGGAAACAACAATGTGATGAGTCTGAATGATGCAGATCTGGCTCTGAAAGTGTTGTATGTGGATTATTTTTATTAACCTCTGGTAAGAAATGCTTTTTAAACAGATTTCATACTTCGCTCTTTTCTGATGGTAGCTCTGTTTCTGCACTTTCAGTTATGTTTGACAGAGAGGGGGGGGCATTGACCATTTGTGGATGGGTACTGACACAATCTGGATGGAATAACTTCAGAGAGTGGAATAAATAGTTTCTCACTTCTTATGAGTGATATGTTGACTGTAATGCTTAAATGTATTGATCCTATTTAAATGCGCAACAGGAAAAATACTTGAAACAAGCTCCACAGTTTCTCTATAGTATAAAACTGTGGAGCTTCAGGTATTAGCTGACTGACTGTTGGCTACGTCTTTTCCTTGTTTTTATTGTTGCTGTTGAGTCCATGATTCCAGACAGAGGCAGATTAAAGAATGGTTCTTATCTCAAGGCAGCAACCTTCAATTTTTTGCCAGCCAA
Organism: Microctenopoma steveboyesi; assembly: GCA_032359275.1. Classification (NCBI taxonomy): domain Eukaryota; kingdom Metazoa; phylum Chordata; class Actinopteri; order Anabantiformes; family Anabantidae; genus Microctenopoma; species Microctenopoma steveboyesi. Next base: position 4,771,096 of record JAUMHF010000013.1, read on the forward strand.
AATGACAATGGGAACTCTGTCCCCCTCTGACTTTTTAATGTTTCCATGAGACTTTAAAATGTGTATCTTGTAAAAGCTGTTTTAAATATGCATTATTTAGTGCTATAGTACTGATGGAAAAGCATGTCCCAGACAAAGTTAGCATTGCCACATATTCCACTGTCCACCGGGACTGACTTTTACACAAAGATGCCAGTCCAAATCGTTGGAAGGAAGAATTCAGGCAGTTTTTCAAAACAAATGGACCAAAATTCAACCTGCTCTCAGAGAAATATTTAATTCATATTCTATTTTTAGCTAGTTAATAGGTTTAGTTGAGTATTTAATCTGATGATAGTCCAGGTTTTTATGCACAATTTTTTTGTTTTTGGTCGCTTTTGGATCTGTCTCTTATTGTTTGAAAGGTTAAATGTGCCTGCATGCATCTTAAAATTAAAAGCAAGGTTACAATTTTAAAATTCAGTTTCTGAATCAAGTGTATATTCCTGTCTGTGACTGATTTCATTGATCTCTACAGAGACAATGCGAAATGAAGATAGCTCTGTCCTTTTGCTGAATACTGTGGCATATCTCAAAACAGTCATAGTAGGGTAGTATAAGGTATTTTCCCTACTTGCTTTTCTGTCATGTGTCTTAGGCAGACTTCATAATTCATCTTCTAATCTGGCTCATCCTCCGTCTTTAGCAGGACGAGCTGTGAGACATATCCTCTTTTCTGTAACACATTTGTAAGCTGGCTCTTTCTAACATATGACGTCCTAATGGATCTCTGGGCACATGAGAGGTGCTGTGAAGCCGCTTTCCTGTGCTGGTCTGATGCACTGGGCTCTGATTTAAGCTAACGTGTTAAAGTGGTGAGAAAGAGAAATGGAAAATGCAGTTTTACTTGATGATTGATTTAATGTACTACAAGACTGAGCAGCTGAACATTAGAGTTGACACAAGACATGCACTTACTTACTAGTTTATTGTTTACTATAATTACATGGTGAACTGACAGAAATTCACCTTTTGCAAAGGTCGGAATATCGTAATTTAAAATGCTACCTACATTTGAGGCAATGAAAAGTGAAATAAAAGGGGTGTTTTTAGTTGCTATTGTACAATTTGCTGTACTTATATCTGAAGGTTGTGACAAAAACCTTTGTCACTTTTTTGTAGACCAACTCGGTGAAAATAACCTTCTTTGATGTGAAGATAATATTGATATCAGGAGAAAGAAAAATGCTTTGAAGTGGCTCTAAATGATCTTTTTTGAGGGCCTAACCTCAAGCAGCAGGATTCATGGCAGGTACACACTCTACAAAACCTGCTTGATCAGACTGGAATCGAAATTCAAAGCAGAAGATTGACAATCTGATGTGATTTCTATAAGGCAAAACCATGGATTTGTTCATTTTCACTATTGTAATTTAGATAGATTAAGATTCAGCTGCACTTTACTTTGATAAAACCTGCTCATGTTTTATCTGTTACTCACTTTGGTCTTTGACTCAGGCACTGAAGGGTTAAAGGGTTGGCAGTGTGCTGAGTGACTGCATTTATTGTCACTAATATTGTTTACAGGCCATCGTCCAGGAGCGGGAAGTGATGCAGTGGCATTTAGGGCATTTTCTTAGCTACTGTTGCTACAGGGCGAGCTGTGTTCACTCCATACATGTAGGCTGTGTCACACTTAACCCTTATCAAACAGGTTAAGCACACAGGTGTTTGTGTGCGCGTGTCACTGACCGACACGTACACGTTGGCACGAATCAAACTGCCAAAATGACGGCTTGCTGCTCCGCTGTTGGGCTGAGCAACGGGTACTCCTGGAGGGAAACACGGAGCGATGTCAGCTGGGTCTGCTCCTTTCCTGTGCTGCAAGTACATTGTAATGATTTGATTATGATCGATTGCTGATATGATTTCATGACTCATTGTTGGCCTGTAGCTCATTTATTACTGTTGTCCATCATTTGACTGCGCTCCATGCAGCAGGAATGAGAGGAACACGATGCTCTCTTTCTCCTCTCTCTCAGATTTGCTTTATTAGCTCGGCCATAGTAAGGTACAATATTGTAGGCATCCTGTACCTGGCTTACAAATTCAGTGTCATAATTCTATACGTGCAAAACACAACAAATGGTTCTGACATCACTACAATGTACATGCTAGGCAGAAATGAACAGAAAATAAAGGTTGACATGTAAAATATGAAGACAAAGCAGCAGACAAACCTGTGACATACTGTGCAGCGCTTTAATTTAGGGAAAAGCCTTGTTTCCTTTTTTGTGTAGTCTTCAGTGTTTGCTTTGTCTCATTGACACCACTGATTCTGTTTAGTTCTGGTTGTGGTTGCTCAGTTTCAGTCTGAAGGTACCCAGAGAACCTGGCGTTGTCTGTAAGCAGTAAATTCCTTCTTTCCGTCTCATAAACCGCTGTGCTGTGTTTTGGCATGAGAGACCCCTTCTAAGTGATGGATATAGCACTGAAACTGGACTTTGTGGATCATATTTAATTGTCTCAGTGGTAATTGAAACCAACCTCCTACCCCCAAATGCAGCCCTGTGCATTTTGGCTTCTTTTCCCTTTGTCTGTTTTTTTCCTTTTCAACACTATGATCTCATCCTCACTATTAAGAGAAATTCTGTTCTGACTTTTAACAGTAGAGGTTAAGATGTTCATAAAATTGTGTTACTCTATTTGAACTGTGAGAATTTACTCAATTCCAATGAATTCACATTGTTAATTAAATATCTTAAACTGTTCATATTAAAAGAAAACATTTTGGTTGCTGTTCAGTTGTTTTCATGCACGTTGTCTGCTTCCGTTTGTCTCCATCACTCCTCTCTCTCTGTTCAGGGGTCTGTTCTTCGCAGTGCTGGAGGTTGTGTGGTGGCTAAAGTATGCTGTGTGGATTTTTGCTGCAGTGCAGCAGGCAGTGTTGTGCTACTGCTGCCTATGTCTTTTCCCTCTCTCTGTCTTTCTCTCTGTTTGCGTTCATTTTTGTGTACATTGTTTGGGAGCAGAGGAACACTTCCAAACAGTTATGGTGTAAAAAAAAAGCCCCAGAGCTTTTGTCTCATTCATCACACCTGGCAGGCCTAGCACCTTGCTTTTTTTTTTCTTGACCACTTTACACAGCTTTGTCAACAGTTTTATGACGACCTTTCGGAAGTTCTTATTTTTGTTCTTCTTTTCACCTTTTGCACATCCCTGTCTTACAGTTTTATGCTGCCTCTCCCCGGTGGCTGTTCTTTATGGAGAAAGAGAGGGAGGGATGATGGGGTGGGCAGTGATTAAAGTAACCTGTTTGTGGCAGTGAGTGCTCGGCTCTCCCCAGTTGTTTTCAGTTATACATACTAGGCTAGACAGTATAGCACTACAGTGTGTCTGAGAATGGACAGACTCCAATCTGAAATGCTTGTGTTCAAACAACATGTAGCTTAAGTCGCATAATATATATATATTTTTTTATTTTAGGGATTCAGTAGGATAATGACAGAGCTGCATGCCACACAGGCAGTTTACAAGTTGCTATTTCACTAACGCCACTTCACCATGAAATGACAGCACTTGACATTTATGGCAGGTTACGTCCAGTCAGCTGAGAAAGTGTCAGTGCTATCTGTGCGATATGGTTATCTTCATGTTGGAAGGTTCTGGTGGTGAGGTGGTGGCCGCGCGTGTGTGTGTAAACGCGTGAGGAGTTGGTCGTGCTTGTGTGATCGGGTTCAAAGGTTGTGTGAAACTCTGTGGGACACTGTGTCAGCAGTGTGAGCCCTTTGAGTCGCAGTGGAAAGGGACATATGCGAAATTTACTGGGTAAGAATTAGGCAGAAGCAAGCTATATCCAGCGTGGGCTTTTGCTGCCAAATATGGAGCTAACATCTTTTGCGAAGATTGTGGAGCGGCGTGTACGCAAGGTGCTAAAAGCTGAAGGAGAGCATGGTGAGTTCCAGCTGAGAGCTTGGCGAGCTGTTGGACAAGAGTCTCGACATAATGACACAGTTATTACAGTCATTCCTTTCTAAATTCATGGCCCTCCTGTCATGACATTATTTGTTTTTTTTATGATTATTTATTCGCAGATTGAGTATGATTGACACAAATACCCAGTCACATGTAAAAGAAGCACATGGTGAGGATGGGATGTTCCTACGAATGGGGCAAAAGTCTTATCGATGCAGTCTGCTTCTACACCAATAAAACTAATCACTGCATTGCAGATGATCAAAGCTGAAGGTCACACTTTGTGTGTGATTAATGTTGGCATGTGTGTGTCTGTGTGTATGAGCGGTTCCATTTTCCCGTTTATGGTGCAGCAGCATGCCAAAGAGGAGGAGGTCATTTCATTATGTGTGCGATGTTTCCTCAGGTTTATTTAGTTTTATCTATTCTGCTTAAAATATGACAATATCAAGGCCAACATAGGAAGTCAAGTAGATTGGTGTATGTGAACTCTTTGTACATGAGAGACGCACAGCCGCTTGACAAACCTGAACAACCTACAAAGCTCACAGCAGCTTAGTCTGTAGTTACCTCAACATCTCATCTAACACGTGATGTATAAATTGCTCATTGATAATAGCTTTTAATAGCTCTATTTTTTTTCACCGGCTTCAAGGCTGAACGTCACGACTATCTTTTGTGGTGCTTTGAAAAGAATAATCTCTCCTCAAACTTTTCTTTGTTAGTGTTAGAAGAGGTATGTAACAGCGCAAAACCAGTGTCGAAACACATTATGTCAATATATTAACAATGTAAAGACGTTTACCTCTGATGTTTGCAGACAAGTAAAGAGTTTAATGTTTTTTTTTATAAAAGGACACATGCTTTTTTTTCCAACAATGAAAATCTTTACATTTTACTCTTTACTTTTTTGGGTTTGGTTCCTTTTTCTTCTGCTTACTGTGATGTTGAAAAGTCATCTGAGATCTCAGTGTCCAACACGTTGGATGTTTCGCCATTTGCTCAAAGTTTTCTATGTTCACGAGTTTGTGTGAGCATGGACTTGTTTGATCACTCACTCACTGCTTGTGGCTGATCAAGTGCATCACCCTGACTCTACATTTGTCAAGTCAATCTTATTCTGAGTACTTTTGTATTCGTCCAGATGTGTTTTTTTTTTATTCTGCTGCCATAAGTGTTTACGTGGCATATTAATAACCATTACTTGCTGCTACTGAACCTGTAGCAGCCTCCCATAATGGGGACGTTGTTGCATTGTGTCTGTGGGATGTACAATTTAAGAGAGAGTGAGAATGAGAAGGTCTGACCGAGGTGTTTTTGCTGAAATCCCTGTTCAGGCAACAACCAAAAACTCTGAAGCTAAGTAAAAGTGAAAAGCCTTTCTGCTGAGTAATTCTACTCGGACTAACTCTCGTAGTTTAGCTTACAGAAATATGTTGCTCATTTCCTTGCCTTCAGCACCATGAGAAAATGCGTATAGTACAGTACTGTTGTTCTTGTGTTCGATGACACATTTATGATTTATGAACAGTTGCATTGATTTTGGAAATGTTCAGAAAAAGTGTGGTTTTGCAACAACCCTAAATGCAGTGGTAGAATAGGTGAGCAGCAGTGATTACGTAACACCACTGCTGCCTCAGATCGTTATTCAAAATAATTAATACTTTATTGATCCCCTTGGGGAAATTGATGTTAAGACAGCTGCTGGACCTGTGTCAGCACTACTACAGGGTCTCGGTGTCTTGTAGCTTCGGCTACCTTTCGCATGCTAAGTGAGCACTCGACCATTTGACCTAATTCCCCAAAACTCATACATAAACCTGATCTCTTCATTTCAAGGGTTTTATTTCTGGAATGTTACAGGAAATAGGTCTGAACAATTTAAAACAGTTTGCGTTTTGCAGTGTATCACCAGTCTCTCCCGATTAAATTATTTTCAGGTTATAGAAGGTGGAAGTTCAGAAGAAAGTGAAACATGACAGAATCCATGTAAACAAAATGTTATGAAGCGGTTGACAAATTATTAAGGACGTTCAAACCACACGTAGTAATAGCAACATCCCGAAACTAAAGGGGAAAGGTGAATCGAACTCGCGCACTGTTGTTGGTGCTGGTATTTACCAGTTTAACATTCCACTGGGTAATGTGGTGTTGGAATATTTATGGAGAAATGGAAAGAGAAAATTGAAACCTTCCACCCCTCTTAGTATTTCTCCTTATACGCGCTGTAATTGATGACAACTTTGTGGTCTCTTTCAGAATATCAGAAAGTCCCGAGGGGAAGAATATAACATTAGACTGCTGACCTAATTGTCTGACCTCCCTGTGCTAGTCGTCTTTGTGATATGCAGTGCTGCTCTAAAGTTTAGGAACCCTTTAGAATTTCCTCTATTTCTGCATAAATATGATCTAAGATGTGATCAGATTTCTACACGAGCCCTCAAGGGGACAAAAACATACATCAATTATTCAATCTTAAATGTCTGTGTTGAAAGATGTGAACCTAAACCTTTCAGTATCTGCTGCCCTTCTGCAGTAATATCTGCAGAAGGGCAGCAGATATTACTGCAGATTGTTCTGTAAAGAAGAACTATAATCTGTTCCTCTTTACAGAACAGGGTATCTTCCCTACTCACAAAGGTCACTGTTCTGGTGGTGGTGTAGAGCAAGAACTTTGTTTAACGGCTGCTACTGATACAAGCTGCAATCATCTGTGTGCTGGTCAAACGTCCTTATAATGGAATAGAGAGAACATGGTGATTGGTGCACTGTGGACAGAAGCAATCTTTTGTGAAATGTCTGAATATGTTATTTTTATTTTATTTTTGACATAATCGTTACTTTTTCTGTGGTTCATGTCAAGAAGTCTATGAATGCTAAAATGTGTAGGCAATTACGTGATATCTTGCCCAATCTTACTGCTGGCTTTTCAACCCACAGGATGGCAAATTCAGAATCATTACAAATTAGGTACTGTTAATATTAATGGTAATACTTTGCCTTTATGCTATAAACTGTGCCCAAACATGATTCATTCGCTAGCTTCAGAGATGGCGACTTTCAGGTGAGCCATTGGAGGATTTATCAAATCATTATTTGGTCTTTCTCCAAACTTTCCATGACAGACAGCAGTAAAAAGCACAAAACACTAATTTTAATACAGCTACCTTTTGAACCTGTTGTCAATCACAAAGTTTTTCTTAGTTGATCACCTGCAAAATGCCAAGAAAACTAAATGTGCAGTTTCCAATATTGCACAAATAATTTAGCACGCCCTGTTTGGGATCATTAATTTTTCTGTCACTTGAATGTGGTTGTATTTATTCATCGTTTTTGTTGCCATGTTATTTTGTCCATTGATTGATTGATTGATTTGACTTAACATCTGTCTCCCCGGGGTTTTCAGCGTGTCCATTGTTCACTTGTCTTTCTTTTCCTAAACCTGCTGCTATTAAACCTGATAGAGCAGTTGGCTGTCTGTCTTACAGGCATATTGTATAAAAGCTTGCATATGGTGTATTTGCAGTTAAATGCAGCCTCGGGTATTTGAATACTACCTTGAAATGTTTTCCTGCTTTTTTTAAGCCAACAGCTAATCCTCTAGAGCCTCTGTGGTGGGCTCTTTTATCTCCCTCTTATCTGTTTGTGGTGCACTTTATTTCCTTTTCCTCCTCTGCTGTATCACGTTTCCCTGCAAGGGCAACACTGACTCCCCTCAACCTGCTCCAGAATGACCTGTCAGTAAAATCTGATCCTTTTAGACTGGGCAGGACTGGTCTTTGCATGCCAAAGTCTTGTTGATGGGGGCCAAATGTCCGCTGTGCCCTCCACGGCAGCAAGAAAAGGTCTCCTTATATCGCCACAGTAACCCTAGATTGTGTTGACTCTGACGAAGGTTGCGGCAGTGGAGGGGTGCATCCAATGTTTGTTAACCAAATCAGCATCTTTTTGAGCAGCGGGAACAGTGACAGTCGTGGATCAATGTGAAAATGAGCAAAATATGTAAAATCTGAGACTTTGAAAAAGTGTGAGCATTGACGAGAAAGCTGAGATGGAGACACTGGTGAAACTTCTTGATCCGGAAAAAAAAGATGTTGATAAAGGAGAAAAGTTACATAGAAGACAAAAAAATCTGTGCGTTTCGTCTTTTCCCCTTGTAAAGCAGGCAAGAAGTGTTTGACAGTGAAAAACTGTAAAAAATATTCTCAAGTTTCAATTCCTTACAGGGTGCTCGTCATCTAAGCTGTGTTTGTGGCTTAATGTGGATTTAGTGATTCGCACAGAACATTATTTGATTATCCCATTGATGTGAAATGTTGGCAGCAGCCTTGATGGTGGGGAAAGGTAAGAGTAACTGACAAGGACACTCAGAGAAGCAGCGATGTCCTTGTGTCATATACACCCTGCGCCACGCCACTCCTTGCTGCTGAGCGTCTCTGCAGACTCTATATCAAAGTGTTTGGAGATGATCTTATTAGAGGTGCTGGGATTAAAAATAGATTGTGGAACAGACCACTGAACACTCGTGTACAGTGTGAATTTATAAAGGAGAACGTAGGTGAAAGACCACCCAGGGGTTAATGGTATTGTAGTAAAACTACAACATAAGCGAAAACATCCATCAACTCGGTGAAGCACAAGGCGAGCATGCTGTCAGCTAGCAACGCCATTCTTTTTAGGGTGTTCTTCTGTGTGTGGTGAAACATATTAACCACAAAATAAGATCACAGATAATGTAGGAAGTGAATTTTTATTGTCCTTTGAGGTATTCCACATGTTTCATGCGTGTAAAGGTGAGCTGATAAATTGACTCCTTCCCTGTGTTTAATGCACATAACATAGTCTCAATCCAGCGTCTGACTTATATATATATATAAACTGTAAGTCAGACGCTGGATATATATATATACATGTGTTGGGTGCATGGTTTAACGTCTCAGGCTTACCAGTTTATCCACATTATGTCACAGTGCGAGGAAGATCATGGCCCTTTTATGATTCAACACATCACACTGAAGATTGAGGGCCATGTATCCAGGCCTGTTCTTATTGCCCTGTACAACGTGATGTTTAGTGCATACGAGCCGTGAGATACGAGATTCTCAAAGCTTCACAGCGTACAATGTGTATTGTGTCGAAGGACGAACATAAATGGAAGATTTGTGGTTTAGTGGCTGTTCTTCATGATGCTAAATGTGTAGGAAATTTTCCCATTTCAAATAGTATCAGTATCAGCCTGCTGGCACGGAAACATTTGCTAACACTGATGAATATGTTACAGTTAATGTTGTAATACAAATGTTTAGCTGCTTTAGCTCTGGATCATGGATGTTTGTAAAAAAAACATATCAAGCATGATTAGTATGTTTCATTATACATTTTACATTAATACACACAAATACAGAGAAGAAAATAAATTGAATTAAGTGATGTTGATGTTTCACCTATTCGTGCTCTGACGGGGACAGAAAATTTAATTTCACATACCCGGATCACACGTCCCAGAGGCTTTAGGAGTGCAGTGGTTGCATAAAGAAACCAAACACATAAACTTGATGTGAACTTGGGCTGAGGGCCAAATAATGACTTGCCACTTCAATCGCCCCATCTCTTGGTGTTGTTTGGATGTAAATAGCGTTTCATGTGGATGCTGTGGTTAAGTGAAGCTTTAACTATTAAGTAGAGTGTAATGTTAAAAAAACAATGGTGAAATATTAATAATATTCACAAAAAAGTGTTATTTATTGATGCACTACATGTGGTGGATGTGGTTCTGTATGCAGGATGCTGCTGTAGAACCCAGGGAGCGTTTGTGCTGTCCTGACCTTGTTTCTCGTCATTTTCCCTGCTCCACATTCTCGATACAGCAGCCAGGTCGCAGTTACTTTCCAGCGCTAGGCTCATTTTGTCATCAGTAAACTTGCAGTTGGGAAAATCTGTTGGTCTGTTGTCAGCCTGGGGAGAAATGACCTGCGTAGCTGATAACTCAACAGCACGCCCGGATTTGAAGTGCAACCTGCCATCACGCGCAGATATGAGCAGCAGGGCTGTGCTTTGATTCCTGTGTATTCTTCTGTTTTCCCACCAGCAGTCAGAGTCAGTTCCCGGCATGAAATGCAGAAGCCTTTGGCTGCTCTCGCAGAAAGAAAGGGCTCCTACAGGTATAGCAGGTGTTTGCATCTGTGACAGAGGCACAGAACAAAATGCTGACAAGCGGCAAGTTATCCTGTTAAGGGTGTCTCACTGAAACCTGTGTAATCCGACTACTGCATGTAGTAGAGTGATTTGTGTGTCGTCCTGTGGCTAAGGAGTCGTTTTTCATTCCACCTGCGTGAACCATCTGTGTCCTCCAGGGACTCGTTCAACACACTGACGCTTTTGTTGAGTTGAGCCTCAACCAGGGTGGCCCATACAAAGACGAAAACCATTTCCCACCCACCGGGATGCAAGTCTAGATTTGTTTACATCTGGGAAATAGTAGAAGGTATGGCTCTGCGTGTGTTTATGTTATGAGTGTGTCTAAGTTGGTATAACTCATGCTGTCTAAGTGTTTGTCTGCGTGTTCCTCTGCCTTTTCCTCCCACATCGCCTGCCTTCAAGTGTGAATAGAGCTCTGGGTTTTACCTGTGTCCGCGGCAAGCTCTTGAAAAAATAATCTGCTTCACCGCCTTCAAGATACGCATAAAATATAAAGCGAGCTTTGTAATAAAGCACTCGCAGCGAGTTTGTTAGAATGATTAAGTGAATGTGTGCTGCGCTGTTCGGGCCTGGCGCAGTAGAATACAGTGCAGCGGCTGTTGCTTGCACTCTGTCCTGTTGAATTTGTAATGGTTCTAACCCCCGTCCCCCTTTGGAACACGGTGCACGAAACACTTTTGCCGGCTGTTGTGAGAGTGGCTGCATGTTCGAGCAGGCTCTTAGGTAACAGTAGGCGAGCGATGGGCCGTCTTGAAGCCAGGAGCCATGTGCGTTGTTCTAGTCAAACCATTATGAAATATGATGACTTTACAGTACAGTGGCAAGTGAAGTAGTCCTTGTTATTTCCCTGTATGTGCATGTTTGTGTAGGAGAGAAACTTTATAGCACCCCAGTCTGGCACCTATGGCTTTTATATAGTTATATATAAAAGCACTAAAGTTTTATGAACACTGCTGCGCTTTGGTCCCATCTGATTATCAAGTGGGGGGGGGCTATAGTGGTCAACTGAGCTTTTGAGACATAACCTTGATGTGCATTTAAAAGACCAAAGCCTGTCTAATATTGTTTGCTGTGTCTTTAACCAATACGTCTTTCCACTTGCATCTAATATGGGAATAATTATATCTGACGGATTGATGCCAAATATAATTTATTAAAAAGCACAGGAACAAACTAACAGGTTTCCACCAAGGGTTGAACAGTCAGTGTGGAAAGAATCTTGGATGTGCAAGTTGGGATTCAATAAAATCTTTGGCTTCTGAGGTAAAATATTTTTCTATCTTTCTGGCATGCCTATATGATGGCATTAAACCTGTAGTATATGCACATTAAATGCAAACCAAGTTTCTTTATATTTGCAATCTGATATTTTAAATATATTGTGATAGAACATTCCAAATTAATTTTGTTGAATTATTTTTGGGAGGGTTTTTAGGTCAACATCAAGTTTGTCTTCCCACCGTTCATCTCAGCAGAAGAAACGGGTGTTTGTCATAGATAATAATAATAATAATGAATACTTAGATGTCGGATTTAACATTTCTGTTACTATTATTTAGTATTTGTTGCCATCGTACCGTCATGCAGTGAAGAGTGTTTCCCTCTTTTGGCTGTTCACTTTTCATTCAGTCAGACATTTGTAGAGTGTAGCCTGTGCACGCCGCTGAACGGCTTATTTTAGCTGCGTAGAAATGTTGTGCTTTTTTACAACACAATAATACTGAGGGCATCGGATGAGCAGGCGAAGGTGCTGTGCTCTCACAGCAGGGTGGGGATGTTCCTTCGTGCTACTGCTATATGTGAGCGGGCAAGAAAGGGGCAAAGTGTTTTTCCTTTAATGTTCCTCCATGCATATCTGTGTGTGTGCGTGCATGCGCTTGTGTAAGACGGTCTATTTATGCACATGCAGGTACATACTTCTGTTACCGGAGGAGGCTGCGTATTGCGTGTGCGTGTTGTGCACAAGGCAGCCCGTGTCCTACATCAAAGTGTAGTGGTCATGCATTTTGTCTGAGAGAGTTACATTGCTGGGGAAGTTCGGCCTTCAGATATTAATGGCATCCATCCAGACTAGAGCACTGTAGCTCGGATAAAAACTGTTTCAGTGCAGTTTCGCCCCACAGCAAAGCCACTATGCCACTGTCCACTGAACCGTCTTACATCCATCTCCCACTCTCTTTCCATTTCTGTGAGTTTGTTTTTCTGTATTTAATTTGAAATTGAAGTGTCTTTTTCAGTATATGTTGTTGGTGCGTGTGTCATTTTTCCCAAACGTCTGACTTGACTATTCTGCTCTTACCTGCACAAACTGTCACCTCAAATGATCTTTTATTGAACAGAAACTTTGGTAAAAGCATTTTTATTAAAAACCAGCGTAGACCTCTTCATACTGGTCATGAAGTGACTTATCTGACTTTACTCAGACTGCTGCTGTTTTTTTTGTGTGTAAATATATATCTGTACTACCCTTTCCTTCCCACAGCCCTGCAGTCTCTCACACATAGAAACACACTCACCCTCACTCTCTTCTCCAGCTCTAGCCCCCTCTTTGGTGCATATGGAAACTCTAAGAATAGCCTTTGTCACCTGATGGGCCCGATAATACTGTATTGATGCCAGCCCTACACTTTCCTGCGCTATGCACGACTACTCAAGTGCCTGCGCATCTGTGTGTGTGTGTGTGTGTGTGTGTGCGTTTGTGTTTCCCACCAGGAAGCAAGGGATCAGTGGGTTGTTGACAACCGGAGTCCTGTTCTGCAGGAGCTTAAGTCACCCAAGGGGGACACAGTGTTGCTGAGAAGTGCAGCTGGAGTCAAGGGGGACAGGTGACACATGATTGTAACCCTCCCTCCTGCCGCTTCTCACTTTGACCCTCGCCTACCCCACTTTATCTACATTCCTCTTTTCTCTTTAGAGTCTTTCCTGTTTCTCTCTGTTTAGTCATGCCTCGCAGTCCAACAGCTTTCCATCGCTCTTTCTTCTTTCTGAGTCACACGTCAATATCTTTGTGTACACTTAACCTTTCCACGTTTTTCCTGTGCCTCTCGCCTCCCTCCACTGATCACACACTGGATCTTCTGTGATGACACATGTGGTTTATTCACTGGTAAACACTGTGTACTCTGCCTGCGTGCCATTCTATCGAAGAGAAAAAGGGAGGAGGGAGTAGCAGAGAGAGAGAGAAAGAGACAGTTGGTTTTCTTTGTGCTGATTATCCAGCCCAGAAATTTTCAAAAGACAGCATTTGAGTCATAGTTAATCTTAAGCTTTCCTGGAAGGAAGAGTCTCAGACCTGCGCCAATAAAATAATTCCAGTGCCTGAGTTTCCTCACAGCTAGAAACATGAGCTCTTTCAGTACAAGTGGCATATAAGAGCCAAAATTATCAGCAATGCATGTTGAGGTGAGAGTGGGACAGCAAATTAACACCTGAGAGCATGACACATGGGGTTTCTTTCTTGCTGGTGACCTTTGCTGCATGTCAAATTTACCTTTGTTTACCTCTCACTACACTTTCCGTTGGTTATGAGGTACAACCAGACATCTAGCAACTTCTTGTTGGAGTTTGTGGCTCTAGTTTGTGGTTTCTAATTTACCTCTAGCCATTTGGTAGATGTTAGCTCAGTGAATCATTTATAATTTAATAATTCTGTATTTCCATGTGCACCATTTTGTGATGATTAAAACTACACATTTCTTTGTGACTAGCAGCTAGTGAACAGTTAGAGAGATTGCCGGTGCAGTCTAACAACACACAGGAGCTAAAATAAGTTTCTGTTTTTAGAAAACACTGCTGTAGTCTAACGTCCTCTTACAGTTGCAGTGGCAGGGAGCCGTGCAGCAGCCGTTTTGCCCGGTGGTAGAAACTTGTCAAATGTGTTATTCCTCCAGATTCCAAGTGAAGTGAGTGTTGTCTAATTATGACACAGTACAGTTAGTGTGTGTCACTCTCCCTAATGATAAGTGACTAGACACAGAGGATAGGCCTTGTTGTACACCTCACATGTTTTATTCATGTAGACCGTACAAGAAAACTGCATTGGGGCAGGCGAGCATGTTTTTGTCTCGATCTGAGGTGGAGAGCTTCATTTTGGGGAAAGGGGTGGACTAGGAGCGAAGTCATTTCCTCAGATGTAAATATTTCAGCAATTGTGTTGTTTTTTCAAAAACATTTAAATTGGTAATATTCTTTTGCTCATTTGTCATTTGGCTTATATGATCTAACCAATTATGGCGTTTGTTTCAGGGCAGTTGCCCATACTGAGACTTAATGAGTTTTCCTACAGTTTAATATGAAGTGTATGATTATTTATGCACACATCAAACATGCATAGTGTAAACTAGGAAAAATATAACACCTGAAACCTTGAAATATCATTTCTCTGATGCTCAGCATTTTACCTATGGCTGCATAGTATGTGGATGATCCGTGTACATAACAGCAATAGCAACAGTAGTTCCTTAGTGTTGATAAGTATTATGTTAAGTGTTTATTATTAAGTAACCTTTGCGTTACTCTTGTCTAATCTTAATTACCCTGATCTTGTGCTGTCCTGCTATCCGTTGTTTCATGCTTCGACAGAAAGAAAGCTGATGGACTAAACAAACGCGTTTTGTTTTGCATCTAGTACAATTAACCGGAATGTAATTGTACTAAACCAGAGTGAGACGTCTTTATCGGGCATATAATGGTAACAGCGGGGAGTAATGCTCGTGATGGAGAGTCAGGTTCCATTAAGAGGTCTCCCCACAGAACCACATCTCTCTCATCAGCAACAACCCACATCTCCCTCTCTCAGCCTTGTGTACACGCTCATCTCAGGTTGTAACTGTTGGTCTGGTAAAACTGTTATTCTCATCCCCCACAAACTTTAAAAAAACAAACAAACTTGTTTTTAAGGATCTGGTGTGTTTTTAAACTGTCCGCCGGATTTCTCTCGCTCTCACGTGCAGTGTTAACTCATTAGCCTTCTGATCCGGCACCTTGGCTGCTGCTATGGGTGTGTTGATCTCTGGGTGTAAATGGCTGGAATTACCTCACGCATTCTAATTGAACTGTGTGTGCGTGTGTGTGCAGAGGGTAGACGAGGATACACATTCTCTCTCTCTCTCGAACATGTCGATATGTCATATGTTCTTATTTTCCCCATTTGCATTATGCTTTTAAATTTGGATATGTGGTCTCGTTAGATCAGTTGTCTGACATAACATTTTTCATAGTTATACAACTTAGCATGCGAAAATGCCTTGTCTGTAAGTGATAAATTCACAGATGACTATCAGGTGGCATTTTGTCACCCCGTGAGTCAGCTCCAATCATGTTGCAGTAGGTGAGAAGCCTTTGCAGTGTTACAGACACAACAGTTGCAATTACCTCCCTTAAATACCTCATTCACTGACAGAAAGGGGCGCCCCTGAATGTCTCCGACAGACTGTGACGCCACAGATGATTCACCGATGCTGCATTACCAGTGGCTAGGTCCCCCTTTGTGTTCAGGAAGGGTCCGTCTGTCATACAAAAGCAGTAAATTAACCATTGACCTGTTTTGCCGTCATCGTGGCTAACTGAGAACAGATGGTGTTGTCAGGAGATCTTTTAGCCGGGATATATTTTTAATGGGCTGTAAGTGCTGAGATTGAGAGGAGATAATGAAATGCTTGAGGCGGCCACTCGTTTTACAGGTGGGCTTTTGATCCTCGTGGTCTTCCTGTATTGTGACATAGCCAGAGAACAAATGGTGCCTCCACTGAGTAGTGTTCAATCCCGTGTGGCTATAACAGATGTTTACAGCTGTTGCGCACTGGACAGTCCACAGAAGGCATGTTAAGTCCCAGAAAATGATACTAGGATATGAATTATTGTGTTATTACTTATTTCTAAAATTCTATAGACTTCCTATAATGAAGTCCAGTAACCTCAGTATCCAACCTGCTCATTTGATCGTAATATTTAGGTTTGTTTTATAAATATTTATATGTGTGAGTGATGAAAGTGCAGTGTGGAGCTGGAGAACGAGGGTTGCCCTTTAAGAACAGAGAGATCAAGAGCCTTGGCCAGAAATGTGTGTGTGATTCTGCACCTGTGTGTGTGTGTGTGTGTGTGTGTGTGTGTGTGAGAGAGAGAGAGAGGGGGAGAGAAAGCACGAATACAGTTGCACATGTGGTGCCACGGTAGCACATCGCTGAGCATTTAAGAAGCACTTGACATATTCATGCCCATCTGTTGTTTAGAGTCAACACAAGGCGGTGCTCCAGAGAGAGGGGAGGAGGTGTCAGACCACATCGAGGTTGTAGTACACTGAAAGTCCAGCAAAGTCATATGGGTTTATTTTGGTTTTAGACAAGCAGACAAAAACTTTCTAAATGATCTAGATATGTGGAGAAACTGAACTTCGCCAGGAAGTTGGTCAAACTTCTAATAGGTGAAGGAAAGGTCCAGAGTAACTATACAACTAGCAACTGTGCATGGAGAAGGTGGCATCAATGGGTTTTGTGGTCAGCATCTTAATTTCCATAAACCAGGGACATTGTGTTCTCTCTCTGAATAATTTAAATTTAGTTTGAATATACTGATGTTCAGTGTCTTTTCTATCTGCTAGGTGCAGTTGTTAATTGTTGTTGCACTACAGAATAATAATATAACATCAATAGAAAATCATTTTTAATATTTTTATATGAAGATGTCCACCTGTCCTTCATCGTCTGTGACAAAACTGCTTCTAATTTGTTTTTCAGTTCACATTTTCATCTATGCTCGTGGTGCGCCTGCATTGTGCTCAGTATAATGTGAGACAGAGTGTGTATGAATGATGGCTGTGTCACATTGGAGTGTGTGAATGAGAGACGGGGTTCATGCATATTTGTGCTGAGTATCTGTGAATGTTGAGAAGCACTGTGTGTGCGTGTGTGTGTGTGTGTGTGTGTGTGCATGTGTGTGTGCAAAGGCAAGACCCACCTACAGTATAATAGGGGGGTTAGATGAAACAAAGCAGGTTGTCCTGGATAGTAGAGTCAAAATATGGGTCAAGACCGACTCTTTGCATCATTTTAACCCTTCTTCCTTCTATTTACCTCTTTGCCTCATGTGTAGTTCTTTATATCTCTTTAATATGATGAAAATATGTCACAGCTGAACTCCTGTGTCACTGCTTTATTCAGTGAGTTGTGGGTGTTACAGCCTAATTGGCCCCCGTGGCCCGTGTGTGGTCACAGTTTGACGGACATCTGTTACTTTCCTAAATGTTACTGGCCGATGCCGTACAGGATACACCTACCAAACCCTGAGATCTGCTATAATCTGCTCCTCCTCGTGTGTATTTGTAACTGCTTCCCTGAACGGAGCCACCGCTGTTTGAATGTCTCTCTGTGCTGTGACCAATCACGTGGCCTGCACGTCGCATCGCGGCTCTGCTGTGTGTGAGAGTGTGGGTGAATGAGGCGCTTTGTAAAGCACCTTCTCCTGCTTAACTTGAGAAGCGCTATGTAATAAGTGCCATGCGTTCCCCCCTTTGTGTCTACTGAAAGAAGCTTGTGTGCTGCTGTCCATGGTGCTGAACTCCACTCACTGACTTGGATTTGGTCCAATCTACAACATTCAGATTTTTTGTCTTGTATGCTCCTTGGTTCTTTTTGAGTCTTTCACTTTGTGTGTGTGTGTGTAAAGAATGTCAAGACGGTCTTAAAATGCTTTCTAGTGCATTATTTATACATTTCAGAGTTTGAGAGTTTGGGTCTGTAACTTTGTCATGTTGTATTTCCATCGAAGCATTTTTGTATTCATTTAACTGATACGTTTTCCTGTTTCCTAACGCTAATAGCTGATTGTTGTGGAGAGACACAGACAGACTGACAGACAGACTTAGAGAGAGAGAGAGAGATGTCTGATATAGTTCTAATTTGACTGGCTCCGTGATTCATTACTCCACACTGTGCCCATCTGAAGAGATGGCCAGTCATCACCGCTGTTAATTACACATACAAACACTGGGTTTCATTCTCTTCCTGCACCGTGAAAACATTTGCTACTGTTGCTCCAGCTTCTGTGTCGTTTTAAGCTCCGCCTGCTGCTATACAGGAATGTTTTGTCAGTTTCACGCAGTACACTGCCAGTCCACTTGTCCTTCAACATGAAATACATTCATTATCACACGCCTATTTACATGGATTTGTATTATGAGTGTATGTCATATGCTCTGAAGGATGAGTGATGGTGATGGCTGTTACCCATGAATCCCTGTTCTGATGAACGACTCTATCCCTCTTTCATCCATTCGTAGAGTTGTATTTGACTACTCGTCTACAGTCTGTCTACAGCGCTCATCTGTGTTTTCCTGAGTAATCAGAGGTAATCTGTATCAGTACAAGGCGTGAAGGATCCTAATAAAGAGATGCTGTTAAAGCAACGGAGACAAAGTGCACCCTGGGAGAGAACATCATGAGTAGGAGGTATGCAGGCCTCTTGGGAGCCTGCCTGCAGGTTAAGTGAGACTCTTGGAGTAGCTGTAGAGCCTCTTTATTCTTTTAATTACAGGTTAGCACAAAGTCTTTGATTATAGACTTTCCTATTGGATTCAAGCTGGCTTTAACAATCCTACAGTGAGACACTGCACATTACAGGCTAAGGTAACGCAGAGTCCTCATGCTGCACACACGCAGACAGAATAAAATATGGCACAACTTTACTGCATGTTTCCAGGTTCTTTAAATTCTTAAATTGGGTTATGAGGTCAAACAAGTATTGTGTTTCAAGATGTCATGGTGTGTGTGGCATGTTCTCCTTCTTCTTCAGCAGCACCACGCGCAGTGACTGGAGCAGCCTTGGTGTAGTGCATCCTTTCCATAGAATCAGTTTCTGTTAATAAGTAACAAGCATGAAAACTCAGTAATGGTTGCATGGAAAATATAATTCCATCACCTTTATGATGGTTGACTACATCTGCTATTTATTAAAGGTTTGTTTTTTTCTCCATTTAAGCAGATTGGCTATGATTACATCCCAGCTAACATGTTTCAGAGCGTCCTTTGGGAGAAGGAGAATAATGTTGGCTGTATTGCTTAATAATAATACTAATAATGAATACTTTACTGATCCCCTTGGGGAAATTGTTGTTTGGACAGCTGCTAGACTCATGTCTGGACTACTCTGGGGTATCGGTGTCCTGTCCAAGGATACCTTAACATGCAACCTGGTGGGACTGGGAATCAAACTCGCTCACCCCTGGGTTTGAAGACCACTGCTCCACCCACTGAGCTGTCATGCCACCCATATATCGACAGGGTAAAGGGTAACATTACTGGGATTATCTCAGAGACAGAAGCACACGTGTGTGTGTGTCTGCCACAGTGGGAAAAGCCCTGATTTCTACAGATCAGCAGATTTATCAGCATCATCATTCTTATTTGTTCTACTTCTCAAAGTTCTCCTTTAAAGTAAACTCAAGGATGTCAGCAGTCCCTTTTTAATCTCAAAGAGACTGGAGCTTTCCATGAGCCACACTGGACTGTTTCGCTAGGTGCCTCTCAAAGTAGGCTGTTTGTAATTGAGGGAGGTTTATTATAGAAGGCCAGAGGATATTTTAAAACAGATCGAGTTCTGAAAGCTGAGGCTGACTGTAACAGCCCCGATTCTGTCTTGGTGATTTACTCCACTGTCTAGTGCGGGTCTTCGAGAGGCTTTTAAATCAGCGGATTGGGTTTCTGTTGGGGCTGTATACGTGATGAATTACCTGGTGCTTATGAGATAACGCATGTCAAAGTGTCGCCGTCACAATGCTTGCACAGCAGTCACACAGTGAAAACAATGGCTTGTGTTCCTCTCACCTGAAACAGACAATACGCGACGACATGGATCGGTGGCAATATTGCAGCACCTCGGTGAATTAAAGGCATCAAAGATGTTTACATATGAAATATACGAGTTGGTGTCGGTGACAGGCAGAAGAGAGATCTGCTAATCATCTCTCCGTGAACTGAGAATGTTAATGCATAAAAACACTGAAAACAAACCTGCATATATTTTGATGTGTTATTAAATATTTGATAGATGTGCGCTGCTCTCATATGATCCAGTATTTGCCTCCTCACTATAATATCCACTTTGTGTGTGTGAGTGCCTCTCATATATTAAACATTTTAATCTTTGCTCCAACCTCAAGAATGTGTAGCTTCCTGCATTGTGTGTCAGCGACCTCACTTAGCACAACATGTTGGAATAATGTCGTTTGGCTCCCGGTGCTTTTAAAAGAAAGGAGCGGGGGGGGGTGGGGTGCTGGTGAGATAACACAGTGGTCCAGCCAGCCACAGAATTCACAGTCCTCCCATGATGCTCTGGTCCACTCTCAATGACAGGTTTTTCCCCCGTCCACCTCCAGACGCATCACCTTGGAGCACGGAGGGTCATGAATATTCAACAGTGTCCAGTGTTTATTACTATGCGGCAAAGATCAGTGTGTGCCGTCTGCGCGTGAACGCACTCTAACCTCTCTGTTACTGTATCGCATGTGGAAGCTGTAGTTTTGTGATGAACAGAGATGGAGAAAAAGAGCTGGAGAGTCGACCGGCGCTGTTAAGGGGAAGACATATGAAGGCTTAGGAGAGAAAAAAACCTTCCATGGTTTGTGCACTCACTAAGGACCCCCTGCACTTGCTACTTGGCTCCGTTTGACTGTGGAAATGCCACCCTTTATACACAATACTAGTGCTAAAATAATCACTGTGAATAAGCTGGAAATTAAACATTTGGACAGCGCCAGAGTGAAACAACTTCCCCTCTGCAGCATGCCAAATAAATATTGAGTTTATGAGTTGGTACTCATTCTAATTGGCAGCAGACTTTGACTGTGACACTGTTGAGCAAATAATTTAATTCCAACTTGGTGTCCCTCCAATCATTTATTCAACTCTGGAAACGAAAAGTTAACCAAACAGTAGCAGCTGTGGAAGGTTCTCGACGCTGTGCCTCGTGTCTGATGCTGATGTTCTCACAGATACCTCCCCAACATGAAAACATGCGCCTGTGCCAGTGAAGTTGTTAAATGGGTTGTTTCTCCATCTCATTTAACATCGGTGACATGTTACTGTATTTAATCAGTTAATGCTGCTCTGGCTTTGACTTATTCTGATGATGTCATTCCGACGCTCGTATTGAGTGTCTGCTGCGTTGAACAGCTGAAGTCAGCCACTTCATCAGTCCAGCCCAAAGGAGAGGACTCATGAAAAAATAGTTTTATTGGAAAAGCTCTCGCTAGCACATCTAGTGCAGTGGGAGAACGGAGTAGGTGGGTGGGCTGGGTGCTGCAGGGGTGGGAATCAGACCGACAGAACGTAGAGTTGGCATTGTTGGTATGGAGGAGGGGGTGGTCAGCGTGGTTAGAAATGGTAGCAGTGGGAGATGAATGTCCTCCGTGTGAAGTCGTGTCATGTTGGAGAGTGAATGAGAGATGGAGTCAGTGCGGATGGATGCTGCGCGTGTGTGTCTGTGTGTCTACTGCTACTTTGTGTATTTGCTTGTGTACACACAAGCATATATGTGGGAGAAGGAGGCGGACCAGTGGGTGCGCACACCAAATGATTCAGCACTTCATGGACAAGATTCATGTTTTATGAGTATGGGCTTCCATAAATTACATGGCCCAGCTTTTCCGCCGCTGTTACTGCAGCA
This sequence comes from Microctenopoma steveboyesi, assembly GCA_032359275.1. Taxonomy (NCBI): domain Eukaryota; kingdom Metazoa; phylum Chordata; class Actinopteri; order Anabantiformes; family Anabantidae; genus Microctenopoma; species Microctenopoma steveboyesi. The sequence continues at coordinate 4,792,906 of JAUMHF010000013.1, forward strand.
GCAGAACTCTGTTTGCTCTTTTCCTTCCTCCCTCCTTCTCTCTTTCTTCCTGTCTCTCTTTCTTTCTTCACTCATTCATTTTTCAGTCACACTCTTCACATTTCTCTGCTTTTGTTGTTGCGCAGTAAATGTCATCTCCATTTATTTTGTCTATATATTTAAAAATGCAGCATGCCCTTATGTAAATGTTATAATAAAACAATCGCTCTCAGACGCGCCGTAGGATGTTTGCTGCTCAATCTACTCGCAGGATTACACTGTGGCAGAGAAACGTGAAAACTTCACTATGTATGTTTACCTTTGCACCACGTATAGGCCTGTGACGAGCCACTGAACTTCCTGGAGTGTACTTCGGGGAGCTTCATGTGTGTTACTTAGCAACTGTGTTCTTGTACTGCAGTCTGTTGCAGTTTTCTTAAGGAGAACTTGCTCCATTTCCCTCTGAAATTGCCTATTTGAGGGTGCACACAGAAAAAGACCGAACCATGTGATAGATAGCAAAACCGACCTCTCCGTGTTGTAAATCGACAGATATGTCGGTGGGGCTGAGGTGGAATGGCTTTATCCAAGGTAGTAGGTTCTACATGTGGAAAAAACATTACTATTGACATCTGACAAGCATCGCCACCAAACCAAGGCCAGAAAGTTACTGGTCTCTCTGGATGACACAAAAGCCTGCATGTCTATGTTTGGTCTTAATCCTAACAACATGAAAGCTGAGATAGTGTTGACCTGTTGACCTCCCTAGTTCGCATAGCAATTCTGGGGCCTAAACGGAAGCTGAAAAGTGACTGGAGGCAGCTGGTGAAATTGGGGGTTAGTTTTTAGATGTGCTCTATCTGCATATCACCACTTGTACAAACCAACACACCGTTCTTATCCATCATCCATCAATGCGGCAGAAACACAACAGAAAGGTCGAGTCAACTTTTCTCCATTTACCTGGCTTCAGGTTTGATTGCTAAACTGCCAGCACACGTTTCTTGCCATAGAGGGAATAACATTTTTTTATACCAAAACACACAGTTTTCTCTGAGATATTGTGCATTTTATGTATTGCCGATACCAGCCATGAGTATATGTTTTCAAATGTCTTCATTTGTCACGTAAACATTTATAGATTTGTCTTAATTAGTTTTTCAATCCATATGAACACAAATGATCTAGGCTTCAGAAAACCTAGTACATTTGTTTGCCATCTATAATTTAAGGAACCATTTCATTGACTGTAACCAGAAACGGCTCATATTATTTATCTGGTATACACCAACGTACAACACAATGGTAAAAGAATAATAACAACATGTTTTTTACTGTTTAGACCTATATGCATATGAACAACTGATAAATACGCTAGGAAGTGTTGGCACATTAGAGTCTGATCTAGGGAGTCTTCTACTGAGTTCCTGTCTAAAATACAGCAGATAAGAGCACAAGAACTTCTCCCAGGAACTGATACCAACCAGCAGTCACAGAAAACCCCCTGGTATGAATTTAGTGTTGTTTCACCACGGTGATTTGTTGTGCGATGACACAGATGATGTGCACAGCAGTGGTAACGTTAGGCCATTTCAAATAGTGTCAGTGATGTTTATTGATGACCTGACTACTCAGAAAAGTATCAGGATAAATGTATGTATGAAATGTACTGGGCAATATATATAATAACTATATTTACTACTACAATCATAACATCATGCCCTATGTATTTGTACATGTTACATATAACACACATAACAGTCGGATTTCTTTTTTCTATGTGTGTTTCTGTTAGCCTGCAGAGATACAAGACTCTGACCTCTCTCTATGGTGAATGAGTTAAACCAATCTAATTCAAGCTTATCGATAGGAGAGAGCACATTTCCTTGAGCAGAAATTGACCAGTTGTCTGGGGGGACTAATGGAGAGGGCAATGTGTGTGTGTGTGTGTGTGTGTGTGTGTGTGCTAATGTGCCTGCACGTGTGTTGTCAGCAGACATGTGTGTGCACCTGTACTTCACATTTCCCTTATCCTGGGAGCTCCTCTTTATTCGAAAGGGCTATTTTTAGAGTGAGTGTGTCAAAAGGTCAGCTCATCTATTGGCTAGAAAAATGCATAACAACAGTTTAAAATACAACGTGTCACCCTAAACACACAAGTTTTTAAAGAACAATAAATTCCAAATGTCTCATTTAATGTATTATCTTACCAAAAGAAAACTCTGAGGTAATGGGAGGCAGCAGCAGTCATACGAGTTCAGTCATGTGTCAAGTCATAACATCATCATCAACATCAATTCTACTTCTCTCTTCTGCCAAAACCTCAATCTTATGTATCCTGAGGCCCACAATAAAACATGTCTCCTCCTCTTCGTCCTCCTCCACCTCCTCTGTAAGTAGGCGTGATGGAGGAGGCGAGTGAGCTTTAGCAGTACAGCGAAGGCCAACATCGATGTCCACATTGCAGGCTTTGTCCTGCCAATTTTTGGGCTTTAAAATGAAGTTGACCCTCACAGTCTGCTTCACGCTGAAAGGAAATTCGGATCTTAAAGCTCTTTTACGTAACTTTAAGTTCTTTTACTTACGTTTCAGATGGTTTAACATACCCTCCCCCTCTGTGAGGCCCAGTCGTAAAGGCCTGGGTTCTGGCATCTCAGTTACACACCAGCTAATTATAGTCCACTGTAATTACAAATGTGTCATTTCTCATTAGGCCCTAACAGCAGACATGCAAATGAAACACTCTATTTAACAAAGGCTTTTTATCTTTTCCTCCACTCTTAGTTACTCACAGAGTAAAAAACAGCTCAAAGGTACTCATCCCTTTATTTTCATAAAACTTTAATGTTCATCACTTGTTATTTCGTTATTTGCATATATGTTAATTGTGTCCTTGGAGAAAAAACAGCATAGTGTTCAGGCTTTGACTGTGTCTATTGTGCTAAGTCCTCACACTGGTTTTCTGCATTGTTTTAAATGTTTTTTTAATTTCTGTGTCAGACATCTTTGTCTTAAAACCTGCTGAAATGCACAACTTTTTCTTTAACCTTTGGTGTTTTTACATTCACATGCACCGATATGAATTTATGGGCAACATATATATATATATATATATATTTAAGAGGTAGCGGAGGAAACCGGAGTCTGGGTTTATTGTGATAAAGTGAGAATGTCATTATTTTGACACACTCATGCACAGTATCTGTGATGTAGCCAGTTTTGACCACTTGAGGGCATCTTGAATGTCTTCAGAAAAAATGTAAAAAAAGAGTTGTTACTTGTAAATGTTTTCACTTTCGGTTTAGTTTAGAGCTTTAGCTGCTGGTTGTTTAACCACAGTGGGACATATTAAACTATATATAGCATTCAGGACAAAGTAACAACAACAACGGCTGTTTCTTAACTGGGGATCTGTTATATTTTCATTCCACCTTTCACCTTATATGTTGCTTCACTGAACTTGATAAAACATAGTGGCTGAGCTTTGTTTCCTTCTCCTGTTGTTGGTGTTTTTGTTGCTGCCATTTTTTTGGTATAGACATTGTGCCTGTCTATGTTTGAGAGAAAGATCTTTATAGAGGCAGAGAATGTCTTCTCTGTGCAATGCCTCTCCTTGATCAACAGTAATCCTGCAGCATCCTGCTGAGCTCTGCACTTCCCTCTAGTGGCTTAGAAGTAGTAAAACAAGATCGGTGAGGTCAGTTTCACTATCAACACAGCTGTTCTCCAAGTAATGGTTTAATAATAATAATAATAATAATAATAAAGTTTATTTATAGAGCGCTTTTCAAAACTTACATTACAAAGTGCTTTACATT
>JAUMHF010000013.1:4797175-4821567 GCA_032359275.1 Microctenopoma steveboyesi
GAGATGGGTCTGTAATTTTCCGGGAGTGTGTGGTCTAGGTCGGGTTTCTTTAATAGCGGTTGTACGCAAGCGATTTTTTTTTTTCTGTCGCTTATCCGAAGTCAGGTCCTGGGGGGTGCTGGAGTCTATCCCAGCTGTCTTTGGGCGAGAGGGGGGGGTTCACCCTGGATGGATCGCCAGTCCAGTCCGCAGTAAATGTGATACATAATGTTTTAAACATTTATAGTTTAATAGCTCATTTCTTCTTGCATGGTGTCTTTCAAAATAAAGTTAGTTATATCAGCCTATCACCGATATTTCTTCATGCAGCTGAAGACAGAAGAAAGCATGATGGTGCAGTGCAATCATTAGTTTTTTCACTAGTAGTTTAGGAACTGATTAAATTAGTGTTAAAACATCATCATCTTTTCATCTACTTAAAGCAGAGATCCAGAGTTGATTATGTGATGAGTCAAAAATGTTTCTTCTCCCTCAGTACTTTGTCATCACTTTGTACTATTAACAGAAGTACACTTATTTGCAAGGTACAAGTAATATCTAATGGCCCTGCAATGGACTGATGACCTATCTAAGGTATACCCCGCCTCTCGCCCACTGATGGCTGGGATAGGCTCCAGTACTTCCGCTACCCTTAGGCTACATATGGATGGATGGAACTAAAACCTGCCTCAAAATACAGAACAATCAGTCTTTTATTAGTGTTGCCTCAACACAAACAGGCCCTCAAACATATATGTTTGTCATTTGCCACTGTAAGATTTTAGAGAGACTGTGAGCTGTGTCTTACGTAATTTTGTTGACTTGTTTGCTCACACTGGCTTTTAGCCAAATGTTGGAAATTTGTGACGAGCTAATGGGCAACACAAACCTCCACTGGGTCCTTTAAGATGTGTGCGCTCAGATGAGCTTTTTGTGTTGCTGCGCAGATCTGTCCATCTTTTGTCCAAAGTCATTAGAAGTAACTAAAACTAAAGCGTGATCATGCACAAAAGATGATTTAAAATGCACTGTGTAAGAAGAGAACTGAATATATTTCAGCACAACAGCAAGAGTAATCACTACAACATGTGCTAAATGAGACCAAGTGGAAAAAGGAAGCAATAAATGGTAGGAAAAAGCTAAATGAACATTGTTATTATTGTAGTGTATTATGGGATGCTATGCTATGCTATCTTTCACACCAGGGAACACAGACCTAATGGTAACATCCCTGGGGTACACTCCTGATAAGACTGAGTGGATCTAGGGACACGTGAAGTAACTGATGTGTTCAGAGCCGTGGTAACATTTGATCTCTGACAGCGTTAATGGGTGTCTGAGTGTGTGGTAATGTCTGCCGGTTAATGGCTACTGTCATATTAAAGTATTAATCCCCGTCACTTCAGAGTAATCACTGCACTCCTTGCCCCTCAGTCACATGCATTAGCTCACACGTATGCATTGTATTGTATGTTATTATCGTAGTTTATTCTCAGTGAAGAGGGTCTAGTGTGGCTGAAGTGCTACCCTGGCTACTGGCGACCATCTTAACTTTGCCCATTACAGACATCATTAGTCTTTTCATTGTCTCTGGAGGAAATTATTGCTGTTCTCAATCGTGGTGGCTAAAAACCTGTTTAGACATCGCCTCATTGGAGTCCATAGGAATGCACCATAATAGTCAGAAGGAAGGAAGGAAGGAAGGAAGGAAGGAAGGAAGGACAGGTTAATAATGCAGCAATATGAAACACACTTATTAGACAAAACATTTCATGGAGCTGTAAAGTTTTATGGTTGAGATTCCTTCCTTATTAGAAAAAGTGTGTCAAAAGTGTAGAATTCATGTGCAAAGCACAAAGTAATGTTATTTCATCTTAGTACAGTAGTTTTTAGTTGTAGGGCTTTAAGTAATCTGAAAAACACTAAATGTAGTTTGCAGTTGTTTTTATCTCTCCAACAACATCGTGAAACTATGTGTTATTGTAGTTGTGCTTGAATTAACAAATGGAGCTTAAATTGATCTGATCACATCCCAGAACCATTCTATTAAAATTCCTCCATCAGAAAATCATTAATTCTAATGTTAATACACTCAAATTAATTGGAAGTCCACGCCGTTGACGCATCACTGAAGATCGATCACAAAAACCATGCACATACTTCTTCCTTTATTTTCATTAAAATGATCAATGCTAAGTATAAATGTGAGTGAATCGAGTTTGACTAAAGTTTCCCGCTGGTGCTAATGTGCACCTAGCATATTGTAGTTTGGCCGTAGTGTGTGTGAGAGCTGTCAGTTAATGTTAATGTTTCAGAAGCAGCAGAAGCATTTGGATGGACTTGATGTTGGAAAGGGTGCAAACGTAATCAAAACATAATTCTTTTGCATCCACAGGTTCATTTAGTAGCCTGATTCTGTCCATATCGCTGCAGTTGGCGCGTGACCCAACCTGAGATCACCTTCGTCACTGTTCTATTATTAAACATTTCAGCACTGAAGTACACCCATGTCCTTTACCTGCATCAGAAAACTGACCATATGTATGTGCCCACCTCTACACTCTATGTAGTTCAAAAGTCTTTGCTAACAGGCCAACGAGCAAACAATGCAGCCCTCCCTCACACACACTCACACGCCAATGACACGGTTGGTGCCAGCCCTCATCTCTGAAAGCAGGCCGTGCCAGAGGGGTTTAGACTAATTGATATTCTCCCACACTGCCCAGGGCTTCTCCAAGGAACCTCACTCTGCGGTTCTGCTGACGGAGCACATTCCATCACTGCCGCAGACTTAAAATAGGATCAAAAGATGGAGCAGTACAAGTGTGATGGAGAGCAACGCTAATAGAGAGGGAGGGGGGAATAATGAGGATGTGCAGGACCGTTACGCTTGGTGAATTGTGATGGGTTTTTTTTCTGCACATCTGGATTTGGCCCCAGTGTGATCTCTCTCTTTATATTTGTTTTCCTGCTTACATAGGTGTCCTTGTTTTCTAAGTTATGCATTGTAAAGCTGAATTGTTTTTTCCCATTTACTGAAATTTTCTATTAACTTTTGGTCATGGGCCTCGGGGTTGTGTTTTCTCTGGTGTTTTGTACTATGGTTCTTCCATCTGCTATAACCGGGTTGTTTACAAAAGTTGGGGTACTTGCAAACAAGCCCGCAGCCACACACGATTGCTTATATATTTTACCAACTGACCTTTAGAAATAGAGTTATAGTTGGCAGGAATAGCTAATTAAGGTCGTCCATTACAGTCTCATCACTATGGAAATAATTCCTCCCCCACAGGCTCATTGGCCAACTCCCCTTCTCAGATTAGTTCCCTTGCAGCCTGTTGATTTGGTTTGTTTGTATGTGGAATTCAGTGTTACCTGTGTTCTTTATAATCTCTGGGTGAGCGATGTATGAGTTGGGCTCACAGTTTGCAGCCACCGCGTTTCATTAATGTCTCTGTTGGAGAGCTCCACACCTCAGGCCCAGGCTAATCTCATCCCACGGGGTGAAGGGCAGCGCTCCAGCATGCTCATAAAAGAGACACATGCTGCAATGTGTCTATATGTATGCTCCATTGCTGCACCCAGCAGCGATTATGTGCTGTGCGTTTAAATGATTTAACGACGCTGTGTGTGAAATGATGAACCAGCTTTTTAAAGGTGAGCGAGCAGAGACTCTCAAGCTCATCTGCTCCGAACTAAATCTCTCCAGGATTGTTTTCTAACCTTTTCAAACATATTATTTATTGCCATGGAGGGAATTTATTGGCAATAAAGCAACACCTGTACTAGCGTGTTGTCAAACAAAATCAGCAAATGACCAGAAGAAACAATCGCAAACGAGGAGCATTTCACTTCATGATCAAATTATTGTTTTTGGTATCGTATTCCTTTACTGAAGTTGTAGTTAGTAGCTGCTAAACTAGACTGAATTATAATCAGGCTTTTCTAGGATCCCGCCCCCCCACCGTGAGTGTAAAATTAGAAACACCAGAATCTAATGCAGGCCAGAACATCCCCAACTGTTGACCATGACCTCAATAATAAATAGATAATTGCTTTTAGATAACTTCTGCCTCTGAAGCCTTTTAAATCGCATCCTTTCCCGGAAGTGGTGTAATGTTTAGTCTTAAGAAACGGTGGTTTGTAGTGGTTTATCTGTAGTGATTAAGACAACACTATTTAAAGGGACACTGTACTGCACAGTGATTATACAGCAAGTGCACAGTTGTTGATGCACATAGCCTGTGGGCGCATCTCAAAGGAAAAATTGCAACACATATTGTATTTATGTCTCAGAATGTAAATCTTACGGACGTGGAGCCTCGGGGGCCTCACAGTGCGCTCTTTGATTTGTGACCGCTTAACAAAAAACTCTCCTCTTTCATTACCCCTTAATGTGCACTCGTCTGTCTTAGCTCGCCGATTAGCTCGGAGTAGTAGACGTATCAAAACAAATCAGACACGTACGCATACACTTTAGCGTACTCACAGTCCATAAGTGGCCTCTAAGCTTCCAGTGCTCGAGTAGATGGACATAAATCCTAGCTATGCAAAAATCCCTCGTCTCAAATGAAATTCAATCTCTGTCTTTGACAATGCAGTGTAATTTGATTCTTGTAAGTTATGCTTGGGTCTAAGAGTTGCTGAGTCCCACGGACGTTTTTTTCCGCTCGGGGTGAGTGATGAAAGAGCAGGGCCCTGAAGCAAAGTAACAGCAATAATCAAATGGGTTGTTTATCCTAATTCTACCGGGTGACATTTGCTTTGCCTCTGCATCAGGGCATCCAAGTAAAGAGAATGTAATTTCCTCAGAGGAGATTTGATTAAAATGTTCTAGCCTAATGAGGCTCAGGCTTTACGGAGTCCCTGTCAGACTCAACCTCGCCAAATATTTTGGGTGTCAGTGTTGCTTTGGTGTTGCGGTGTCTGGTATTCTGTACTTTTTAGTTAGTAGATGAGTATATGCACAAATAAATGTGACTTTGTATTAAGTAGGTGCAAGTTCTGGGAAACGACGTCCTGAGGCAACATTTAGTGCTGTTTTATTTGTGGTCAATCACAGACAAAGTGTCTGGTGGGGTTAATGTAACTGCCCCCGAATTAATCAAGCGTTTCAAATGTCTGCAAACAAATGAGTGTGAACAGCCAGACTGTCAGTTTACCTTAACTATGTTAGATCCTAGAAGAACCGGTATAAATGGGACGTTAGGCGTTACAGGAAGAGGTGCTGGCTTATGGACGTTGGGATGGGACTGCCATGGACACCCACACATTCACGTGCAGGAAGAAAAAAATTGTAGGTATGTTTATCTTACTTTTTCTTTTTCTTTCCTTGTTTTTACACCTTGTGTTGCAGGAAATGATTAATATGGATGGAGTTTCGATTGCTCCTCCAGTGGGTGTTGTGTTGTGGGTGTCTTTGCCGTGTGGAGAAAGCTTGACTGAGCTTCCATGCGTTCGACGCCATGCTGTGTGACTGAGAAGATGACGATGCACCAGCGCAAACTCCTTCTCCCTCTTTTCCAGTAGCACACCTGTTCTGGATGCAGCTTTAATTTGCGTTCGTTCCACATTTGCACAATAGACAGTGTATTAACTAATGCACCAATTTGTTGAATGCAAAGAAATGAGTTTTGCTTTCATGTGCCCAGTTGTGTATGGATCCTTGACAAACAAATTCATATTTGTTCTTGTCATAGATGAAAGAGCTAGGTAGAAACCCAGCGCTGTTCTGCAGGCGGCTGGAGGTGATGGGCTATTGTTAAGCTGACAGTGTCCGCTACTGGTTGGATAGTTAACTGCAGTGCCCCCTACTGCACCGCGGAGCAGCCAGTGGACGTGCAGTCTGCACACATCCACTGCATGAACCGAGCAGAGTGCAGTGAGAAGAAAACCTATTGAAATGTGATTGAATGTGACGAGGGTCGCAAACAGTGAGCACGCAAAGTGGAAGAGGCATTATTAAGATGTTCTCTGTGCTCGGTGCTTCTTTGGCTTCTGTGCAGGATCAACGCGGTAATACATAACCTCTACACACTCCTGAGGCTTTAAATCCCATAGATTCTGGAAAATAAACGTAGATATGTCTCCGTCAGCTCCTCTTACTCTGTATTCTGACAGCTGCATATCAACAGGTGCGTCCGGAGTGCGGCACAAAGCAACGCTCCAGTCCCCTGCGAGTCCAAATGTTTAATTACAGCTACAAACAGCAGATGGCTCTCTTGAGTTTTAATTTCTCTGCCTGTGATTGAGCCTCAGGTTGTATTCAACCCCAAAACAAAGGGAAGAGCCAAGTCTTTTTTTTATAACGTGTTGGGTGCTGTGGAACAATGAGCGGCTCCCATGTGGCGACATGCGACTCACACAGGTCTTCCTGCAAAGGTTATGATGTCCGACTGGTGGAAACATTTGCCTCCATCACTGTGCATTAGTGGCGCTGTCCGTGGTTCTGAAGTCACACAAGCAGCAGGACTCGCGACTAAAACGACAGAAATGCTTTTCTTTGGTCTCTCGAAACGTAGCACGCTGTTCCAATAACACTCCTTCCTTTATTTTAATTCACTGAGGTGGAAAATACATATGCAGCTGTGCCATCGTTGCAGATGGTTTCCTGTAACTGAGCTGTCTGGTGAATTTGAGGATACGTCGCTACCATCGAACGGGCTGCTCGCTCCCCTTCAGGCGGGGGCTCGGCGGTCGACAGGGAGGGAGGCAGGGGGGCAGGGGGCGGGAGGTGTCTCCTTTTCTCTCGCTAACGAGTGGTTCGGACTTGTTGATGGGAAGGATTCGTTGATCGGGGGTATATAGACTGAAGCGGCTGACCACCAACTCCCGTGCTTTTTTTTTTCTTTGAGCGTGGGAAACAAACTGCTCCTTCACCAGTGGCGCTACTTCTCTTCAAGCCCCTTTACGCACGGATCGCCACGCTCGCCTCTCCCACGCACGGAGCTCAACTGGAACAGTCACTGGCTGGTCTTGTGCGCTGACCATCGTGGGGCTGAAGTTTCTGTATGCAGCTTGTCAAAAAACGCAGACGTCATCTCCACAGGACTTAGATTGGCTTTGCATGTGTTTTGTTCCACCTCCCGGGCTCCCATCGAGCCTCGTCGCCCTGTGTTCACATTGAGGAATACGTTATTCTGCGTGTAGTTGGAATTTAAGTTGACATTCATTTATCCTGCTGCATCAGTGTATGACTCTCTCCTGATGTGTGGCTGTTGGTGAGGAGTCGCAGGAACCCTGTCGGGGATTGCCTCTTGCAAACTTGGGATGTCTCTGCGCCCGGGCAGCTGAGTTTCCACTCGGGGCGCTGATCTTCGTAGGCGGCGCACACGCTTCTGGGAAAAGCAACGTCGTCTGGCAGAAGCACGAGAAAACGGCGGGTGAATAAGGAAAAAGTGAGCGCGAATCCACTGCGAGGACGCTGGACACTGAGGGAGGCGATGCTGCTCACCACGTTACAGGCGACGCGCAGGTATGAACAGTAACCAGAAAGCTCGGCGTCGTCAGGACTATGCGTACTGAAGCCCGTATGGAATTACGCACGGACTGAGCTTATTCCTCCACCATGTCCAACAAATGTTCCAGTGACTGTGACAGCTGTTTTAATACCTCAACTGTCATGTAGTGTTTGGAATAAAAAAAAGGCTGCAGCTACATATATATTTGACATTTGGCATCGCGGAACGGACCACCCAATCGCCACCATGGGACTGTGACCCGGGCTGCGAGCTCTGAGAGGCGGCTGTTTGTGTAGTCTGTGCTCCGTGTGCAGACTGGACTGAGCAGTTGTGACATTTTGAGCCATGGCTGCTGCTATTGCGAGTGGGTTGATCCGACAGAAGAGACAGGCGCGGGAGCAGCATCTAGACCGGCCCTCGACCAACCGGCGGAGGAAGAGCCCCAACAAGAACAAGGGGCTCTGCAATGGGAACTTGGTCGACATCTTCTCTAAAGTGCGCATCTTCGGCCTCAGGAAGCGGAGACTACGGAGACAAGGTCTGGGAACTTAGAAGGGTGTGCGTTCAGAGAAAACACGGAATCCTGGCTTAGTTGGGACTCCAGCTGATCCTAATCACAGTGACACCTGTATGTGTGAGGCAGACCGCGTAATGACGGAATAAATGCCACTTTTATCACACATTTATTTGCTATTACTTACACCTGCCAGTTTGCACATCCGTGCGTGACGTGTAAAAACTAGAAGGTGACAGCATCCTGTTGGTGGAGGGTAAAAAACAAACCAGTGTCTGATTTACATGCATCTCCAGGTAGCTGACAGGCTCCTGACGAGTTGTACCAAATGGTTCAGGCAGGTTTACCGAGCTGTCACCTTAGTGATTCTGAAAGGAGCCTGGTCCTTATGAAGCACGCTGCTTTCTATACAAGCCAGGGATTCAACTCATTGCTATGCAAGTAAAAAGGTCAGTCTTTCCCGCGGAATAGAGGTTGTGCCTTTCAGACCTAATATTTCTCTCATCATTTGGCGAATTGAGGCCCAGTGGCCTCTCATAGCTCCAGCTGGTATTCGCTCCACTTATGGAAATGTCACGAACACAATTATTTGCTCTGATGTGGCAACCTGGGATGGTTAAAGAGCACTGTCAACAATTATTTCACTGCTGGAATCGATGCCTACTGCAAGGAAGATTTGTCTTTCAGAAATGAATTAGAATAATTCATTTAGCAAATGGATTGCTCCAATTATGGTTCTACATCTTGTTAGTGAATGATGGAGGGGGCTGCACGTTCCTGTGCGAATCAAACCTGTTGCACCAAAACTAGGTTTAATTCCAATGGATTAGGAAATCTCCAGCGTGTGTAATGACACAGTAACTTCTGGTTACGAGCAGCGTTTGTTTTAAAGAAGCACGGTGCTTTAGCTCTGTCTTCTCTTATTGAAGCACGCGATGAAATGTCCCCCTCACCAGCTCTCAGTGATTACGTGGATTAAAATGGCTTTGCTGTAACAGGATCTATATAATAGCACATAGAGGACACATCTGGACACGGGTCAGGTTATAATCGGCTGTCCTTCAGACTGCTGTGTCTGCTCCTGCTCACTGTGTACATGTGCTAAGCTCTGGGCGTATGGATGTCACACTGTTTGTGTGCCTAACTGTCCATCCTCCTCTGCCACCTCTGCACCGGCTTGTGGTGTGTGTGTCTATCTTTTCATTTCAAATCAGTCAGTAACGGCCTGAATCCCCCGGAGATTAGAGATGCGGACAGATGATGTTATCATTTGGTCAGGGAATTAGTGTCTGAAAAGAAGCCAACATACAACATGCCAATACGCTGGCATGTATCTGTGCGCTGTGTGTGTTTTAGTATGACATCAGTGCAAGAGGCAAATCAATCTGTTAAATGAATCTGCACTTGCAGTCCTGAAGTGACTTGACAACATCACACGTACAGCACCTTGGCCGTGCTATAGAACAACTTGGGAGTCCTCCTTACATGAATGGCGATGATAGCTCGTAGTAGCGGTGCCCGCTGAAGTCACGAGGCTGCAGAAAGCACGAGCCTGCCTGGAAGTTGAGCAGCATGTTCGATAAAATGCAAGTAAAATGAGAATGTGTACACTCTCCTAATGTTCTGATCTGATCAAACATGTTTTAATGTGGAGTAGTTTGTGAGTAAAGGCCTGAAGGGAATATATTCATTAAGGCCAGCCTCACATCACAATTAGGAAACTTTTTGCCCAGTGGTATTAGACTTTGCGTTTAGAAACACTCGCTAATATACCACCGTTTCTCTCCTCACCTCCTTCACACCACTATCACACACTGTCCGTCTCTCTCTCTCCTTTGTCTTATCTGATATGTTATCAGACTGTGATTATATATTGAAGTCACATTCTGATCGCTGCTGAGATCTGTCAGGATGAGGGAGTAGAGGTGTCTGAGAAGTCCCTTTAACACCCCCGTTCCCTTTAGCTTGGAGTATTGATCCCGCACGCAGCAGTCGAGATTCTTATGAGCTAGATTCATTGGCACTAACACGTATTGAGCTCCCTGGGTCGAAGCATTTTGGTTAAATTCAAAGTAAATGCTACCATAACAATCATCAATCAATACTAATGACGCCCGTCTCCATTTTATCTCATGTTGTTCAGTGTTCTTTTACAGTTTATACAGGCTTTTATTTTGTGAAAGTGCAGACCTACTCCAGATAAACCAAGAAGAAGGTGTTGTCTGCCATGTTAATTAGAATGCACAGATGTGGTTTCCTGTCCTCCTGCACCACCTCAGGGAATAAGCTGAGAACACTTTGTGTTTCCTCTGTCACATCAGCTCTAATTTTAAAATATCCATGCATTTTGATAGAACCGGTGATCACGCTGCTGTTTTCCGAGGGATTAGAGGTGACTTGAAAATCCTATTACACTCAAACTCCGTAAGTGAGCAGGGGCCACATGGCGCTCAGGATCACGTATAATCTCACTGCTCTGGCTTTAATTATCCCACTAGATTAGTTTCGTCATTCGATCATGTTACTTAGATCAGACTATTAGATTAGTTGACATGGTGTAGAAACGCTCCGCTGCATCGTGGCTGTTTCTGAGTATGTTGGCGAGACACAGCGGTGCAGCATCCGTCAGCTCTCCCCGCTGTCTGTAGTGGATGAGTTATTGTCGCTGTGTCAGAAATGTTGTTGATGTAAGAGGAATGGGAAAGAGGGTGTGAGTATCTTTGCTTTCTTTTTGTTTTATCCACATTTCCATGACGACTAAGTCAGCATAGAGGGGTTTTTTCCCCCCTCTCCTGGCTGGAAAAGCCCTTCTCCATCCAAAGTGGGTCAGACGGGGCAGGGTTCACAGCAGCCTACAACCACTGCTGCAGCTGTGCCCTTGTGTGTGGGTGTGTGTGAGTGTTCGTGTTTGCTCGCACTGTGCTGAACATGTGTCTCGCCGCCCAGACGCAAGGATGACACAACAGAAAATAAAAAAGAAATGAAATGAGAAGCTACTTCTGCCACTGCTCAGTTCATATGCACAGAGCAATGTGATTGTAGATCTTATGGTTCTGGTGCTTGTTGTTTTCCAAGGAAAGCCCCTGCTGCTGCCAAAGCACCACTCGGTTTCCCTAGAAACAAGGAAGCAGGAACTTGTCAAAACTAATATCAGTGTGACCGGGGAAGTCCACATGCAGGCGAGGCTGGCGATAAATAGCATGCACGTTTCACCAAGTTGTTCTGTGATGGAGGGAGTGAAGGGAATAAGTTAATTAATCCACCAGTAACTTTGTTCTTCAACATAAGTCGAGTGTTGCCAGTCTTGTAAGAATTACAGAGGACACTTTTTATATTGTGATGTATGCATTAACGTATTAGCATATGTGAGTATCTGATGTAAGGTGTCAATCATAAATAACACCCCTGCTGTTGAAAGACATGACTGAGTTCTGGACATAATCATCTAGACGCCGCTCACGATGTGATTATGTGTCGACTACCATTCGTTTTTCTTTCCATTTTGTTAAATTAGCTGAAATTTCAGCAACAGATTACAGCTCAGCTTTACGCTGCAGTTCCTAAATATAAAGAAAAGTTGAAGCTTTAAATTGGGGGTAAATCTGTGTGTGTGTGTGTGTGTGTGTGTGTGTGTGTGTGTGTGTGTGTGAGGGATATACTAGGTGGTTCACCCCAGGGAACGCTGCCAACATCACATGATTTATAGCACGACGACGGAGCCAAGTTCACCCCCACAAGCACACACACACACACACACACACACACAGAGTATACACATAGCCGACAACCACTTATGCGGTTTTAATTATTACAGATTAGCCCCCAGTGATCTACCTTCAGAATCAATCTCACGCCCTCACATTGTTTAAAAGCTGCTGATCAACGTCATTAATTGATCACAGGTTTGCCAACTTTGTGTTTTACTCAGGGGAATTCTGCACTCATTATAAATCCATATGAAAATGTATGTGCGGTGCTTGTTTGTGTCCTTTCAACCACATGGGTGTGTTTTCCTGCACTTCCTACTGTCCACTGTGATAGATTGTACAGATGAACGTGGATGTGGTCTTGAGGTTATGATTACTGGAAGCTGTTCGAAGCATAATTAATGATTGAATCGGGTCTTCCATGCAACGCTGAGTGTCTGAGATATGAAGCACAGCAGTGCGAAAACTGTTTGATTAATCAAATATCAATTAACAGAATATCAACACATTTGTGGCCTTTGCCTGTATGATTGTTAAAATATGTCTCTCTTATAAGCCACATAATGATGACTAAATTGCAAAATGGCTGAATTGCTATTTCAGCTAAGTTATTGATCAAGCATAATACTCTCCACATGATGTTTTCTAATATTGTAAATAGAATATATTTGCTTTCCAGGGTCTGTTTAGAGAAAACAAGACATTAGAAAACTCTAACTCTAGTCACATCTGTTCCTATCTGTCGAATCATTTAAATTATTTAATGGATTAATGTTGTATGTGGATTATAAGTTAGTTAGATGTTAAAGTGCAACGTCTGCACAGCGCCTCTAACTGTGCAGAGTACTATTGTAAAGCAGGGAGATAACGTCATCGTCTTGTCAGCCTGCTCAATGCATAGCTGAGGCACTATCAGATTGTGCTATAGCCACATTTCCATTGTTCCGGTGAGGCAGGAAAGCGCTGCCACTGAATGGCATTACAGCAGTATTGCTCAGGAACACCAGCAGAAAGGCTTTTGCTCGCCTTTTCAGGCGGGAGGAAAGGTCTCAGAGCTACCAATGCCAACACCCGGCAGAGCCATTTCAGAAGAGACTGCCTTGAGCGGTACATGAACAAGAAAAAAAAAGCCTCTCGAGTTCTCCTCTGTGGCCATGTCCTCTCTTCATTCCTCTCATCTTCTTTCTCTGTCATTCTGTCCATCCACGCGCACACACACACACACACACACACACACACATTCATGCATAGATTGGCACAGTTCTGAGCTCAGGTGAAGTTGATTGTTTGCCTCCCCAGGGCTTTCTTAGAATGAAATCTGATGTGATGGCTGTCTTCAGGATAAGACTAATGTTGATGGTATATAACCCTAGTGGTTGTCCATGCACACACCCAGACACGCATGTGCACACACCCAGATGAAGAAATATGGTTGCACAGCTATCAGTCCTCCACTCCTGCACTTTCACAGCTTTATTAGAAACCCACATGTAACATCACATGGTTGTGCTGCAGTGGCACGGGGCCATTTTGCAGCAGCAGTGATTTATTTACAGTAGATATGCCGCTAAGTCCCCCGGTGGGTCAGCTATTGTAGAAAGGACAGAGTACAGACACTCCCATATCCTGCTCAGTAAGGACCCAGAGAGGGTGCTGTTGGTTTCATTATGGCAGATTAATTCTGCTGCCTATAATTGGATGGTCTATCTCAGAGCAGGGCAGGGCTTATGTGCCCAGAAACTTGGCTGCGGGACTTTTCTGTGAACATCTAAACAGGAGTCTGAGGATATTGTAACATAGTTTTTGCAAAAGAAACAAACTCACTGCGCAGTTTCTTGATGATGTTGAAGCACACACACACACACACACACACACACACACACACACTGTTTATCTAGTTTGCTGTTGCAGTAAATCTCGTAACAATCTCTTCATGACTTTGATTATTGCTCGTTGCTAACTCTCTTTTTCTCTTCTGCAGATCCCCAGCTCAAGGGTATAGTGACCAGGTTATATTGCAGGCAGGGCTACTACTTGCAAATGAACCCCGATGGCTCTCTCGATGGGACCAAGGATGACAGTAGTAATTCCTGTGAGTACCTCAACAGTGTCTACTGGCCGACTAGAGCAAACATTTGATAGGCAAGAAGACTTGCTAACCAATGACAGTGGCTTTAGGATCAGTCAGGATCAGGGTCTCTGTTACTGGGGGGGGGCATTCAAAGCCCAGGCCTAAATCTAGACAGTAACAGTTTACAGACACCAACCAACCTGATGCAGTTTGATAGAACAAGCTGCATCAGGTTGGTTGGGTGGTTGGTTCTTCTGGCCAAGAAGAATGGAATGAATGACCTAAATCCAGGTGTGAGAAGCTTGCAGAGACTTACAGAATACCTGGAGTTGTAATTACTGTCAAAGGGGCTTCTAGACAGTATTGTGTATGTACATTTGTTTTTTAAATTTAAATTCACTTTTAAAACAATGCTTTACTTTATCTTTATTAATTGATATGTGCATTTTTCCCCACTGTAAATGTACACCTTCTAAAATGTGTACACTATGTTTGATACTAAGACACGATCCACTCTAACAGATGCGTTTAGTTTTTTGTTTTTTTTACATTTCAAGACTTTGATTTATTTTTCAAGTGCATAAAATAAACCAGCAACCTTCAGGCCAACACTTCCCCTCATTTTTCAGCCTTTGGAGCAAAAATGTCTTAAATGGCAGCCATGGCATCGCAGAGATTTGTCCTGCTCTCTGCGAGGGGAAAGTGGACCAGGAAACAGTAGGCTTAATGGGGAGAAACAGGTATTATTAGCTTGTTCTGGCACTGCTCCTTTAGCGCTTCAGGCTAGGTGGTTAATTTGATTCCAGTGCTTGGTGTGAACACTAGCCCGACACTCTACGTTGTGTCACTTACTCCAGTCAGCATGAGGAGATGTGGCACATGTCACATCTAATAGGTGGATATATTGCATATATTGTGCACAAGGGATGTGTCATTGGCAAGTGTTGTCACTGACTGGTCAACGTTAGATTTTATATTTCTGAAATGAATCAAAGACTCCAAACCTGCCAATACACACTGTATTACTGACAATGTCAGCAGAGGTCATTATGAGCCTCAAGACTCCACACAGCCAAGTCCGACATGTTGTCTCTCACCCCTACAAACAATAGCTATTACCCACCAGACCCAAGGAGTCTGCTCTAACCACAGGAGCTATTAAATCTGCCACGCACCAGTGGTGGCCCCAATTACAGCTCCTTCTCAGGTAGCTCTGGGTGGCCTGGGCCGCGCCACGGCCGTCACGTTCGCCAGCCACACTGCAATTTATCTTCAGCGATTACCTAAATGCAACTGCTAGCAATTGTATTATCTTTGCTTTGTCAAGCATCAATGATGGGCAGCTTCCATTTGGATTATGAATTACACCATAATGTTTCTTTCCCCCCAGTGTATTTAATGTTCACTTAATGGCTGGGTCTGTCTATATGGTAATGACGTTTTTGTGTATGTGTGTGTGTCTTCCAGCTTTGTTCAACCTTATTCCTGTGGGCCTCAGAGTTGTCGCCATTCAGTCTGTGAAGACAGGGTTATACATCGCCATGAACGGGGAGGGCCATCTGTACACATCAGTAAGCACTGAATTGTGTTATTTTTAAAATTATTAATTTATTACTGTATTTGGCACGAGATAATTGCATCTTAGAAAAAGGTAGACGTCCTATTACGCAGAAATGAATACGTACAGATTTCTATTCATCGCGTTACAGGCCTCATATTTTAGATCAGGTGGGAGGAACACAGAGTATTTTCCTTTCTTTTAATTAGATGCTACTCTACTGTACGTTTAGGTAAAGCACACCTAAAAGGAAGCTGAGGTGCAGCCATCCTTTCTCACCGCTGCATGTATTCACCCGCTATTATTGACTATCTCTCTTCAAAATAAACTAGGCTTCTGCAGACTCGACAGCCGGGAGGGTGATAAGACCTCCCCAGGCACAGATAGTGCTTCTAGTCTCACTCCTCCACCCTGTCCTCTCTAGTCATTCAAATCAATCAGCAGGAAGAACACTGGAAGTAGTGCCCCACTCTCAGACGAGGGTATCCATCAAAATCACCGTCTCTGCCTCCGTCTCCTCTCTTGTCCTGATCTTCCCAGTCCTCAGAGCGCAGAGATTAGGAATTGCCATCTGATTCTGCATTGATTTCCTTCGAGGTTCAGAGGGACTATTTATCTCACTGTAAACACTGGTGTTCCCGTGGAATTGCACGGTAGGGATTATGAATGTATATATGAATTTGGGCACCCTTTAGCGCATAACACAAGGGTGCCTAATGTGTTCGATTTGTCTTTTCTCCTCGCGGAAACGCGCTCCATCATATTTGGTTGCAGCAGCAGGAAATGTACAGCTTCGGAGTATTATGCAGACTTTCATCCACAACCTTTCGCTGATGTTTTATGCGTTCGTTCAGTTTCTATCCACTCGGTTCGCCCACGATGCACTGACTGAACACAGGACTGCAACCGCAAAGGTAAAAGTCTAACGTTTAGATAAACATTTCTACCATCCATCCATCCATCCATCGTCTTCTGCTTATCGCGATACATTTATACCCACAAGACAAATAATGACAATGTGAATAAATGACAAAATTCAAATAAGAGACACCCTACATCAGCTTTAAATAGACGATGAACCACATGCAGATGGAGTAAAACCAGCACAGTGGTAGTATTGTTTATATTGTACATGTGTAATACAGATACACATGTTAATATTAGAGGCATTAGCCGCCCATCTGTCCGCTGTCCTGTACGTCAGTGAGATTTTATTATTCTGGAGAATACAAGCAGTTCCAGAAGTAGACAAAATAATATTAATGACTTCACAAAAGGCGTAGAGTGTGTTGTACATCGTGCGGGACGAAAGCAGCGAAAATTCGATGCCTCTAAAAGTGTTGATCGTCAAACCTGCTCCACAGCTGATCAGCGGCGCTAATTGCCTTTTAAAGTGCTCGCATCTGTGATTATATTGCCGTCGATGTACGGTGGTATCAGTCTTTCATCGTTGAGTGCTGTGTCTTTCTGTCCACTGGTCTCTGGAGATGTTTCGTCCAGGCAGAGCTGCTGTGAAGTGATGCTTTCCTTCAGCATGGTTTGCTCTTCTCCTCTCTTCGCACAGCTCTTTTGCTCTCTTCACAGCTTGTTTCCGTGCTAATGGACATTTTGATCAGACCTCAACTATCCAGCCACCCACTCAAAGGAGCCCTTTTTGCTCCTCAGTGTGTGAATTACTGTTATGACGGCCTTGTAAAATGTTCTTCACCCTCATTCAGTCAGTTTTTTTTCTCGATCCTCGTCTGTAGAGGAACTTCAACCATATCTCCCATTATCACTCTGCTCCGTTAAAAGCTGGGCTCTGACAGTCGACCTTTTCCTGCCCATTAAGCATAATATAACATGCTGCTTGGAAGGTTATGTTAATGCATGCGAGTACGCTGCTCTGCACCTAGCTAAGTTCACAAAAGACAATCTGTTTTAATCAGAAACATTTTTATTTCTCAGTGCAGGAAAACCAGGTAATTTCCATCAACTAGAGTTCACCTCATCAGCTGTATTCTGTGACTATATTAAATGCTAAAGCTTTTGCTGTGATGACGTACTCTGATAATGAGTGACACTTGTGAGGTGAATCAAAAGGAGAGTCCCACTTCCAGAAAATAGATGGAAAGCCCATTCAGAGCTCATGGTAGTGTATCATATTCTTTTGTGTGGCACCCAAAGCACAGTGTGCGGCTTGAATGACAGAGATAGCATCAAAGTGACTGTGCAGCCTGGCACAAAGGACACACCGCGGAATAAAGGCGAGTTCAATCATCTCACCCCCTTTTTCAATCTGGTGCTTTTGTGTGTGAGCCAATAAACTCTACAGCTAATTTCTCCTCCCGGCTGCTCCCTGGATCAGGCATTTCTTCTGAAATGTAATAAGGGGAGAGGAGAGGAAGTGGCTTTAGCGCCACTTGTTAGACGCAAAGTCATCAGACACATGGACACCAAAGACTCAGGGCATCTGTTTCCACCTTTTGACAGTGAGCGTGCATGGTGGTTGTATGAAGAAGGAGACAAGAGCAGCTTATTCAGTAATTGTTGGCGTGTGAAACCATGAGGGTCCTTAAAGAATGCTTCAGTCAGGATTTCCTTGGTGTCAGATATCTAACATTTGAGACAGTCTGAGATTACTGAGGACTGAAATATGAAAAAACCCATTATACACCATACAGTTTCATAGTTAATGCTATGTTAATGTTAATGCTGCTTGTTGGGCGGTCTGGTAGCTCAGTGGTTATGCAGAGATAGCAGGATCGATTCCCAGCTGTGGCACCCAGCCCTTCCCCCATACCGGGTGTGTCCCGGAGCGAGACACTGCAAATGTTGGACCTGACGTGGGGAGCCACTGTAATTCTTTACTCCTTGTCATATTCAGCGTGTCAAGTGTCAGCTTGTTTATTGAGAAGCCCTGTGAATACGTTCAATAAAAAGTAAGCGTTATAAAATACAGCTTTAGCTCTTGGAGCTATGCACCTGCAGCATATGGAAATCATAAATATAAATAAGCATCAGCAGAATTGTGACACCATGTTTGCAAGCGCACACGTGTCAGTATCCAACAGATGGCTTCGTGTGAACATGTTTCATTGGTGTTGATTGCAATTCTGCCATGAATGAAAATTTCCGTCTCACAGTTTCGTGGATGTCTTAAGGAAGGATAAAAAACAAAGGGGTGGGGGGGGGGGGTGTTGTAACGTACACAGACCTGCCGATATGATGTGAATTCACGAGTATTCATTAGTTGTGTTTTCACTTTTGTAAAATATATGCAATCAAGATAAACTCAAAATATTTGACTATCAAACAGAAACGAGGAAGAAGTGACTAAAATTCAGTCTGCAACTTTATTAAAAAAAAGATTTAGCAGAAAAAAGAAATTATGGAGAGGTGCTGAGAGTTTCATTTATAGCAAAGTCATAATGAATATGTGACGCAGTGTGCGGGTGGTGAAGCACAAACAGTTCAGCAGAGCAGCGAGAGGGAGCACTAGGTGATGTGGATTCATTCAAAATCTCACTGCAATTACTTAACTTGCATATTGCTACTTTAATTTTATAGAATACATGTCTTACATAATCGTTTTGGGATTAACAAGTACTTTCTTCTTGCATCCGCAAGAGTCAAGACAACTATTCCAAAAACTCAACGCCTCCAGCCGTCGCTCTTGGTGGTGAGGAGGCAGAAATACGTGGTAATCAAATAACAAAATGGCAGTGAATGGTGCTCCCCACTATGTTTCCACATTCCCACAGATCTCTGGTACCTATTGTAATTACTGAGATGGTTTTGTCTCCACGGGGCTCAGAGTAGAGGTGGGGGAAGTGTCTTTATTTCTAAAGCGTTGTTCTCTCCTGTCAGTGGTGGTCAGGGCTGTAGGGGGGTAATTTATGCATGAATGAGCAATGAGGTAGGTGTCTTAGCTGAACTGGTGGTTGAACATGAGAGAACCTATGTATAGATGAACTAGCCCTTCAGCCGTTTCATATCTTTTGTCAATAAAATGTACACTTTCAAATCTTACAGGTTAAAAAACAAACATAAAAATGATGCCTTGTTCAGTATGGACCTGTAACTTGGGTTGTCCCAGTGGAAGACAGTTTCCTCACAGTAGTAAGTTCAGATAATTATAAGGTAATATACACACCCAGTGCAGCAATCTCTGTCTCTGTTTCTTGACAATCCAGTGTTATATGTTGTATCATCTCACGGTATAAGACCATAGCCGCACTAGAATAGAAGCACATAGATATGTGCATGCTCCCCATTCAGCATCTCTGAAGTTGTTTATCTGGGTCTTTATGCAAACATGTTCCTGCTATTGTTCTCCCAGAGTGGACTGACTTTTTTACCATGCTGGCAATCAGCCAGGTATCGATCTGCCAGCTCCAGCTTTCACCAAATCTCCATCATCCATCTGGGATAATCCTTACACCCTAATGAAATGGATCAAGGAAAAACATACTGACTGCAGTTAGTGGGAATGGGAAGGATACGGGAGGGATTCCTATAAACTGCGTCCTTCAGTCAGTTGGTGGGAAATCATCAAGCTGGGAGGAATATGAACTCACTAGTTGTGAGTATAGAGAGAAAAGGGGGAGTCTTTACCTGAAGCAGCTTTACTTTAAACCTTAAATACACGTTAGATACGCGTTCAAACAGTGGATCTATATAATGCCCAGATTCATTCTGCTTGTAATAAACGGACACATTTTTGAGCGCGTTTATGTTGGTGTGTGTGTTTACGTCACCGAGCAGTAGAATGAAGAAGAAACGGAAGAAGAGTAGGCGCAAGCAACAAGCAAAAGCTTTGTTCCTCTGTGAGACCCGCAGAGGATTTGTCTGCATGCTGAAGTGCGGAGGGCTTCTTCATCTTCATCATTTCATTCCTCCATGAAAACGTATTGCAGAAGCTCGCCGTCTCTGTATTAATGACCCCGGTTCTGGCCTAATTGCTTTTCCAGTGTGTAAATGTCAAGCACCATGCAAATACAAATGGCATACTTTTGCTTGTTGCCTCAAGAGCCATGTAATGTGCAAATGAGCAGGGGAGGGATGAGGGCTCGTAAAGCAACAAGTAGTCCTCAGGACCTCGATATCCAAACAGTAACGGGATACGTATCATTGCAAACTCACACCAGACTGTGTACTTGTCGTCCTCTTGGCTACTTATTATTTTGTAACACTAGTTTTGTCATCATCGTTAAGGCATTTATGTACTCAGATGTTCGAGTACGTAAATTTGGTGCTTTAAGAATCTCTGCTTAGGTTAATTGAAAAAGAACAGGAATCACAATGTACTCAGATGTTTGACCTTGTGGGAGTTTAATGCATGTCAGTTACCATCATCGTCATCATCGTACTGTAGAAAGCTTACTGCCATTGAGTACGCTTTTTCTATATTGGTATTTGAAAACTTAAAAAGATAGTCAAAGTAAAATTAAATAAATATCTCTGGCTTAAATGTCTCGGCTAGGACAGATTCGGTGATGTGCAGCAAAGGCTCATCAACAAATACAGTGGCAAAGATCTGAAAGTGGGTTCAGTGACTATTAGGTAAGAGTAAATTGTTTAAAAAGAAAATTCTTTAGGGCTGAACCTCAGCAATGTTGGCGCCCTGCGTGGCACCTTGCAGGTTTGAGCTTTGTTCTCAGTAGCATGTTTGCGTGTACAAGATGGAGGCAATTTTGCTGCAACAAAAAAAGCCCTCAATGTTCAGTCTCCCTGCTGATATAATAGCCCTGTGCTTTTTTTCCACCATGAGTTCTTTTCTTTTCTATTTCCACCCATGAAATGAAAGTAACATTTTACCAAACTTCAACCCTGAAGCTGTAAGAATCAATACTGTGAGAGCTCTTACAGGAAGGTTGTAAATCATGGAAATGAATTGTCTTAAATCTAAGCTAAGCTCTCTCCGCGGTATCTGAGTGGCTCCTCACACTGTGAGCCTGTCAACGCAATACCTAGCACCATAGCTTTAGAAACCGCAGGTTCAGGGACAATTGTGTTTTGTCAGTACAGCATATACGGCACGTCTTTGCACACTATCTGTCTGAGAGCTGCCCTCGTGAGAAACTGTGAAACACACTCACCAGCCATTGTATTAGGTCCCATGCTTTTACTGCTTTTGTTTTGTCCTCTGCAAACCTTTTGTCAACTGTAAATCCATGACGCAAATCTCCTCATCCCAAAGATGCTCTGTTGGATTGGGAAATACTTACTTGTCGTGGTTTATTATCCTGCTGGAAGTAGCCAACGATGGGTGATCATAACGCGATGGACATGGTCAGCAACATGGTCAGATGTCTTATTGTTCAATTTTGGCGAGCTTTGTGAATTGTAGGAGTGGTGTCTTGCGCGGTCTTCTGCTGCTGTGGCCCATCTGCTCCGAGGCTCGATGTGTTGTGTGTGTACTGTACACTGAGTCTTGGTTGTAACACGTGATACACGTGTCTCCGACCTGTGCATGGAAGTGTTTTTCCTGTACCATCTTGTGGTTACACTACTCACACCACAGCTTCACTGAAGAGGCCAGCATGTCCCAGGAGGTTACTGTTTGATACACCCACACACATTATTCCACTAGAAAGCTTTTCATGCTAGAGAGCTAGCACACGGAAAAAGAGAAAACACGTGTTCGGCACTCTAGAACAAACATAAATAAAAGCAGCAGTTTAATATCTGCACAAGTCACCATGTCTAAAAAGTTCATCACCAGCGGAAAAGGACTTGAGTGGTAAAGCTCAACTTGTGCTTGGATGGTTCTTTCTTCCAGAGTTTCCCAGGGTGAGAGCAACTGATGGGTTTGTGGGCAAGACTGAACCTCCTTTTAAATACTACTGTGATAGTTTCCTCCAGAAAAACAAGGTTTGAGTTCATGCAACTGCCTATTATGTGTTGCATGTACTGCACCAAAGAGCAGCTCTGAGAATGTGGTCCTTTAATTGAAAGAGGGCCGCCTGAGAACAGGGATCACAAATCCAAATGTTTCTTGCATCCTAGACTCTCCTAGGAATTGAGCCTCTATCAAAGACCCTCCGGTAGAGGCAGCTGCTTGTAGTTGTGGCTCTTAGATCACCAGTGCCTGTCATGGTGAAAATACAAGAAGGTTGCCAGAGAGTAGACTTCCACAACAACGGGGGGAGTGTAGGAGATGTCTCTTTCTACAGACGATTTGTTCTTGCAGTAATGTGGAGATTTCAATAAAATCTAGGGTGATAAAGCATAGCACCATAGGAGGAGCACTGTACTATCAGTATGGAAAAGAGCCAGTACAGGAGTTACACACTTTACTTCCTGGAGCTTTATCGAATGTTCTCCGGTCAGGTCTCTGTGTTAGGAAGACAAAAACCTGTGTGTCAGCCATGCATTGGACCTGTTTGTGGAAGAAGGGAACTCTGGTCCACACCGAGATCTTAGAGAGATTTCTTTTGTTGTTGTGCTTTCACTGCCTACTGTTCTTTTCTTTCAATTCACCACGAGCAAGTTGAGGCCGATGAAGACTAAATAGATGGTGCAGCTGTGGGCTGAGACGGCATTGCCAGCTGACCCGCGTTCTTCCCTGTCAGCTGTATTTGATCCCTTTGGATACTCAGACAGATTGTATGTATTAAAACTGCTTTTGCCGGTGATCTTTTGAGCTGCACTTGATGACCGCCAGCTCAAATATGGCGGCCCCACTCTACTTTACTGTACTGTACTGTGCAGAAAAACAGTTTATTAACAGCTTTAACTTCTGCACCTTTGTATTCTAGTTTATTTTAAGTCTGACTGAGCCTGTAGTAGAACAGCTGATAGGCAGGCCGGTTGGTTTTGTGTTTTGTTTGCAGCTGACTGGTTGAATCACTCAGCCTTTCAGCTGTAGCCGTGCCACATTTGATCCTCAGAGAGACACAGACTGTTGGGGAATCCTCCACTGTCCACACATGATGCGCGGACTTTCTAATGCTGTGTGCCCCGGCTGCTTGACAATAAGGTTCCAGGAGAGATAAACAATGTGAATTTTAATACCAAATATGAAGCAGGAAAGAAATATTCATCTCTAATCTGGCTCTATAGAGCTGTTAAGGTCCACGGGTTTACTACACTGCTGTTCTAGGGTCTGCCATGATTACATAGCATCAGTTATATAATCTGAGTAAATGCTGGTACAACATGTTTATGTCATATACAATTAAACAGAAGCCAACAGATGCCTGGATTAAAACATGCTTATGCTTTAAAATTAAGTCTCTGCAGTGTAGTTTAACCCAGTGGTGTATAACCAGGTGTTTTCACATTTTACTAAAGATAAAGGTAAAATGTCACCCCTCTTATATTAAACCATACCCAACTAATGAAAACGATGTACTAATTTTGATCTACTTTAATTCGATATCATACATTGAAGCCAAATTTGAGCAGAAAAATGTAATGTTTGTGCAGCAAACCAGGGTGCTGTTTGGGCCAACAACATACGTGACATTACAGGGACACTGTCATGCTTTGGGCTTCCAGAATAACTCAGGCTCCTCTTTCCGCCAACAGCACACTAGGCTTCGATTAAGCCATGAAAAACTGTGTGTGCTTTTGGTATTTCTAAAAAAGAGGTGGTTCTCGAGCATAAATTTCACCCACATTTTCCACATTTTATTCCCAAAACGGGCACCAAAGTTGCACCGCATTGCATTTT
The DNA here is from genome assembly GCA_032359275.1 of Microctenopoma steveboyesi. Lineage (NCBI taxonomy): Eukaryota > Metazoa > Chordata > Actinopteri > Anabantiformes > Anabantidae > Microctenopoma > Microctenopoma steveboyesi. The sequence continues at coordinate 4,821,124 of JAUMHF010000013.1, forward strand.
ATCTGCACACACACAGCATCCTCTGTGTCGATTCACCCACTCTTTACAAGACGCCAAAACAACTGAAATGGCAAAGCGTGCAGGTGTGCACGACAGAAATAGCTTTGCACCTGTGTTTAAAAGAAGCCCCGAGAAGCTTGACTGGCATCAAATACCGTAGACACATCTGGCATCAAATACCGTAGACACAACTGGCATCAAATACCGTAGACACTACTGCCACTGAAAATAAAATACTATTAATAATGTAATTACGAAGAGCAACATATCTAATGTTAAACCCAATATTGGCATTGTCTGCGTTTACAGGTGTTACAGTTCAGTAAAAGAAAAAATAGGACGAGTGACTTTCTCCCCATACATATATCCACATAATAAATATATATATATATATACATATATATATATATATATATATATATATATATATATACAGTATATCTG
>JAUMHF010000013.1:4822449-4839110 GCA_032359275.1 Microctenopoma steveboyesi
CAGAGACAGAAAGACAAGGACAGAAACAGCTCCACATCTACGCCTCTCACATTTCTCTCTGCGTGTACACTGTAACGCTGGCTCACAGGGAATATCTCGGATAAGTATCTATCTGCACATCTAGGGGTGTGTGTGTGTGTGTGTGACTTAGAGATAGGCTTGTCAGCTTGTTGCGCGGGGACACAGGAGATGACGAGGCCAATATAGCAGCAAAATCGAGCTGCCTTGACACCAATCTGGCACCAATCTACTGATCAACAGCAGCAGAGTGGACAAACGCACACCTGCACTTGAAACCCCCCTGAGATGGCTGTGGGTGGATGCACTTTGTGTGTTTGCTCACCAACAGGCTTTCCTATAATGCTGTGTTTAAAAGCCTTGTAATCTTTGCCACTTCTCAGGCATGGCACACTCTGTGTGTTTATTCAAAATGACCATAATATAACTAGAGTTTGCGTTAATGCATGCTCTGTTCAACAATTAAGACTTTTTTAAAATAGGGCCTTTTTAAAAAACTAAACAAAAAACATGAGAAAAACAAACAGCATGTGGTGTCCAACAACAGTCTCCCCAAAGGCATCAATAAAGTCATTTTTGATAAAAAGTTTGAATAGGAAACCAAATTAAAAATTGTACATACAGACTTTGGACTGCAGCTTGCTGGCTCGCTGGCTAAAACTGCAGAGATGAAGGTTTTTGGTTATTTATCTGTCCCAGCGAATAAAAAAATTAAATGTCTTTTTATGCACAGAACAGAGAGGAATGGAAGTTCACCATCTCTCTCTTAAGACAGCATGATAGGAAACATGTTGCAAATATTATCCGACAGTAAAACATTGGGTTGTTACATTACAGAGTTATAATATCATTGTTATCAGTTATCTGTTTACAGTTTATGTAATATCAGACACAGACCAACGATTTATAACAGTTATTTACTTGAGAGCTGATTTTCTGATCAATTACAGTCGTCTTCATCGGTTGTAGCTCGTAATTTGTAATCTCTCAAAACTGATCCAGCAGTTGAGTGACTGTTGCAGACGCGTACTTCGTCCGCAGATCTAAAGATTTGGGAAGACAAAGAACAAAGACACACTCCTTTGACATTGACTTTCAGGCTCAGTCAAGACGTGTCCTCCTCTGACTTCCGTCCTGTTTCGATTCTGTCACCTTTCAAGTGCTGCTGTGTGTACAAGCTTTGCATATGCCGCCTGGAGTTGGAGCTTGTGAGTGAGGTGTCTGATTGTAGCGTTAGAGCTTGAGCTTATCGTCGTGTACATACACCACATGTCACAAGTGCAAAAGTCAAAGGAGCGCCCACAGTTTGTCCAGCTGTTTAACAGCAGCTCTCCTCTCGTCCTCCTCTGGGTTTGGTAATCAGACAGGTCTGCTGGAGCCCCCATTGTCTGCACACACTGTTACTCTCATACACACGAGAGAGGCTTAGCATTGTGAATGCGGCTCAGCTTTCTGGAGGTTGACCTTTTTTTCACGGATTAATAGCTGGCAGTATTAATAAACAATTTCTTCATTTTCACAGTGGGGTGGTGAGCAGTCACTGACATTTTAATGTGCGCCCTCCCATCCCTGTGTGAACCTCTTCTCACCTACTTTTAGGCAGTCGTGCTTGGCAATCACAATCTGTTTTGTATGTGCGTCTAAGGGTTTGTTATGTTCCACAGGATGTTTGTTTGAGAGTGACTCTTTCTGCTCTCTTGTCTTTTAATGCCTATTCACTGTTCCCAGGGCTTTTTATTATAAACTCCCACTCTCTCCATCTGTCTGCATCAATTTGGCTCTTTTTGTATCTGTTATTTTCTGCAAAAACTGTCCTTCTCCCTAAATCTGCCGCTGCCCCTCGTCCACACTCCTTCCTCCATTGTCTGCAACTGTTCATCAGTTCTTCACTTCTGTCCCTGCGCTTTTGCTTTGGTGACACGGGCTGATTATGTGGGCCTGAACAGTTTTGGCCCTCGCGTTGTCTGTGGCCAAGGTCAATTATGGGCTTCCCATTCAGAGCATGGCCAATCACAGTCCAGGGAGCCATTGATGTGGCACGGCAGGCAGACACATCGAGTGGGAGGACAATCGAGCATTTGGTGCCTCAAAAATTATTAGATTTGCCACTGATGTAAGAGTGTTGTCTCTTTCTCCCTTTTTTTGATATTAGTTTGATGCTGTAGATGTATAGAATAAACAAGAGAACAGAGTCTGATTGCCACTAACGTAAGACGAGAGTAGTTCTGTTTGTTATGCATGTCAGAGACTTTTATTATTTCCTGTATGTATTAAACATGAGGGTTAATTAAAACATTAGAACTGGAAGAAAAAAGTAATGTGTATTGCTAAATCTGGTAATGTATGTGTGGATATGATGGGGATACGGCACTATATAGTCTGTGTTGCCATGGAAACGTGAGAGCAAATGTTCGTCAAGTTGTAGGCTCAAGGGGGAAGAATAAAAACATTTCTTTTTTTGGGAAAAAGCACAGTAGGGTGTGTGGCTAAGGAACAGTTCAAAAGCTGCCAATTAAAGTGAGAATCCCACTGTACTGTGTGCTCACAGTAGCTAAAGCACAACCTTCATCTTAGTACTAGATGCATGTTCTGCAAACAGAAGTAGAGAATTTTTGAAGAGGGCCAGTAGAAGCTCGATTTTGAATTTAACTTGATACATCATCCACTCCATGTCCAGCTGGGTCTCCACACCCTGTGCTCACACCTTTGTGAATTTAGGGGCAGGTATGTCTGTCTTTATACATTTGACAGTGTTGTCATAAGAAATCATTTCTGACAAGCGAAGAATTCTTTTTGACGGAGGAGGGAGACTGATGAACATTAAACTCTGTCTTGTTTTGTGGTGAACAAGAGAACAAACGTGATAAAACCTGTTAACTTGTCGCTGTTATCTGACACTTTGAACACTTTGTCTGAAGTCAGCTGCCGTCATTACTCCGATTCTTCAAATCAAACTGATTATGCACCGGAATTCATTTTTTTACTCGCCATCGAAGTACGTTCCACAAACAAACCTCCTCCGCTCGCTCTGCCTCCGTAAACAAACGCTGACTTCATGTGAGTCTGTGTGAAGCTGTTTGATTAGCCACAATTATGGCCTCGGCGCCAGCGTGTATGATTACTTTGACTCGAGGATGTTTTGTAGGTGCTGTATTAGCAATTAGTGCTGGTCTAAACCTGGACAAGAATCACAATAATGTCAAATGTTCAGCAGCCAACCGAGCTGTGGTGCAACTCACCTGACGGGCAAAAAAAAAAAGAGAATGTATTACCTAAATGAAAGTAACTCGGGGAACCATGAAGGTAAAAGAGTTTCGCCCTCTAATCGGCTCAGTAACAGAGTTTGCTTCGACATGAAAGGAGCCTTTCATGGAACAAAGGCTGTACCATGTAAAACAGCACAATGCGCCGCGTTGTCGGCTGAACATCACCCAAGCAAGTGGCTTTTAATTATGAGATGAGGCTTCGCTCGTATAATGTGGGAATCCAGTGAGTTTGCATGTTTTGTGCGCCCTCTGTAACATTCTGCTCTGTCACCCGCACGTCCTGGCAGACGACACGCGTCCTTTCTGACGACTTTCACATAATAAGCAGCTATTTGATAAACTAATAAATCATAATAAGCATGAAAACGTGAATTATGATGGGGTCAAGCCTACGCCTTGTCTCAGGGGAGGTTTTTGTTGCCTCGGCCTGCAGCGTCTCTCTGTCAACAGCTTGTTGTGCTCGGCCGCAGTGGACAGCGGAAACACCATTAATAGCTCTGATCCAAACCCCCAGATTCGCCACCGTCGTAGTCAAAGTAATTATCATGTCTAATGTAATTATTGACCGTTCACAATGTAGGACTTCCCAACACATATCTCCTAACAGATCAGGCAACCATTTTATCACTATGCCTGCACCTCCTCCCGAGTTTTCTGACATTTCGTCTCATGCTGTTGTTATGCGTCATGCATTTGTGCAATCTTCACAGAAATGCCCACGAGTCCTCAATCAAGGATAGAGAGGACACTCAAAATACAGCCGAGTGCTTCTCAGGATCATTAAGGTCTCCCCGCTCCTTCCCGCTCAACTCTGCTTTCAGCGGAACAGCGTCTGGAGGACGAGCTCTGACAGGAGTAATTCACCAAAGAGCTAATTATACCATAATCACAGCACAGTGTGTCCTGTGTTCAAAACCGAGTGTTTCACCCATAAATATTGTCCTGTGAGGCTACAGTACAGGAGATTTCCAAAGAGGGTGCCCCCACACAATGACTACACGATCAGTCCTGTGACAGCATTCACAAATAAAAGAATCAGATCTATTTCTCCACATCAGCACCGTTGCTGTAGAGAGAGCAATGTTAATCCACCACGTTGATAAATATCTCAACATTTATTTGATGAACAGACAAAATAGGCAACATATCCGGAGATTTATACGTTTCCTCATGATCCCTGACTCATTTCTTTACGGCCATGGCTGATGTTTGTTGTGGAATATTCTCTGTGGCCCCAGACCTCATGAAATATCAGAGGATGTTTGAGCTAGCTCAGTATGAATTGTTCACAGAGGATATGGTGAAACCCTCCATTGTGAGTGTGCTTTAATTAATACACCACAATGAATGCTTTTATTTTTAGCCTGGCATGTCGGACAATGTGGGCATGCTTTTTATTCCTCTTCTGGTGTTAGATGAATAGGCAACAGCGGAGAGCGATATGGTGCCTTGGTTCATTCATCATCGCCTGATTGAGGTGCAAATGATGGAGCAGTACGTTGGTTTGCCCTGTGATCACTGGCACAAAGTTCACAGACAAACTGAGGACAGTTGGAGGTGTAACGATATTTCCTGTAGGCTCTATAGTGTAACATATACACTTTGCCCCGAACATGAAATAATCTATGTCTATATAAGTGCTCTTAATCATAGTTGAGGCAGAGGAGACAATGGGAGTTGCATTTCATCTGAGCAGGTCATCAGGCTTGGGTTGTATCAGACAGGATAATAGAACTAGAGTCTGCAACACACACACACACACACACACACACACACACACAGTTTGGCGTGTCAGGTGGTGTCAAGGTCATTTAAACTAGCAGGGCATTCTGAGAGCCTACCATAACATTTATATATAGATATATATATATATATATATATATATATTTAGAAATGCGCTCTCCAGCCCTTTGACAAACAAACTGCCTTCTGCTACAGCTAAATATTTCAAGGTTTGACTCATTTGTCCAGAGCGCCTGCTGCCGTTTGTCTGCACCCCAGTTCCTTTGTTTTCGTGCACACTGGAGCCGCTTGGCCTCGTTAGGGAGGTATGGCTTTTTGCCTGCAACTCTTCCTTGAAGACTTATTCTGGCCAGACTTCTCCAGACAGTAGATGGATGTACCTGGCTCCCACTTGTCTCTGTCAATTCTAAACGGATGGCACATCTTCCGATAAGCTTGAGGTGTCTTTTATCTGCTGCGAGTTTCCTTGGCCGACCACTGCAACGTTGCCCGTTTCTTTGAGCTTCAAAGGCGCTTGAACAGCACAGCACCCCAGTCTGCCTTGAAACCTTTGTCTGGGAGAGACCCTGCTGATGCAGTAGAACTACCTTGTGTCCTGTTGCTGTGTTTAATCTTGCCATGATGTGAAACTGAGAGTTTAGCTAGATGAAGGACAGCTAAACTCTCAGTTTCTGTTTCAGGTAATGAAATGATGATGTTTATGTGTGACGTTAATGATCATCAGCACCCATTTGTGATACGAGTTTGAAATAAAGGTTGTGTTTGTCCCTGTATCCCCAATATGCATTTAGATTGAATAATTAGTAATTAGTGTTTCCTTCTTGTGAACATGATTATTAATGTGCGTCCCATATGTTGAGTGAAATATTCATTTGTAGTGGGGTTTTTATTTGCTTGGAATACATTTGTGTGATATTTGTGGTGCTTTTTGTGTCTTTGCAGGAACTCTTCACAGCAGAATGCAAGTTCAAAGAGTCTGTGTTTGAGAACTACTACGTGATCTACTCATCCATGTTGTACAGGCAACAGGAATCGGGGAGAGCTTGGTTCCTAGGGCTCAACAAAGAGGGCCAAGCCATGAAGGGGAACCGAGTGAAAAAAACAAAACCAGCTGCTCACTTCCTGCCCAAGCCATTAGAAGGTATGTGATAAAACTGCTCTGAGGTTTTACCTACCCAGGCTCTGAAACCAAGGTTTGGTCAGTATTATGTGCACGAGTTAGAGAGAAGAGAAACTTTATTTGAGGTTAGGAAAGTACAAAAGACAGTAATGAAATAATCATGGCAATAACTGGTTATCTGTTATATCATGGGGATAAAGGTTATGTGGGATATTTTTTGTGTTTGTTTTGGTGTTTTCATTTGAATAAGAAGAGAAGTGAGAATTTCCATCCTAGTGTCAGTTTTATATGATCAAATTTGGAGTTCTTTAGCCCTGAAAGTTGTGCTCCACGCTTGAGGGACTTGCGGGACATAATCAGCAGCTGATTAGCATTTCCCTACATATTTTCTATTACCTGAAGCAGTTTTTGTGTTTTCGACAGTGAAAGAGACCTTGTTACTGTAAAGTATGTTCTCTAATGCAACAGAAAACATAACAGTTTCAGGCTGGAGGCAATGAAATGTCTTTTTTTGGGCGGGGTGGGGGGTATCTACACTGTAAATGATTCTGCACTTGTGTACAGTATTGTATGTATGTATTTTGCTGCACTAATCACACAGTGTAGGATGTTGGACAGTGCTTTAAGTGCAGTATGAAACGCCGACAGTCCAGCAGAAGCCATCGCTCTCGTCAGCCACCAGCCCGATTGCCTCCCATCACTTAAGCACGTAATCAAGTTGAAGTGTCCTGTCAAGCCTGCAAAACAGCTGTAGGCTAGTGGTTATAAAGCGCTGGATAATGAGACACCTTGTTGCGTTGATAACCATGCGCTTGGATTCAGAAGGTCCTGATGGAAACAGGAGGCAGGAGGCAGTTCCGTCAGTGTCTGTAAACTGAAACATAATGAAAGTGAATCTTGCTCATAGTTCTCTCTTTATCCTTTCTCTCCTTATCATCTCCTTCTCCAGTTGCCATGTACAGGGAGCCATCGTTGCATGATGTTGGAGAGACAGTGCCCAAGGCGGCAGTGCCTCCAAGTAAAAGCACAAGTGAGCCAGCAATGATGAACGGAGGTAAACCTGTCAGCAAGCCAGACAAGCCCCCGACATAGCCACGCCTCACCAGTGCCCAGCGCGTGCATGTGTGTGTGTGGAAGGAGGGAACGAGACGGAGGCCAGGCTTTTCCCAACATGACTCCAAACCCTTTTCTTCTGCGGATCAGATCCAGGCAAATCTCCCCTCTTCTCTTTTCTTGCTCCTCCTCCCGTTTCTCCACTTCGTCCTCCCTTTTCCAGCTGTTTCAACACGAGGGTGGCCGCGTTTCTCCGGCACAGGAGGGAGAAGGACTCCTGATCGTGGAATGCCTTTGGATTCCTCCAAAACTGTGGGAATCCATGTGAATAGCGTATTTCGCAGTCAACGCTTGTGGTACTTTGCTTGCTGACAGTTCTTTCAAGACACCGTCCCCCTCTCTATAATGCCCTGTTGGAGCAGAGTCTGTTAACCTTCAGATCTATTTTCTATACCACAGTTCACCAGCTATGTTCTGGGATAGAGACTGTATAGATAGAGTAAATATTTGGACTGTCGTCCTCTATTTTTTACGAGTATGTTCCCCTTTTCCTCTCTTTCTATCTCTAGTCACACACTTTGTCAAAGTAACCTAGAAAAGATAAAAACATTTTGCAAGGGGGTTGTGTGCTTTTCTAAGAAACACATTCTCATAGGTACGGCATAAAAACAGAGTTACCGACACGAACATACAGTTTCAGACAGACGCCCAAAAGTTTGCGGGTAACATCGATAGGAGATGTTGCTTTTTTACAGTTGTCAGAAACACACTGGAGGCTGGCAGAAAGCTCCTGCAATCATAGCTGATGAAGTGCTAATTACCGCCACTGCAATCAATGCGAGGAGCTCCCTACACACATACGAACACACACGCACTCCCATTTCTAAACAGATGTGCATGTGGGTGGGAGAGCGCTTGAGGAATGGTGTATACATATCACTATCGAAGTCCCACCAGCGGCTCAGTCCGCCTTCTCTGGTGAATAGAAAACCTGAAGTCTATTTTTCTTTAATCTTATTTCGGAGCGTGGGCTCTAGGAATATCTCTAGGCCTTGTAGGCCTCTGTCCCTCACTCGCTGACTTCTCGGGACTACAAGGCAAGGTTGTGGCTTTGACCCAGATGGTCTCTTAACTGCAGCACTGGCAGCCATCTTATGGCAGCGTCTACTTAGCCAGAAAACAACATGGCTGAAAACCAGTAGGTGACATTTATACTCGCTGCATCCCTGTTCGGTTCAGCAAACTAAAGCATGGGCAAGGTTAATGTTGTGTTCTCTTTTCCTGCAGCAGTTATATAAGAGATGGCTTATATTGTAACATTTTCACTGTATAACATTTAGGGAAGATGACTATTAAAAATCATAACTTTTTAAATGACTAGATAATATTATAATTATTATTATGAGAGGATTTGTCTCCTAGCTCAGCATGCAGAGTCCAGTACTGATCATCTTGGCCTATCACGTGCCTGTTTGGACCTTGATTCCCGGCATGCAAAAACAGGTTCCCAGTCCCCACTGGGCCAAAGGTGCCTCACCCACTTGATAAATCCATGTAGAGGACACGTAGCATTATCCATCGATAAACCACACTCAGATGTATTCATTCTGAAATGACCAAAGTCTTTTTTCATCCCGAGAAGAACTGATTCTTTAAGAAAGGAAAACAAATCCGATTCAATTCATTGAAGCTTTCACTGTGATAGCGTTTGTTCCGTCCAAAAAAATCCGCTCTGCTGAGACCCTCGGAGGCCTCGACCGATGTCATTTTGGAGAAACACGTATACCTTGAATTATTCACATGCATGTATTTTGTATGAGGACCGCGGTGTGGGTATTTGCTCGCCACTCTCGTCGCGCTGAAGAGCAGTGGAGTCTGGTGAGATGAATGGGCATGTTGTAGGCTACGGCACACTTGTAGCTTATCTGAGGGGGAAACCACTGCAATTTCTGTCCTGCATTTGCATCATTTCATCAGACTGTTACCGGTTTATCGAATCTGTATCTGATCAGTCAGTTCTATTGTTTGTCTTGCTTTATTCACTTGACTTTTAGGTAGATCGTTGCTGCTGCTGAAACCGCATTTAGAAAATGATCTGGTGAATATTATTTGCTGAGTTTATTGGGATTACACGTTACACACCATTTCTTATTACAGCATATGAAAGCACATTATTTAGACTCAACATAGTTGTCTGTACAAAGCTGTTGATGGCGTACTACACACAGACACACCTACATGCAGGAGCTGAAAACCACAGCAGTCTCTGGGATTGATGCTCCGTCCTCATCACAGCCAATCATCCTCCGCTCTTACTAACTCTACATGCTGGGCTGGCTGCCGCTCCAGCCCTGCAGTCCAGTTCACTGGCTCCTCCAAGGCTGACTTTATTTTTGTAAATGACCGGTGTGTAAACGTACGTCTCTGTTTGGATCGTGTAATCACATATGTTTCTGTTTGTTTGTGCTTCTTTTTCCTCGTATACGGGATGTATGTGATGCCGTCTCCTGATCCTGATCACCTTTGCTTTGTTCCACCTCTTCTCAGATGTTTTACAATTATCTTCTAGGAAACCTAATTCGTTGCTTCAGTTTTCAACCTCTTATTTTGGATGTTTCCCATCTTTTGCATGGGGAGAGGATGGCATCGATGAACTGCATGTAGTAGGCTATGTCTATCAAGAACTGTTGGTATATGCCGCTAATTTTACATACATATATGCAACGAGTTTGTCTACACTATACAGTTTGTGTTTGTTGTATACACAGATACAACGATATTGAAATAAAATATTTATATAAAGGTGTACTGTAATGTCAGTAACATACTTAATGCAATATAGTGTGCAGTATATTATTGCACCTGTCATTTCTGATGGGACAAAGAATGGAGGGGTTGGCTAGTTAAAGCATGAAAAAGGCTAAAGTAGAATTTACATACACTTTTCTTTGTGACTTCTTATTGGTCTTCTTTTCAAGTGGTGACTGAGCACGTGTGTCAATGCAGCTCTCATCCCCTGATGCCACCGTTTGGAGTGACATGGACATCCAGCATGCCACTATGGACTGTGTATGCCCGTTCCTTTGTTTCCTCCTCTTAGAATTCAACCTCATCAGTTGTACGTGTTGAATGAGACATGTCCATCGTGTACCGTCAGTGCATCGTGGGAGTCGCGGCGGGCTGTTTGGTTTGATTTCTCGGTGGAGAAGAATAGGCACTATTAAAATGATTTATTTTGAGAAGCTATATATACCATTGCAAGTATGCCCATTGGAGTTATGTCATGTTATAACAAATTTGTAACCATGTATGATTAAGGTCTTCGCATTGTTTTCCATGCAAAATGTTGTGTAATGCGGCACATTTAATGTTTTATTATTGAAAACAAATAAAAACCTCAAACAGTAACCTGTGCCTTGAGCTTGCGAGTTAACTCTCAGTCCAATTTGGGAACAACATACCACTCTGTACCAGTTAAAAACAGACCTAGATTATCCCCCGCATATTCCAAAAATGTCACCTTAATAAAAGAACATGTTGTCTTCTTACCAGCATTCGGATTTGTCACGTACCTGCATCCTATGTGTAGCCATTCGGAATATGCAATCATTATAAAACATATGCACAAAGCTGTTTTGGAAACATACGTCGTTTACATTGTATTTGTTTTAAAAAGAAAATATGGTTGTTTTCTTTTCATCTACAAAAAAACTGTTTTAATACAACTCTGTAACCAGTACAATAAAATAATGAATGTTAGCGATATGCAGAACTTCGTCCATATCTATATTTGTCTTTTCCTTGCTCCCATGGTTTCCAGGCTGTGGTGTTTTACCAGCCTGGCTGTGAACATCAGTGGTGCTCCCGGTCGCTCCAGGCAGCCAGGTCTCCTGTCTCTAGGCCCAGTGTCCCGTTGCCTTCAGTACTCTGTTCCCACCCAGATTTCACAAGCATTCCCCGTCCATCCTTCCCAGCAGTCACAGTTGCCGCAATTGCACAACCCATTCCCTAAGAGAAGATGTGAAAAGAAAAGCTGTGAATTAAAAGAGCTGTGCCATTATGTCTGACCTTTAACAAGGTTCCTCTTTTCACACCCTGCATCCCTGGGTGCAGCTCTCCGGTGGAGGATGGAGGCTGACTATACAGCTCAGGACAGTTCTCTACAGCTTTCCACAGTAAAGGAGGAATCCGCGGTTAAGATTGAAAATGCTTTATTCTTAAATATTCTTTACATGTGTACCTCCTCCCACCTTATGCTGGTGATGCCATGTATTTACATCTACAGACAATTGAACTTTTACCACGTAATTTAAGTAACACTGCTGACATGCTCACTCGTCTTTGTCGTTAGAAGATGTTGTATTATTGTAAGGTATAAGACTTGTGATTGAATTGAATAACATCGTTCTCTGGGTGTTAAGACCCAGCACCACTATGCTCCCCACAAACTCCCTGACCTGTCAGATACGCTGGGGTTGGGACGAGTCTTTGTCTTTGGCTGCTGTCACACAGTTGAAAAGACATATCTGTAAAACCTTTCTGTGGGAGAGGAGCGAGAGGGGCTGTTGGTGGAATAAACCGTAAAAGTTAAGTAAAAAAAAACAGCAAAGAGCAGAGATGGTAACTAGATGAGAAGAACAATGAAAGCGACATAGCAAACAAAGATGCAGAATCCAGAGACTGACCTTCGTATCAATAAAGACCTCTATTCTCCAGGGTGTTTATATATTTAAAAAAAGTTTAAAAAACTTCTCTAACCTGTCTGCAGCCACATTATCGTTTCTACTGAAGAAAGCAATCTTTAAATAATGTGCCACCTTTCATAAAGCGAAATTATTTCCTAAAACACCTGGGCAACATTTGTCATATTTGGTGGAAGTAAGTTAGACGAGCTTCAGCTTCATAGTGAAAAAATGAAGCATTTCCCTCCACTGGAGCAGAGCTTTGTGTTTGCGTTTCATGCTCTCCTGCATGGAAACGTCAGCGTTTGGAAAGTTAATCCCGCTCCGTTTCATAAGGCATTGACTAAAACCACCAGATAATTTTGTGGTTGCAGCTTAAATGTTGTACATAAGCAGACTGAACAGTCCTGATAGAAAAAGGAAAGCTGAAACCCTTTTTCAGAACTTGATGAATGTATCATTTCACCTGCGTAAACAGACCTTATTGTCTGTCTTTTTTTTCTGAAACGGTTGCTGAAATGATCACATTCGGTGCGTGAAATTATCCAGCAAGCATTCCTAATACGCCGCATTTTCCACATCACTCATTGGTTGTATGTGTGCGATGAGCAGAATCTACCGCTTTCGAGAGTCCATGAAATCTCTAGTTTCAGTGCAATTTATTGGCAAACTTGCCAAACAAATTGTTGTGTAATAACAATAAGACAAAACCACTGGCTGGAAAAGAGAAGCAGTGAGTTTAATGTGCACGTTCAGCCTCCTTTGCTGGAAAAAAACCCACCAGGTTAGAATATTCCTCTGCTTTTGGAGCCACTGCTGATCGTTTGTATGACATTAAGGATGACATTTGGAGTTATAAAGTCATGATGAGGAATACTTGTGAACAGCTGTCCACATTGTGACAGGCCCCCGGGGGAAAAATAATTATAAACATGTACGAGATATTCATAATGAGCGGGGAGAAGACCGCTCCTGTGGATAGATGGCTATATAGAGTAAGGCTGGTGTGTGTCACTTTTCTGTTTTCTGTCTGACAACCATGAACATTCACATTAGTTAGACTGGTTCAACATTGCTGGATACAATAGAGAGTGGTTGTGTCATAAAACCTCATGTGTCCTTTCAGTCCTGAGGAACAAAAATCCGAATGGTGTTATATAAGCATTTGTCCATAAATCGAACATCTGATACCAGCATTTCCTAATTGTTCTTCCTGCACGTCTGGCAGAAGCTCAGACTGAAATCTTGAACTTATTGTCATACATACTGTGTCAGGGAGTAGCATCTTGCTGAAAGAGGCCACTGACCCCCCTCTGAAGTGATTTTTTAGGTGGGAGTTAAAGTAAGAACCACATGAACACGATTCTTCAAACCGGACACCCTTCTGGTAGACGGGTCAGCGTGGGAACTCTATGAGGTCTGTGCGTATGCAACCCTAACACCTGTCGATCTAGCCAGCTCCGTCCTACAGTGACTCTTTGGTGAGGCCGGACCAGATTGCCTCGTTGGCAAATCTTTCTTGACTTTCTTGTCCTTTGTTGAACTTACTAGCAACAGGAGCCGCTTTTGGAATTGGGTTCTGTTTTCACACTTTTTCTTGGAGCATTAGCAGTTTTGCTACATGTCACGCCACTGTGCTTTTGATTAGGTGCAAAGTTTTGGTTTGGTCCTTTGTTAAATATTCATTTATGCACATCCTCCATGGGCCTATCTAGAACCAGATCCAACAGGCCAGAGCCTGAGGACCTTTAGTGTGTGCTTGCTTCCTACACTACCTGTACAGATGAGGCCATCGTGTTTGTCACACTCTCGGTCGTCACACTCGCAGTACTCTCCAGACACCCACCAGTCTTGGGGAGAGCAGATGCATTTGCCACAGTGACAGGAACCTGCGACACACACACACACGCACACACAGAACTGGTAATTATTATCACATTTTATCATTCGAGCTAAAAAACATTTTGACAGGGTCTGTTTTGTGTTTCGTTTTTGAACCATCTCCCTGTTTGTTTGTATTTTTTAAAATAAATACTGTTTGTTTTCTTTCCTGTCAATTCTTTACACAAAAGATAAATAGTGATGGGAGGAGTGAATGTGACATCTACCCTGGGGAAACAGCAACTAATATACTTTTGCCACCAGGAAACCAATCCACCCACACTTCTCATCCCTTCACTGTTGTCTTTCTCTCAAGGGCACCAGCCAGATAATAAAGTATTAAGGATAGGTATGGGAAAACAAATCTTCCAGCAACTATGTTCTCAATCTTTACAGTTTGTTTCACCATACACCAGGTCACGTGAACCCACTATTAGAGGTGCAGGCAGACAGATAATAGAGAGGAGAAGCAGAGCAAGTAAAACAGATAAGAAGGAGGTAAGAGTAGGAGGAGCTGAGGGAATATTCTTATGTCTGATGGCAGCGGAGCATGGAGAATGAACTCGCTCGCTTTCATTTTCACACTCTGCGCGACTCTGCAGGGTGAAATCCATCTATTTCTGTGGATTCACAACCACGTAACGAGGAAGCGCTCCTGCTGCGATGTCATTTGCTACGTAATGATACGTCCAGTGTAATGACAATGCGTGAAAGTTGTGAATGTACAGAATACAGCAGCCGCTGCACATAGGGCCGCAACAAATGATTATTTTCAGTTAAAGTGAGTCTTTGGTCAGAAATTATTGATTATTTGAATGATTCACTTCCACATTTTGTTGATTAACTCATTACAAAATAACTAATCTGTTAATCAGATAATACAGTTATTGAATATAACACATTAGGAATAGAGAGAAAATTTGCCTGATGTGTTGTGAACTTATCTTTGTACAATAGATATTTTTTAAATTGGGTAAGAGATTACATCAAAAAGAAAGTTAAAAGTATATTATTTTAATCATAGTCGAACAAAGCATCAATCTGTGACAGAACAACACAGTTGGGGGGTTCAAGAGTAATTTTGATATTCATCTTTCTATCAGATTAATTACCTCGTACTACACACTCAAACCTGACAGGACTATCTGACAATGTCACTGTAGATATAGAAGATTTGCTATCATCTGTTGAAAAATGGATGATTATGAAGGATAGAAAAAGGAAATCAATAAGAATTAATCAATATAATTGAAAATGAATGAATGTCAATAACAGCAGTAGTTCTGTTTAAAGGGAAAAAAGGGGGATGCATTCATAGTTGGACATCAAGAAATAGTGACTTTTATGTGAAGTGAATAAAAAATCTTCACCTTTTCCACTGCATATGACTGCATCTGAGTTCTCACAAATCTCCTTGCTCTGGGCATCGCTCATGTCACAAGACCTGGGGAACTGGCACAGCTTCCCAAACCAGCCCTCCTCGCAGATGCATCGTCCACATGAACAATAGCCGTGACCTGGCGGTGGAGGGCAGAAGGGCCTTCATTTAAAGGAGACAGAATATGGAGCACGGCCATGAGAAAACAGCACAAACAGGGGAAAAATAAATAAATAAACGAAGCTCTGACAGAGTGAAAAGTGTCAAGGTAGATGCAACTGGAGAGCGAAAAGATAGCAATAAAGCATATATACACAGAAAGTTGACAGTGCAGACACTGAACTCTGACACTAATAGGCAGTACAAGGAGACAGAGCCACAGCCGGACGAGAGAGCAGGCTTATTGTACTTCTCCTGGGGACATGAAAGGAACTGTCATCACTGGTCTTGTCCTGTCCTTAATAATTCTGCTGCACTTCAGAGAGAGATGAAAAACAAAAAAAGGCAATGGCAGACACAAACACACTACGGACATTTAATTGGTTGGAAAAGACGAAGTCGGGTGCTGGGATACGGTAATAGCTGACAGAGTCACTGTGGTTTTAGTAAGTAGTGTAGCACCCACGTCCTCCTTCATCTCCAGCAGGACTCCTGGATCAGTCATATTGTGCTTACTTCAATATAAATCAGATCACTGAGAGGCGCTTGCATCAATGATTGATTACTTTATGCTCACGTCTTGTTGCAGATGCCAGTTTGAAGAGCTGCTAATGAGCAGAGCATTTTTAAATCATTGCCATCATCGTAAATCCATACTGGGCCGCTGGAAAGTTACTGGTTCACTTGGCAATAACGAAACAGAGGTAAAGCATTGCCCCCGTTGCATTTGGTACATACAGGAGGTGCCGTCATTATTTCTATGAAAATATCTCAGTATTATCAGTTTATTTATTTCTGAGCTTCAGCTTTTTTTTAGCTTATGTAGCTTAGCGTTGGTCCTTCACAAACTAAATCAGCGCACCGGTTCCTAGTGGAATTATCGAGAACCTGAAAGCAACTGATTACTCATCAGCCGTCTTTAGCAAACATATTGTATCAGGATTGGGTGATGTATTAACTCCCGGGCTTGTTAAATATTGTTTTGGTGGGTAGTGGCATTTCATAGCCATGGTGCATTGCAGCATCTGAGGCTAAATTTCTCCTTAGAAGAGGGATGCACACACACACACACACACACACACACACACACACACAGTTGTGCTGTCAGGCTGACAATTAGGTCTATACACTCAGGAGGCTCTGAAAGTTAGTCTGAAAGCAACCTGAGCCTACAGCTGGAGAGAGTTCCTCTGCGGTGGAAAAGGTCCTGCCTGATCACTGTGAATAAGAAGCCACGTCCCAGTGTCTTAAACGACTACAGGCCAGTGGCTCTGACCTCACACCTCATGAAGGCCTTTGAGAGACTGGTCCTGGACTCCCTCCGCCCACTGGTCAAACTGTCACTTGACCCCCTCCAGTTT
>JAUMHF010000013.1:4840013-4930370 GCA_032359275.1 Microctenopoma steveboyesi
CAACCATAGTGATGGATGTTATCATGTTGTTGTTTATGTTTATTGTGCTTTTATTTTTGTTATTTCTATATTTATTTATTTTTTTGTTGGTGCTATTTATGGTTGTGGGTCTTCTAATTTTTCTATAATGAGAGCGGCTGTATTCATGGCAAAAAATTTCCCTCTGGGATTAATAAAGTGTTTTGAATCTTGAATCTTGAAACAGTTATCTGTCCTCTATTGACTCTTTAAACTTTAGTTTTCTTGAGAAAAAAACTAATTTAGCAAATGAAGAACGATTCATCCTGGACTCTTAACCTCTGACAGACTCTCTCTGCACACAGGGTTTAACCAACACCTCCTCTCTACAGGCCACCTTCAAATGCTGTAGCACCCTGCTCTGTGAAAGGCAGGGGCTGACTAATTGAATGAGGACTAGGTTGCTGTTCCTTCAAAGCAATTAACCGCTCTCCCAGGCTGGTTGATTGAGGCAGTGATGCATGGCCTGCCGTAGCTGCCACTCCACCCTGTTTGAGAAAGAAGCTAGCGAAGTTTCATTTCTAGCCTCCCGCTCCAAGCAGCAACGCAAACACATACGGTATCTGTCGGCTCGCTGGGTTGTGTTCAGGAATACAAACAAAACAGAGATCAGAATACTACTCACTGAGCGCCCTCATTTACATCTACATCTACATCTACAGAAACGCTGTCTACACCGAGCTCTTCAGTTCAGTGGAGCCACAAAGACGGAACAAGCTGCCTAACATCTTAGAACTCAAACAGAACCTTCAAAGGCTAAGAGCGATGGCTCAAGGATTTTGAAGGTTGTTCCTGTGGATGATATAAGGGAGCAGATAGATACTGAATTCTGGATGGATCTTCAAATTCATTGTCTACTCCTGTCTCAGTAAAGTGAGTGCACAGACACTAAAGGACATAACAGGTGTAGTTTCTTGCCCAATAATTAGGAACGTGATAAGTGTATTGATGATGTCGGTAGATGTACATGTTGTACATGTTCTACTGAGATGCTCCTTAAGAATCAAAGGTGAGTTCTGCCCTTATCGTTCTTTTTCCACCTTTAAACTGCTCCAGCTGCAACTCAATAATAATAATTGATACTTTCTGGATTCCGTTAGGGAAATACTTTGTAGACCGTCTGTCCGTGTGAGGTAGCAAGGGTGTCTTGTCCAAGGTCACCTCGACATATAGCCTGCTGGGACTGGGAATCAAACTGCTCACCCTTGGGTTTGAAGACAACTGCTCTACCCACCAACTTGTGTGAGGCATCATGCAAGAACATTTGTAGAATTCTATCCTGTCATATTATTTGTCAGTCACAGCTGTATATAGTGTATTCATTGTTCCAGGTCATACTCTGCGTCATTCGTCGAGTGTCAACAATAGAAATGTTGCCCAGCAAGAATTGCACATCACACTCAGAAGATGAAACACTAGAAATTTAGAAACAGCAGTTTTATTTAATTACTGAGTGAAATAAGCTTTTTCCCCCAGTGGAAAAAGTGACACCTGACAGGCTTGGACAACATTTGGGGCCACTTCATTTGTAAAAATGACACGATTGGCAAATGTGACACATTTTCCAAAAATCGCTCCTAAGTGCTATTTCAGAATGAGTCTGTGTGCATGAAGCCATCCGTCTGTGCAGAACTAACTAAAACTAAATAACCTCTCTGCATTTGGCTTGAACAAATAATGTTATAGCATAGATTTGCCATCTGTTTATTGCGATGTTCTGTCAGTTCCTTCTGTTCCTCATGAAACTTGAACAGCTCTTAACAGACACACAGTGTTTGTTCACTGTGTGTGTGTCTGTGTCTGTGTGTGTGTGTGTGCTCACCTCCACAGACCTCTCCACTGATGTCTTCGCACTGACGGTCGTCACACTCACAGTTTTTGCCGTGGACACGACTGTCCCCAGGTGGATGGCAAGTACAATGTCCGCACTGGCACTGACCTACAAAAACAGAGATGGTTTCCCACATCTGAGCTGGGTTTCATAGCGGAGTTGTGTTATAATAGCTGTTCATTGGAATAATCTAGCTGTTCATGAAGCGTCTCGCATCCTCACGTCATCTTTGTGAATTTTCGCTCGTTCCATTCAGCCTGAGACTGATCTGCACGCCGTAGAAGAGCACAGTAACTCATTTTAAGGCAGCCGTAATCTGCCCGACAACACTCCCCCGTGGCACACGAGGAAGTCTTATATGTAAATGACTCGTTCTCATAAACAATCAAAGAGGTTACACACCCACGTACGCGTCTCACAATCTCATAATCTCCACTTCAATCAGTGAGCAGCCACTGAAGAAGGCCACAGGGGACCTGTGCGTGCTGACTAATGGTGAAATTCATTAGAAGCGTATAATCTATTGTTGGAGCTATACAGCATACCTGCTCATCAATCATTCACCCAGACTCCTCTGTAGTGTAGCGTCAGACACACAGAACCTGGCGGCAAACAAATGGTTAAAAAAAATGCTACTGAAGTCATTGTACTTACTCGTTGTACCTTTCAAACGCTACCTTAAAGAGAGCGTAAGACTTCCATCTCCTAGTACGAAGGATTTGCATGTATCTCGTCTGTCATTATGCTTTAATGACAAAAAAAAGACAAAATGCACCCAGAAGGGCTACACATAGACGGGCTGCCCACCATGACAAATAATTGTACAAAGGGAATTTCCCAGCTCAGTTGAGACAGATGGTTGGACCACAGCGTACCGACTACCTCTCTTTGTCTTTTCTGCTGGTTTTGTTGATGTGGGTATTTCTGTTTTGCAGAATCATGATTCCCTCGGAGTGTTTGTAGCCCAGCAGGGTGCGTTTCGTGTTTTGTGCACCTAAGGCTTATTCATAAAGTGGTGTCATAAAGTGTCTTCTTTTATCTTGTGATGACTCACTGAGTGAAATTGGGGCAATAAATAGTGCAGTATATGAATTTCCAAAACAGGCGCTTGAGTGACAGCATCATCTAATGTGTTTGCCCTTGTCACATCACTGTCACTTCTTATGACCACACACACACGCACACACACACACACACACACACACACACACACACTCTTGCTGCAACACATATAACATACCACCATCTGCTCTGGGGACCCAGTTACCCTAGTAACCAGTGATGTCAGAGCACCCCTGCCATATCGATTATCTCTGTGGTCGTCACACGGTCATCAGTGCAGATGGTTTGTGCGTGTTTGTGTGTTTTGATGTTTGATCAGTCATGCCAGCTGATGTGAACAACACCTTAATGACAGTGTCGCATCAGGAGGCACCCGCTTGTGATCGATTAGGATTCATTGCCCACATATATATACGACACACACACACAAGTATACGACAGGTGAGGACTTTTTAAACAAACTGCACCCAACCATGAGTATATGGACCATAACCATAGACTGTCTGGAAAGGAGGAAGACCCGTGGCTAAGTGAGGAAGAGAGTTGTGTGCGTATTCTGTCCAGGCGAAGTTTTAGCCCGGGGGGAGGGCTCGTGGAAACCCGGGTGCTTTTACAGGGCATTCTCTCACACGACGTCCCTGACCACCACGTGTATACGCACAAGTTAGCGTGGAAATAGTCCTGACGTTCTGCTGTGTTCTTCCTGGGCAGACATAGTGACTTTATTTTTGAACCCAAATGAGGCTTGAGGTGTTTAAGAGGGGTTATTAAAGAAGCAAAATAAGCGGAAATAAAAGGGAAAGTAAACCAGCTCTTTATAAATCTTTATAAAACGATACATGTAATTTATATACAGATATAAACAATCACTGACTACCATAGACCAAACAACACGAGGTAGAAGAAGGAATCCCAGGAATCAGCAGAAAGATGTTGAGAGCAGGTGTTTCCTTGAGGAAATACCGGAGTATAAAGAATGTGCTGTCCACAAGTGTCTTGCCTCTCCGAAGCTGCTGTTTCAAATTTCAAAGCTTTTCCGCTCAGGCTGCCATGTGTACCAGCCGCATTCATCCATGCCCTAAGTGGTTTTCTAGGAGTCCCTCCACCCTCCTTCTTGTCCCCCTAATTGTGTGTCTTACCCAGACCTTTCTTGTCCCCCTATTTTCTTACCCTACAGATCTATCGGGATCCATTAAAGAAAAGAAGACTAAAATAAAGTCTGCTACAATCATGTGTTTTAAGTGATCTTCCACACACATAAATGGCCATACCAGGGAAAGAAGGTTCATTAAATAAAACCACATGAGTCTTCCTAAACACTCACATATGCTCGTAGGCACAGTCACTCCCCTTTTGTTGCTCACATTTATGACCAAGGAGGAGGAGCAGACGCTAAGAATTTGTGACACACAAACAATGTTCTTGTCACAGAAGAACATGCAAATCGTTGGCTTCATTAGAAATGCGTGACTCTCCAGCATAATGTTTCCCAGTCTTAATATTTAACTCAGCTTCTAACCCAGTCAATGAAACATTAATCTCTATAGATTTTTGTCCCACGTTTCTTTCTTTCCACCTCCTGACCATAATCAGTGTTTATGATCGATACCTTGCTCATTGTTTTAAAAAGTTGTTCATCCATAAACCCTAACTGTAAGTCACCAGCATAATCACTTCTGTTGCAGTTGTCACTCACTCTAGTTACACTGACGTCATACTTTGGTGATTTGTGTTCCTTCTGAACTGTTTTTTAAGGTATAGGCTCAAATGCTCTACACCTTAACTTAAAAATACAATATATACACAATTATTTCAAGATGGCACAATCATTTTACATTTTAATAGTGGACTTTGTGATGTGAGTGTATACACCATTAAATGTCCCCCCAAAAATGTAAGGAAGAAATTATGAGTCCCATTAATTGTTCTATTGCTGGGAGTAATTTAAAGTTCCATTTGGTAGAAGCAATTGGATATAATTTAAAGGTACCGCTGGAGGAATTAAAGCTAATTAACTCTCCCAGCAAAAGTTAATCTTTGCTGTTTGCTGTTTGAGGTCGTCAACAAGCGAAGTCTGTTATGATACAGACACAGGAAGTCACAAATAGTAATAAAAATGAGGAAAGACACAATATAACATCCATGCAGAGATTGGATTTGATAGAATTTGCGTAAGCCTTCACGATGTAGAGCTGCGGTGTTGAATATGACCTTGCTGATTCTAAAATACAGGGATGGAGCCTTATAAGTCAGTAGGGTGTTGAAACAAGTTATAAGCAGTATCACTAGATTAATTAATTAATTAATTTAATTAATTATACAGAATGTTAACTGAGGTCAAATGGTTTTGAGTAAAATGATAATAAAAAGTATAAAATAAATGAAGTTACTATTCATGCAGATGAAGGCCAGTAACAGCATAGGTTAGAAATAAAATCAATAAATATAAAATAGAACATGAACTGTAGATAATATCAAAATGCAGACTGGTACATAAACACCAGAGAGAAAAAAAGACCTAATAGTGTGCTGGCTGGAGACACTACTGGGCTGTTCTTCTCTCCAGCAATGACAACGAAACCTAAATCTATAGCTGTAACCCAGAAGAAGTCCAGCCCTCTAACATTTTAGGCCAAAAAGTTTCTTTGCGTTCATAATCAACTTAAACGCACACAGTCAAATAACTCCTTCTGCTTGGAACAAGAGATGTGTCACCAGTGGGTGATGGCTGAAATGTTGAGACATGAAGGGAACCGCTTGGACCTTAATTTGGAATCAGACATCTTGATGGTGGGCGAAAGTGGCCTGAAAGCATAATAGGATGATGACTGGAAGACAGGTGTCGTTTTGAGCTGGACCCAGTGAAATCACTGTAAAATAGTGTAAAAAACGTGGTGACTGACGGGTGTCTGCAAGTTTCAACTAACAATGCACCAGTTGTTAGTATTCTGATTTAAACTTGTCCTTTTATCCCTGGTCGCTGAGGAAATAGCAGCATCAGCAGTTTTCTCGTGTGTTTTATGGATATCTATGTCAAGTGTCATAACATAAAGTGTGGTTCACATATGCTCTTGTTTGCATTTGGAACACGGCAGCAGTTTAAAAGCTGCAGATTCCCCACAGACTTCTCCTGCATTCAAATGAAACGGGAAAACCAATGGAGTAGAGGTACACACTGAACAATGCCCCACACGGCACTGTACAGCTGATTGATTAAGCCTACTCTATCAGTGAAAGATACTAGTGCAAAGGATACCTCTGAAGACTACTAAATATTCCCTCCATTGCTGCTAGGCAATTTATCTTATTAGCAAATGGCCATAGGATACTTTGGAACAATGCAGGTTGTCAGATAGCACAGTACAAAGATAAGATGCCCACTGTGTATTGCTAATTCTAGAGAAAGGAACAGTATCTGAGCCAAAGGCATACTGTCTTTTTGTCTTTTTTTTGTTGTTGTCAAAAACTTTCTGGTTGAATAAAATTGTTATAACTAGGTTGCACACGAGATAATTAACTTTTACTCTCCAAACATCTGATGAGATGGACTGCAAATGAATGCTGCTTACAATAAGGGTGCAGTAATAAACTTAGCGAAATCATTACATTATACATCGCACAATGTTCAAAAGTTCAAAAGTTCAAAATTAAATCTTTTCTCCACCATACAATCATCAATCAACCAACTCAAGGATGCGTGACTGTAACAAAAACAAGCTGCTAACGATCTGTGGTTTGCACAGGTTTCTGATCAGCGCAGTATCTGAAACTAATATTATTATAAAAACTTACGTCGGGAACCTTGAAGAAATGAATAAATATGTTTGACACAACAAACACAGCGAGCGGTTATGGCTCAGCTGATGGTTTAGTTAAATGAGCAATCAAACATTTAATTGTTGGGCACCCTGATGGATCTTAATCCCCTCTTAAGGATGGATTAGGATATAGTCTGAAAATGGCCTATTTTACACCAAGAGGTGAGAGCAGTAACCATGGCAACTAGAGCCAATGGGAAAACCAGGTACCTCGTCCGAAGCAGGGCAAATTGGACGTTCCTCGACACTTCTTCAGACTACTCTCCAGAGAGAGGGAGCAGGACAGAGGATGCTCACACTTCTTTCCTGCCCAACCTTCCTTGCAGTCGCACCTGCCACAATTACACTGTCCATGACCTGCCAGGAGCAAAGAGGAAGCAGAGAGGTGAAACAAAGTGGGGGCTTTGTACAGGAATATAAATATAAATAGCTGTATGAAGAAGAAGAAAAAAGACAAGAGCGCAGCAGAGAGTTAGGTAAGTTTTACAGTAGAAGGAAGAAAGCTGGCATCAGTAAAGGTGAATGAGAGGGTGGAGTAAAATGAAGAAGGGGAATAGCATGAATGTAAGAGTGTACATGCTGAGAAGGTAGGATATAGCCTCTGCTAGAGAAATTATTAGTTTAATGAATGGTAGGCACTGTGGTAGCATGCATCATACTAATTAATTCTTTAGAGAAACAATACAAAGGTCATTCCCATCCTTCTCCTTGAACTCCTTGACTCACTTCACTTAATACTAAGTTAAATGGGAGGTTTGCATCCACAGAGTTGCACCAGATTATTGGGAGCAGATGCTGGAGTGTTGCTGATGTTAAGTGAAAGGAAATGCAATTATTTGAAAGTGAAGATCAATATACAGTACATGGTGCTTAAACATACAATTTAAAAGAACCAGTATTATTTTAAATTAATCATTTGTTATTCTATAAAATCCACTTCTATTATTTAATTTCATACCAATCAGTGGATGAAATGGTCAACACCACTGTCACATCTAATGTTTGTATATATATATATATATATATATATATATATATATATTAGATGGAGAATACAGGAAATAGTCTTAGTCAAGAAATATGTCAACACTGTACCAGCATAAAATAGCAAATTATCTTTTTTACACATTGGAAATTGTAAGTAAACTTTAAATGTCCCTTAATGAATGATGACATACATTTCTCAACAAAACACTTTTAAACAGGCCTCATGATTTTGACTGTTTATGCAACTGATTTGTTATTTTTAATCCAAAAACAACCACGCTGACCTGAGCAGAAGTCGTCTGTGTATCGATCGTAGGTTGCATGACAGTTCCTCTCATCGCACTCGCAGGTGTCCCCGTGAATATCTCCCCAGTCGCCAGACGGATCTACATCATGACAGTTGCACTCCCCACACACACACGTCCCTAACACCCACAACAAACAACAAAATCACCCGTACTGTAAATTCACATTGTATTGTCTGTCTTTGCAGCAGCACAGTCTAATTGAATCATAATGTTAATTTAAATGAGAAACAAACCCATAAAAAACAAACTGTTAACTGTCAAAGGCATCACTCACCGTCTTTGACATGTTTTGCAGACGTGGGTTTTAGAAAAGGCTCTCATTTGTTTTTTCCTTCATCTCTCTATCTGTCCCCTTCTTTCTCATTTGCTTCACATCTCAGCGAGAGATGCAGGCAGTGAAAATCCCATTTTATCTTAACAGCAGTGACAGAGCATGGTGAACCCTGGGGAAGCCAGTTGGGCTGGCAAGCCTGTGGGCTGTGGCTGGTGCATTCCTCGCCCCAGGCCCTTGGTATGGTCTTCCTCGTTACCTCATAACCCTACAGCCGTAGGGTTATACCGTACGTCAGGCAGAAGACGTATTAGCATATTCTTAGCTGAATTGTTAGTGCGGGGGTAACTAAAAAAAAACGGAAGGGGTTGGCAGGTCGCTAAAATTCAACTACTGGCTACAATCAGTCAAATCATTCACTGATCCTCACATGAGGTAAATAAACACTTCACTTTTTATTTCTCTGCAGGATTATACAATTAAGTCCTGCCTCTATCATACAATAATTGAAAATCTTTTGCCTAAAATAACTGGGAATTATCTTCACAATGCTTTGAGGGATTGATTCAGTGAACAATGGTTGCATGGCAGGACTGTAGATATGAGAACTGAGAACTGCTCGCATGCTAATCGCCACCAAATGTTCTGAATTGAAGGAATTGTTCAGTACTGGAAAGGGACCAGAAGGAATACATGGTTGAACGCGTTGGCATATATACTAAAGTGGGAGATACGGCAAAATGGTTTTTTTTTGCACCCTCCAATAATATATAAAACATATTAAAAAAATAATCAGATTGGACTGGGAGTTGTGAAAGCATAGTACAAGTCTGTCATGCTAATAGAGTGGAGGATGTCACTGTGAGGTGGCTTCCTTTTTTAATTGCACACATAGTTCGTTTTGTTTGACCTTTACTATACCTTAAAGCAGTCCAATGAACTACCACGCCGTGCACACGGTCCATGGTTGTTCGCGCTTTGTAAGCTGTGCACTTAACCATAAATGGCAGGAGTGTGATAGGGTGTCCAGTCTATCCTACCATGTCGCCCTACCGCTTAGCCAGTCCACTGTGATTAATTTCAGAGAGCTGTACTAAAGTCCCCCAGGATCACTTGAGCAAGGTTAGTGCTACAGTATTTCCCTGAAGTCTATGAAGCCCTTATGATTTTACATAAGCATTTTCTAAAACCAGTCTATGTGATCTCCTTTTACTGTGTTTCTATTGTGTGTATCTCTCCTCTGATTCCATTTCTATTTCAGTTGTGATGTGTGGGCTAGTGTAGTACGAGATTTTAAATCTCATCTTTCACTAACTTGATTCAGAAAAGTTTCATGGTGCAGCTTCAGTATACGGTTTGTCTGTTTTGAAGTTCTGTATATTATGTATATTCTTAAGTTGAGTGATTCATTGCTTTGAACTTAGAACCATACTTACAAATATGGAAACCCTACAGGAAGACATGTCATTGCCAGGACTCATTACTTTTAACCCTGTAGCTATGAAGCTGGTATTTATAGCTGCTGGGTCCTACACCTATACTGTGAACCTATATATTTTCAATAAGTTAGATTTTAGATATTGCATAGTTATAGATATGATTTATCTAACAGTAGTATCACTCAAATATCACTCATTAAATTTGGCTCTGATAATTGAATTCTAATGATTATTAGGCCTGTTGTGAAGTAGGGAAACCAACCTCTGTTGCTGCAGATTTTGCCATCTGGAGATGTGCATCTCCGCTTGCTTTCCCATGGGCTGATGT
The DNA here is from genome assembly GCA_032359275.1 of Microctenopoma steveboyesi. Taxonomy (NCBI): domain Eukaryota; kingdom Metazoa; phylum Chordata; class Actinopteri; order Anabantiformes; family Anabantidae; genus Microctenopoma; species Microctenopoma steveboyesi. Next base: position 4,850,076 of record JAUMHF010000013.1, read on the forward strand.
CACACTGGAATTCACATTTGTCTCCATGCCAACCAGCAGCACAGTAACAGTTTCCACAGTAACACTGGCCGTGGCCTGGAAGCAGACGAAAACATGCAACAACCGATGGGTTCACTTGTGAGATTGGCAGATCGACTGATCCTGACACATGTAAATGTGCAGGTCAGAGCATTGAAAACGCAGTAGCAGCTCAGAAATGTCACTTTCTACTTTTAAGTTACCCTTGTGGACAATGTTAGTGACTACCTGGCCACTAACATTACTCAAAACGTTTATGTGGTAGTTATTTGCTGAAGTTTGGGAGATATTATTATATCTATGTATATTATTATTAATGTTAAATAATATAGCTCGGCGGTGTAGTGGTTAGCACTGTTGCCTCATAGCTAGAAGGACCCAAGTTTCATCTTCGGGTCGGCCAGGTACCTTTCTGGAGTTTGCATGTCCTCCCAGCATCCAAAAATGTGCATGTCAAGTTAATTGATGACACTAAATTGTCCATGAGTGTGCATGGTTGTTTGTCTGTATATGTCAGTCCTGCTGGCGACCTACCCAGGGTGTGCCCCGCCATTGACAGCTGGGGTAGGCTCCAGCCCCCTGTGGCCCTTACAAGCGGTTAAGAAAATGCATGAAATGATGGCTATTAAAGCTCACTTAATACAACCACAAACACATCATTTTACCAAAATGCTGAGGACTTTGAGGACCGCAACTCCTCGCTTCTCTACATCAGTGTCCCCTGACTCTAAAACATTAATTCGTGGCTGTAATTATTTAGTCATTAACTACTCTGGTTGGTTCAACAGCAACAGATAAAGCGATAAATCAAAACAGAGTGACTAAGATGAGCATTCCTGGGAAAACAAACAGGTGTTGAACTGAAGTGTCTGTGCAGGTGTGAGGCGTACCTCCACACACATCTCCAGTGTCCTCGTCCAAACACTCGCTGTCATCACACTCACAGAAGCGTCCAGTCACCAGACCCCTGCTGTCCTTATTGTCACACATGCAGCTACCACAGTGGCAGGTGCCTATGGAAGAGAACAGCTTCAGACACGGTTCAAGGTCATTTGTTCAACAAGGTGAAGATTGTACAGGTGTATGTTTATAATATGTGTTTAGGTAAGGATGTGTGTGGGTTTTGCATGTATGCAGTACACCTTAAGACCAAGAATGCAGCTGTTTTGCAGATGTGCACAGGTGGCACAGTCTGGGCATCATGTGACAACAGATCTAGACACTAGCTCTAATCACCAGAGGCGAAGCAGGTGTGTGATGCAGTATTTTTAGTGAGTATAGACAATGAGATACTCATTGCAAATAGGCACACATGAGTACAGGGTAAAAAACATTTTGACTTCCACTTAGCGATTACATGTTATAATATATACACTCTTCAGCATCATTTACTCTGTGTGTCAGTAAATAATTTCAGAAACATATTTTATTATTCATGCACATTCCTATGTGTTTACAGTATTTTATTATTATTGTCTAGATCCACAGTCTATTTTAACTTTTATTTTAATCTTAGAAACTGTGTAATTTCAGTGGCAAAATAAAATAATTAATAAACTTTAGTCATGTGCTACAAGAAATTAAGTAAGACATTATCAAATGTTATATAAAATGGCTTTTATATGATAGTTGTGTGCGTATTTTTTGTGTGGAAGCATGCCATGTCTGCTGTGTGTTTACTACCAACGGTGCACTAAGACTTAAGACTCATCGTTCACGTGTGAGTGCGGCTGCAGTACCTCTGTTGGAGCAGACCACCCCCTGTGAGTTTTTGCAGAGCGCTTTGCTCTTCTTGGCAGGTAGTTTGCACTCTTCCTGCAACTGGCAGGCGTCTCCGAACCAACCTTCATCACACTCACAGATCCCACAGTCACAGTAGCCACGGTCTGAAGGCGAAACACAAACACCACATGCTATTGCTCATTATTTTATGCTTTATTAAAAAGCACGCCCATTACTTGTGTTTTAAAATGCTCAATAAACACAAGCACTGTGGTGGCACTGTGCTACCAAGGCAATGAAGGATCTTAATCATTGTTACAACCCACTGTAGTCCCAAGTGACTATTCAGTGGATGTAAAATAACACTTCCTTTAAGACTCATAAAGAGACTAAGCAAGCATGTTCCCATTATACTTTCAAGTCCTGTTGCATTGCAAGCCTAGTTTCAGGATGATATGGGATAATTCAGGTTCTCATTAATCACCCATTGAGAGCAATATGTGTGTTTAGAGGACCTGCACAGGCAGCATGGCATCACTATTTCTCATGCCATCATCCTGATGGCCACAGTGAGCAATAGAAAAAGGAGGGCTAGTCATTTGATGCAAATAAGTGCTGTTGACAAGTTATTATAGATGTTGTTACCACTGCATTCAGCAGCAAGGGGCCTTGTACGTCACACTCAATCATTCCCCTGACTCGTTCATCATGTAAATGTGGTGTCCTTTTCAAGGGCTGTCCATCAGTCACTAACAGCAAGCATGTCCACTGTCTCTCCTCATTATCAATACATCGCAAGGAAACAGGTACAGGGAAAAGAAGAGAAGCTGCACCATAGACACGATACAATTTTAAGGACAATAAACTGATTTTTAAAAAACTTCTATATGATCTTCAAAACACTCTGAGGTTCTGAGTAGCGTGTACGTTCATGCTGGCTCCAAGAGGGTTGCAATTATTAATCCCTCTGGGATTAATAAAGTGTTTTGAATCTTGAATCTTGAGTTACTCTGTCACTTCACTAGTATGTTACAAGTAATTCACATTAAGTTATTTATTAGGTGCGTTAATCAAATTAATGTCACAGTTTAGAAATCTCCTGCAAACCACAGTCTGTGTTTTGTTTTTAACAAAAACTCAGCATCTGAATAAGATTGTAAGTGTGGACATTTCTTCTTTCAAATCTAGCACTGATGTTTTGTAGATAGGAACCACCACACAATAAATGGAAAACACAATTAGATTAAAGTCTGTCCAACATAATTTAGTAGAATATAATATAGTCACTGCCACCCACTAGCCCCCATTAATCTGCGCTTGACAATCATTGTGACATATAAAACAGCCCCTCTTTGTCTGCTAGGCGAAAGTTTATGTGTGTGGGATGGTGGCTGCCTGTCGACAGTTTATCTTCCGTGATGCTTCCTGAGCACCTGGGGGTGTCAGGGACCTTCATACGCGCCTGTGACGGACACACGCGTCCAGCCAATTAGGCCCAAGCCAGTGGCCAGATACATCCAATGAGGGTCAGAGAGAAAGGCTGCATCTGAGCCAGCATAAAGGCAGTAACAACAAGTGACGTAGCATTACCACGATTCAATAATCAAGTGATTAGCAAAGAAACTTTACGTTCCAATTTAATTTGTCCCTGCTTAAAGTCAATTAGATTAATTAAAGTTTTGTTATGGAACATCACAATTTAACTCTGAAATAGTTACGGACTAAACATAAAGTCATTTACTTTTTGTAAATAGGAAACACTTATCTCTTACATTTCAAGCAATCTGTGGGCTGCTCAGAAATTTCAGGTCTGTTGCGATTGGAGGCCAAATTAAATTCAAAACGGACGTTACAGTTCTAAAAAAAACTTCCCCAGAATCTCTCTGTGCTCATTTATTACTTGTGCTTGATGTTTCCTCTTCGAATGACATTCCCCCCACTTAATTTGTTTAGATCATGTTCTCTATAATGTACTGCTCATTTCAGTGAGTAATTATTGCTCCTTGCTTTCCTCTCTCTGGAGTTTGTGAAGCATGAAACAACAGCACGCCAGCTTGTGTTCAGTGGAAAAGATCTAGGTGTCACTTGTCTCTTGTAATAAATCATTCTGTGTGCTGTCCTGAGAATGAGGAATGTCTGGTTCTATCCTTCTGGCTTTTTGCAATTTCCTACTCTTAATTATAGCTTTGTAAAACAGCTAATTCATTTTAAACTCGGATTAACAGTGTTCAACTTTAGCAGTCTAACCTTACGCTTTATCCTTATTCCCTAGATTGCGTATGTATCTGTACACATGGTAATGGCACACAGTTGGAAAAAAGACAATGTCATTTTACTGTACTCCACAGCTTGTAATCTACAGCATTACAGCTCAGAACAATGTAAAAAAAACCTCATTCAAAGGTCTTGGGAGCCATAATGAGTCCCAATCAAAACTCCCCTTTACTAGTAGATCTGGACATACTTGAGTGGCATTTTCTATTTGCATCCCACATTGGTGTCATTAGGTGACTCACCCCACCAGCACATCAAAATATGCATTAGGAAGAAACACAAAACAGAGATGAGCAATTTAATGGGCTGTGATGACTACACAGTCTCTCCTCCCCGTTTCTCTCTTTAGGAAATCCAAAGAAATTATGTATTAAACCTATTAATCAGTTTGGACAGGCTCCCATAGTGAGATGCTCTCCAGTGATTAGTTCATATCGTCTGCCAGTGATGTGTGCTTATTGGAAGCAACCTCACAAGCTTATGTAATACTAGACAGAAACAGCATCTGGAGGAGCTTGATTTGGAACAACGCTGGCCAAATTGGCTTCCTTTGCGCTGCTGACATAAAACCCCCGTGGGTCTGCTCTTTTCTGGCTGTGGCGGTAGGGCACAGAAGCTATGGGCTGAAGCGAGCAAAGAACAGAGTCTCTGAAAACTCATAGTCTGAGAGAGAGAGGGGCTAAAATGTGGTCTCACAGAACCCTCAACATAACCATCCTTCAGGAGGGAAAGGATTTTCAGTCTAATGCTTGCACCCCCCCCATCTCAACTGCTTCTTTGAGATAAGGTGAGAAGGATACACATATGATAGTCGGCCAGAACTATAAAGTTACAGATTGCTCTGGATTGCACACTTTCTTGGCTTTCTGCCTCGACCCACATCAGTGGCGGAGGGGTGGGGGGGTGGTAGCTGTTACCAGAGACTCTGAGAAAATTACCGACTCGTGTCTGATCAAACATTTTGTGTGCCATTACAGTAAGTGTCTTTGACAGAGATAAATTCAAATAAACGACTTATTATGTTCTACTTAAGAATGAACTCAAAGAAGATTGCTCATCAACGGATTCAGATTTGATAAAATGCTCTAATGACACTCCATTGTAAAAGTAATTACTTACAAGTTAATTAAACGGGTTTTTTTTTTTGTTTTTACTGGGATAAAGTGAGTCAGCAGCACTCTAGGCCACCCTCTGAGCTTCTAACAATTGAAGACCATACAGTAAATCACAGCCTGTCTGAACATATACTAGAGGAAAATACTTTTCTTAGTTCGGCGCAGAGATTGAAAGCGACAGAAAGCAAAAGCGAGGAGAGAGAGAGAGATCTCGCATGAGTCATCAGTGAAAAAAAAAAAGCAACGAGAAAGCAAATGGAAACACTGCGAAGTTGACCTTCATCTGTCGACACAACAATGCAGGAGAAACGAATTGTGCTATTCCTTCAGACAATCAAAGACATGGCTGAACGTTACCCTTCAGAAATGATCATAGATCGTTTCTAATGTGCTAAAGCTCATTCCAAAGGAAACAGAACGGGAAGGTTAAAACAAACATACAGCAGATTGAAATCACATGACGCTTCTGCACAGTTGGTGAACAGATGTTAGTTCAGGTCATCATCCCATATGGGATGTGCCACAGGAAGGAAAAGTATGTGAGTAACGGGGCTTGTGTGAATTGTACAAAATGAACTCTCACACAACACACAATCCTAGTTTCTGGGATTTTGATCGAATAATTTAAGTACCAGAGAGGGTTGTTGTGTTAATGATGAATGGTTTATTCATTCATTTCATGTGTGTGGTCAGTGTCACAGCCGGCAGCATGACGCCACACCAGCCCTACAGAGATGGCCTAGTAAGTCCAGCTTCTCAAGGAAGACACATCAATACGTGCCGTTGTTGGAAGGTTTGCCATGAGCTGTGCTGGGCTGTAGGAGGTCCTTCACTCACTGGCATCTGCTCCTTTGGGCAAGGAGAAACAGGATGAGTACTGCCAGAGCCCTACAAACTAACCTCCAGCATGCAGCTGGCATGAACGTCAGAATTAGACTTCATGAGGGTGGCCTGAAGGTCCACTGTTCTCCAGTGGGCCCTGTGCTCTGTGCCTGAATTGGCAGGTCCGAACCTGGTGCTCTGCGCTTTCCACAGATGAGGGCAAGTTCACCAGGAGCATATGTGACAGACAGAAGGGTCTGGAGAAGATGTGGAGAACATTTTGCTGCCTGTAACATCGTTTAGCATGATCGGTTTGGTGGTTGCTAGTTCCACACAGTCAGTACAACCCGGGATATTAAATAAACCAGCCATGCCTTTTATATGCAGAGCCCCTTCCAGCGAAACAACAAACTAGACAGGAAATGAATCAGGACTGGCAGAATCAGATTCAACCAAGCTAGTCTGAATTTCCTTTATTTCCTTTAGTGATTCACAGGAGTAACCATAATCCAGCCCGACTTATGTTCATATACAGAACCAGACAACTCACCACAGCATGGTGTGCTAGCCAGTATGCAGCTTGAGCCAGAAACTATTTTCCACTTTATCTTCCTTTGCCCCAGTCACTTATCTTTCTTCTAACAGCTGCACTGTCAGTGCTTTTCACTGCAACTGCCTCTGCTACTGCAGCTATCACTGCAACTACCGCCATTGCCTCCTGCTCCTTTTATTTTTTATTGCAGTTGGCAATGTTGTATTACTGCCACCCTCTTTTTCACTGCCCACTATAGGCTCGACTCTTTTATACATAACTCAACAGAGAAAAACATCCCTGCAGCCAACCTCCACCAGGCCAACCACACCCCATCTGCATCTGCTGCCAATTCTGTATATTTACATTTCTTTCTCTCAAAGACAATTTCAGAGTGACCATTGTTCCAGTCACTGAGTTTACTTGTTGCTCAGATTGAGAGGATCCCAATTAACCCCAGTTTGTCTGATGAATGACAGGTAGAAGAACATCTCAATGCCAGAAAAGCTAGAGGCAAAAAAAAACAGTTTATTCCTAAGGCGAAAAATCTATTGAATCTCATCAGCGGGCAGTTGTGAGAGGCAAAGATAAGGGAGCAGCAGGGATAGAAATTGGCTGCGGTATCTGACACTGCACACTATGCATGCTGATAGGCCATTGAGAACTGGGGAGAGGGGGGTGTAGTATTCTCAATATGCTTTGAGTATAATTGCTGGGCCCTATATGCACACGGGTGTCTGACTTTGTGAGAATGAGTCTGATCCTGTGTTCAAGTCCGAGTGTGAAAACCCATTCTTCTTCTGCTGCATGCAGCTTCCATTTGCAGTCTGTGAAAGCTCATTATCAAGAAGCAGAGCCTTCTTGCTCCAGACTGCTGAACCATAATGAGCTCCTCACAGCAGCCAACTTGTCTGCCCAAATGAATCACTTCACCCCAAACGTGCACGAATGCACACATGAACACACATCTCCATTAGGTCTGTCCTGGACGTACACAAATCTCCTTAAGCCCAGCAACTACAGGGGACACCAGACACAAAGTTGAGCATGCTTTTTACTCACGGGCAACATACAAGACTCAGCCTCTCTTACAACTTTCAGGTTAGGTCATCCTGCTCATGTCTGCTGACCATGTCGTTCACAAACTTGTCTCATTTAGCAGGCATACGCTCTCTAAGTCCCATACATCCCACTTTGTCTGTGTGATGTATGGCACTGGGCAGGGAGAGGAGCACAGAGTGGGTTTTCAAATGAAAGCAGTAACAATAAACCAATCAACCAAGTTATAGAGCATAAAATCAAAACAGAGATGTAGAGCATAATAAACGTCCACAGACCCAAGGCAGGCTGCAGAGTCAGACGAGAATTCTCTGTGGTTTAATCAATAGAAGCATCTCTTTCACAAGATTTATTGTTTATTCGGAAACATTGATCATAGCAGTTCTAACAGTATCACAGACTACAGCCACCATTACCATGGTAAATCTATACTCAAAACATCTTGTCATGTTTTATTAGTTGAAATTATGTCAAGTTAAGTGGACATCAGTGGTGCAGTAGCCACAGCATAGATATATCCCACACGCTGCTATAATGCCAAACCATTTGGTATCTGTCAGTATACAGTACTTCATTATACGCACCATTACAAGTTTTTCCATTATGTGTAGCGCAGACCCAGTTGTGGCACTCACAGCGAGGTCCATAGAACTTCCCTGGATCGGTGGCCTCACAGAAGCAAATGCCACACTCACATTTGCCCCTCCCACTGCATATCTTATCATCAGGTGTCCGGCAGCGGCGCAGGGATGACTCTGTGGACAGCCTACACACACTGCCCACCTGGCTGGAAAGAAAGAAAAGAGGGTCAGTTTCTCTGCAGCTCTGGAAACTTCATAGGTCGAGGGTCAAGTGTGCTACCACCTGTGTCTGTGTGTCTGTGTCTGCAGAACGAAATTCCACAGCTGTGCAAGTGTTTTAACTTAAATGTGGCTCAGATGTGGCAGCAATGTTGTCTTTATACTTTAGACCACGTATTCACCTATTTGGGAAACATAATAACTCACAGTATGCAAGTCCTAAAACTAGATTAAAAAAAGCACATTTATTTATTTACTGCAGTTATCCAATAAATGTGTGTAGTATGTGAACCAATTCCTTCACTCATTTTGGCAGAAATTCATTATCTGCCCTGCATATCAGCTCAGAGGCATTTTAAACCCTTCCTCCTACAGAACAAATTCAGCTTCCTAGCATGAGCTGTCTGCTTCAGGTCTTTTTATAGTCCGCAAAACTTTAGTGTTGTTGGCTGATCACAGACAGGCATGGCAAACTCTAGCTGCTCATCATCAGACACTCACTGGATTTGTAGATGGGAGGCAGTGCAAAGTCAAACCACGACCCAATCACAAATCTGAAAACAAACACATTTCCACAATAAATAAATGATTATTATTATTCTTTAATTGGGTTCCCTTTAACTAGTTTCAGGACTTGAAAATAAAACAATCACATTCCAGGAAATAACCATAAACTTCCAAGCACAACTGTAACTTTATGGTATGAGTATGCAAATTCAGAAACCCACTCATCAACATACCGTCGCACGTAGCTGAATTTTCACTTTCTTTCCTATTAATTTGGTGAAAACACCATGGAGGTTAAAAAAAAAGTCTAAAATGAAGAAAAATGGAGAGAGTGCAACACGTCAGAGAATGACCAGCCTGTGTGTGTCTACTATTTCAAGAAAAAGCAAACGCCTCGGAGACACACACACACACAAAGAATTGAATTAATATGTCAAATAAATCAAATTGCACAGAAACAGCTTAACCTTTCATGGAGCACAGTCCAGCAACTGGTGCTGAGCTAAATTTTACTCTATAGGGTCTCTCTGCAAGATTTGTTTCATTTGGATGCCTTCTAACATTTTTCTGTACTTACCCTCTATTGATCTTGGCCAACTGTCCAGTTTATGGAATATGAGGTACATTACAGGTTTTCCTGACACTCCCATAAGAAATAAATACAGAATGTGTATTATATCTGTCAAAGGCAGATTACTGTCAGTTTTTGGTCCACTATATACCACCCAAATGCAAATTGAAGAGTCAGCATCATTGGGTGAGAATGAAATAAAAACAACATACGAGAACATGTCAGGCTGTTATTTTTGGGATTATCCAAAAAGTAAAAAATGCTAAATATTTCTGAGAGTAAAGCTAGTGTCCATCTGACCACCAAAATAAACTCTTTCTAGTTCAGGACTAGAGTCAACATCACAGGAAGTCAAACAAAGCCAGCGAAATATGTTCAAACCACCGAACCTGACCAAACAGTTTTTTATACAAAAACATGCCAATGCAGTTAAATTGCTTTGCTGGTTTTTCTTCTCCAGTCCAGAAGTTAAAAGTCTTATTTATTTACATACCACTTGTTTAAGAACATCCTGTTAAACAATTGCATCCAAAGCACAACAGAAAGGAAAGGACATTGACATCTCTTTAGTCTTTGACTATAAGTTTAGAACTCAAGGACATGTGACCTGCATTTTTCTTTTTCCCCAGTACCACTTATGTTGTGCTTTTCATTTGTGCTGAGCGTTACATGAGTATTTTATAGTCCTCATCACCTGTGCTCATAGAACCTTGTGAGGTTACAAAGCAAAGCATTAATTACTGACACCAACAATTTTTACACCGTCAGGTTATAAGGGTGATTTACGCAGTAAACAAATAAGGGGAAACCCACAAATCAGAATATCCAGCTGTTGCTCTCTGTGGTAACGCATGTGTGGGTTTATCACTGCTGTTCAATAAATACTATGCACTGTACAGTGGGACATACACAGTATAATCACCAAACAGACATGGTGCACCTGCTGGGAGTAAACACTGCATCTCCACATAATTTAAATCATACGGCTATATTTCCAGCTCCGCTGACGCCACTGGAAAGAAGCAGAGCTAAACGTTTTATGAAATTCCAGTGGCTGACTTTGTGTCATTCCAAATAAGTGTATTTCATAATTAGCCTCTCAACGGTTATGCAGTATTTACTCTTCGGAGTAACGCGTAGTTTGGCTACAAACTACTGCTGATTAAAACCATTTAAAACACACACAGAAACCTTATTTTTTGCACCAAATAATTGTCTTAGTATTATTGCAATAGTTCATGCAATTAGAGATATGACAATTGAAATAAATGAATCTACTCAAGTTTTAAAAAGTAAGTGCTATCTAACATTATACGTTAGAAATGCGGAAGCTAACCTTTATCGTATGAATTGGAGTACAACATTAGGACCTGCAACTAATAAAAGACTGTGAAGAAATTGCAAAAAAAAAGAAACTGCAAGTGCAAACTACACATACAGGCACAACCAAACTTTTCCACATTGTGCTCTACAAATGTTGTCTTTCTCAGCAAAACTCTGCACCTCCCTCTTCCTTCTTGCTCTCTAGACTATCCCCAAATAAACAAGAAAAACAAAAAAAGCCGTGTAGAAACTCACCTCACAGATTGCAACAAAGCGTCATCCACGTCGGAGAGCAGAATCAGAAACAACGGCACTAACACGGACTGTACCAAAACCTCAGTGTGCATGTTTAAATCCCACAGAAACCTGAAGTAAAGTAGCTTGAAGGAATTTCCCAATCTTTCTCTCCTTAAACAGAGAGGACAGGAAGAGAGAGTGAGGGGGGAAAAGAAAAGAGGAGAAGGAGAGAAAGAGCAGCAGGCTGGCCTAAACTCGCTCAATCCCTTCGGAGGCCGGCAGCGCTCTCCATACAAGTGCCTTTGATTAGTCTTGACTCTCAGACACAGTCCTGGGCAGGAGCTGGAATGGGGAAAACAGCCAGAATGAAAAGTTAGGTCACCAGTTTGAGATGTAATTAGAAGCAGACTGTTTGCTCTGTTTCACTTTCCCTCGTTCCTTTTCCAGATCTCTCGGTGCTGTTGTAGTCTTGTTTTTATCTTTCCTTATGATGTTGTCAATAATAAATGAGACTAAGAAAGTTGAGGTCTGATGGGTCTCCTTTACCAGAGGACATCTTGACACTTGCAAAAGGAAAAGCACAGCTTGTCTCACTTTCACTCTTGTCATGACCTACTTGAGTTTATTTGAATTAAAAAAAAAAATCATTGTTATTGCTAACATCCATGCTTTTCTTACAAGTCAAAATGTCAGCTGAAGAAAGGACCTGGGTCATAACAATGGAGAATGAAACATGCTCATGTTGTAGGAATATTGAGACACATTTTGACTCTGACTTGATAAAGGCCTGATGTCTTGCACAGTAGCTAACTGTCCTTCATTAGTGGCTATAGTTCCTCTTGCTATAGCATGTCAAGATGTCTCTTGAGAGAGACATGGTCCATTCATGGTTCTCATTACTTTGCTCGTACTTACACGTCTTGCACCTCTTAATCTTTGTTTGCTATACATTTACTATTAATTTGTTTGTTGATTACTATATATACTATATAGTATAGTATATTATAATTATTGTTGTTGCTGAGATTTGTAAAGTCTCTCTGCAAAACATAACTGGATCACAGTCATGTGATAATGGTTGTGGTTCTTTTCTCTTCTTTTCTTACCCGGATAAATCAAGGACAGGTGATTAAAAATAGACCTACGTGCGGACAACATTTTGTACTGTTTGGCAGGAGAGAGGAAGGAAGACTCCATGAACTGCTATGTCAGTCTGGAAAGAACTCTACACTGCCCTGAGCTGACCTGACAGCACTGTGCCCTAATCAATAATTTACTGGTATATGCATTTACATAGCGTGTGAAATAATTCCCCACTCCCCCCCTGCGGACGCTCAGGTCCTCTACCACAGGCCTGGGAGCTTGAGGGTGCTGTGCAGTATCTTGCAGTTTTCTTCTGGACAGAGATTCCTGGAATATGCTGGAGCCACTCTCTCAGTTTGGGGGTCATTGCCTCAAGTGTTCCATGTGGGGCTACTGTTACTGGTCCACGTCTTCTCTGCCTCTTATCTCTGCCCTTGGTATTTGCCAAGCTTCTGGGCATGCTATATCTATCTTGCTTTCTATCAGCACGGCCTTCTTCATCTGTCTGTACATCAACACCGTCTGTTTGGTTAGACTCTACCAGTTTCAGTATGAATTGCCGGAGGATCTTAGCTTGTTCATTCTCAACCACCTTCCAAGAAAGCTCCCATTTTGACCTTGAGACTTCCCTCTCATACTCAGCACAGATGTTCCTGTATATATATATATATATATATATATATATATATATATATGCGGTAATTTGATGACAAACAGGAACAAAAATGAATTTATTATATAATGTTATTAATTTTGATTTAGGTTGTAATTAAGTTTGCTGACACTGATCATTTACAGTTTTAAACTTGGTCGTGGTGAATGGGGAGGGGGGGCTGCTGTGATGCAGCACCATGAGGACCTTCAGCTGTTGCCATGGAGACGGATGCGCGCCCCCGCCGCAGGCGCTGGAGCCGTAGATGTGATTGTAACCTGCGCGCTCCCGCACTCTCCCACACGATCCCAACACAGCCGGAAAACAGCTGATGTCATGGACGGTGCGAGACGCGACAAATAAGGGGAACCTACATCTCGTAAGTGATTCAGTGTGTTTCCCCTTTTCTGCTTGTGTTCTGGTGTTACGTGTGCTGAAGGACACACAGTGGATCTGCTTAAAGGATGCGGCAGTGGCTTGGCGCTGCTGCGTGCTAGCTTGTTGGCTCCAGGAAGTGGAGCCATCCCCAGCCTCCGGAGTAGGCCTCGGTGAGACGTTATCGTGGATTTGCTACCCTGTCACGTGACCAGGCTGTCACGTACAACGTTAGCTTCGTTCAGGACACCTGCTTTGCTCCGTTTTTAAATAAACACACCGTGTTTAGCCCTCTCCTTGCTTCATGTAGCACTTTAGCTCTCATCCGTTTCCATAGTAACCTTGGCTCGTAGGATGGATGTCGTTCATCCAGCTTTCAGGCTCAGTACGGATACATTTCCTGGTTTTCTGTGATCGATCATGTGTCACAGCAGCTTGTTGTGTGTTGGTAATGAAGGTGAGCAGTTTCCCAAAAGGGTTTTAGGATTTCAGTGTTTCCCAGTGAAGCCTGCAAGGCCATTTACTGAATGGTTCACAGAATTACCAAAAGGCAACTTATTCTGTGTCAAGGTAATACTGATATCAGCTAATGAAGTGTTTACTACTACTAGGCTACGGCTGGAATGAAATAATGCTGATTTCCATGCTAATGTTAAGTTTTTATAAAAACAGGAATTGAATGAAATATTTTTATTTTATTTAGAACATTCTCTAATTGATAGTTTCATATTAACAATAGGTCATATTATTCCACGGGTTCCTCCACTTTGGGTGTTTACTCACATCAAACCTTGCTGTGACATGGGCCATGTGTGTGATAGGTGCCACTGACCATGCTGATGCTGCGTTCCTGCCGTTGTGTCACGTTTAAGCATACTCAGATAATTGTTTTGGTTTTACAGACCACAACTGTGCTGTCTATTCTCATCACTTTTATCAGAGTTATTTGCTGATAAACCAAACAGCTCTCAACTATGAAATGCATCGGGTGTTTTTACTGTTATATTAGTAGGCATGTTCAGAACATTCAAGCTTATAACTTATTGGCTGGCAGGTCCAGTCCAAAACATTATTGTTGTAATGCTGACCATCTATAATATGTCTATTGTTTGGTACTAAAACAAACTTTGGACAAAATGGCATTAAAACGTCAGTAGCTCTTTTGTTGTGGGATAACTCTCACATGCTCGTCCCCACATGTGGCATCTTTCACACTACACATCTGTTGCCCATGAACAAATCAGCTTTAAAATCTGGATTAACATGCACCTACTTGAACCTGTTTTGTCTGAATACCTAAATCTCATAACAGCATATGTTGCTGGTATGAGATTATACGTATGAGCTGCAAAAAGACAAACATGTGTTCTCCTTTGCGACTTTCATGGTGTACTAAGAATAAGAATAAAACTTTAGTAAAGTAAGTTTGCAGCCTTCAACACATACCAACAGTTACAATTAATCTGCCCAACAGCCCAGTGATTGCATCCTGCCCGTGAGGAACATGTCCATTCTCCAAATGGAAAAGTAATTGCAGTCTTTGCCACCTATACTCCCACATAATAGCATTTAGACCCTGTAATTTTGTTTTCACTCTTCCCCATGTCTCCATCTATGTTAAGTGTAGCAATTACACTGGGAAATTGCTGCTAACTACATGTACATAGGGTTTATAGGATGGACAGTTTCTTTTCTTGTTAAGAGCATAAAAGGAAATGAGTGTGATACAGTTGTATTGTTCTATATCTCTATGCTAACTATTTCCTTTTGTTCTCATGCGTTTAGTTTCTTTTTGTTTGTTTTTTTGCATCATTCAGGTTTTGGTAAAATCTTTATATGGTTATAGTGCAGTCAATTGAGGAAGTTTATTCCCGTCACTTATTCTTTGGGTTGCCTTTTTGTTTTTTCATTGTTTTCTATATATATAAAATAAAATGTGGCCTGGTAGCCATGGATTAAGCGTCAGACTGGAATGCAGAAGGTTGTGGGTTCGAACCCCGTCTGACTCCTAGTCCATCCTCTACCAGGTGTGTCTCTGAGCCAGACACCCAGCACTAGCTCCTTTTAAGTCGCTTTGGATAAAAGCGTCTGCCAAGCAAAGTAAAGTAAAGTAAAGTAAAATAAGAATGTAAAACTAATTATATGATGATATATTATAATTTCTTTTTCTGTTTATGTTGGTTTTGCTGACATTTAATCACTTTTATTTTTCACTGATTGTCACTGTTGAATTATATTTCAGTGCTGTTTTCACTGGCAGAATAAGAACATATTCATTTTATTGCATATCTCTATAACCATGCACATAGTTTTAGATGTATCTGCTAAAATATCTGTCACTGAGATTTCTGTATCCCAGGATAATGAAGATCACTTCTGGTGCTTACAGCAGTTGTGATTGACATTTAAACTTTTGAATATCTCTTTTCTGACGCTGTCTTTGTTCCTCTGATTGAGAAATTTGACTTTTCACACTTTTCATTTAAACTAAGTTTTGTCAGTTTGCTCTGTCTATTTTTTCATAGTAGTGTAGTCTAGAAGGAAATGCTTTTAAATCTGTATTGGGGTGGCATCAGGTGACAATATGTCGAAACGTGGACAGATATAGTACAGCATGGTTACATACCACTGGGGTACGAGAAAATATGCTTTTTATTCGTGGAGCAAAGAAAAGTAAAGAAACTGTAAAGAAACTGCACCTCGCATCACTTGTGAATATATGTTCTCACTCCGCTTCACTGCTCTTATGACTGCTACTGTTCATTGACTGCTGCCGCAGGACCTCCAGGACTTTAGGACAATCTCGTTTTTGCATCTTTAGTCTATCTCTCTGGTTGGTTTCTCCACCCCTCTGTGACCTGGGGATGAACGCACCAATGAGGAGCCTCACAGTGAGTCTTCTGGTCCTCTTCCATTCCATCTTCTTTCACAACACCTCGGTCACTCACTCACTCACTGAGTGTGTTGCATATATGCCTTGATGTCAGACGTGGTGGGCATTCCTGTCTCTATGAGCGTACTGTAGATGTGGTTAGTGTACTGTACACCATATGAGCCATAATGTTGACTAACTGTTGTGTGTTATTTACAGGGTATGCCTGATCGCATGTTATGTGCAGTGCTGGAGCAATTTCAGCTTTACTTTTCCCTTTGGTATGTTTGCTTTGTCTCCATTCAGAGTGTCATTTCTTCTTGTGTTCTTATGTTGAAACGGCCTGTACAGTTTCTTTTCTGCATACACATGCACAGAACATACATACAAACAGGGACATGGAAAGATAATGCACCAAGTCACCTCCTCACACTGTACAGTAGGTTGTACAGCTTAGTTTACTGGTGACTTGGTGTTAACTATGACGAAGATCATGTATCATCTTTTTGAATGGTAAGTTCCTGGAGCTGTTCCGATGTGAATACACTTGTCCTGTGTTCCATGTGTGCTATGTTGTGTATCACGGTGGCCATTCAACAACACATTGAATTTTACTCTCCTCTTTTCTGGCAATTCAAGTCAGGGTAGTTTTCTTCGCAGAAAAAATGTAAAAGTATACTAAAGAGATATGAAAGTTACATTCTGAAGCCACTATTGATACACAGCCTATTTAACACTATTATATATATTAGCGTTGTACAGTTATTGATTTTAAGAAGTGCTTTGATATTTTTCTAATGTTAGTTACTGTTAATGGGGCTGTATATGGCAAGCTAACTACCACACTTATGAGCTGCATTACATAAACATTCAATTGATGCACCTAATTGGACTGAGAGTGGTAGTACCACTGCCCAGACTTGGATGCAGCCAGTGTTCCACTCTGCTTTGTTTATCTTTGGTCACTGTGTGGCTCGCCTCCCTCTCTCTGCCAGATCCACTCTCTGTATAGCACGGCAAGCCCCAGCATGCTGAAGAGGAAACAGAGCTCGCGGGTTGAGGCCCAGCCCATGACCGACTTTGGGCCAGATGAGACCCTGGCAGACAGTGCTGACATCTTTTGGATTAACAAACCAGTGAGTGTTCCTGTGTGCTACGTCATCTTATTTTTGTGCTATTGTATCGGTTTCATTTATGCCAGGTTATATTATTTTTTTATCTACAAATATTATAGCTCATAGCGTCTTCCTTTTGCAGTGGGTGCACTCCCTGCTGCGGGCCTGTGCTATCATCAGTGTCATCTCTGTCTGCATGAACACCCCTAAGACATTTGAGCATTACCCACCGCTACAGTATGTGACATTCACACTGGACACGCTGCTCATGTTCCTCTACACCGCCGAGATGATTGCGAAGATGCACATCAGAGGAATCATCAAGGTACCACTGGCAGTTCTGACAGATAATCACATAAATCTCATTGCTAAAGTGAAGTTACAGCCAATTAAAACTATGATCCATTTATGTATTAAGCCTCACAGAACGTAAATACAAAACTGCAACTAACTTTTTTCAGTGCCATAGTGTGATTAGCTCCAGTCAATAATATTCAGAAATATGACCTTTGTGCCTCTTCAGCTTATATTCACAATTTAAATTCAACTTTAGAGGTTGTATTGAACTATAAATTTAGAGGAATCAATACAGTTGAAATCCTAGGTAGATAATGTTCTATAGAAGCATCCAGGAACAGACAGCTGGCGCGATGAAAGGCCCATAATTACTACCATAAAAAGTGTGGACAGCTTAATTGGCAAATCAAGGATAAAAAAACAGCGAAGCACTGGAAGGCACAGAATTAGAATCCCGAACATAAAATACATTTCTTTTCTCTTGACTTTCTTTCTTTTTGTTCTTAAAACACCTATATCTCTGAAATAGAAAGTGGTTTTTCGTGTATGTCAGGTGAAATTTATTGGTGGTTGACACTTGGAAGTTGTATTTTGTGGCTAGTTGTTTAAAGTGCCTCCACAAAACAAATGATCCACATCCAGCGCGGTAGAGTAATTGCATGCTTTTCTTGTCAGTGTGTAATCAAACATGGTCTTTATCTGTAGAGTGTTTTCAGAGCACACCCTCCTATTTGCAGCCTTTCTTCCTGTGGAAAACTGACCCCCTAAGAGCTGCTTACAGACTTGTTTTCTCTTTAAGTGCTTTTTGCTGGCTGTACGGCATATCAGTTTGTTCATACTTCAGCGCCTTAATCCTATTTCTCTTCTTACGTTGACAACAGGCCGTATGAATACTGCGGTCAGTCTGTCATTTTGGATCGTGTTTGTTGTTTCTCTCAAATATCGGCAGTCGCTTTCCGTCAAAATAAAAGCTTTTGCAGTCAAATTTTCCAAAGGTGATTGTTGGCGCTTAAAATGAGTAATTTTTCGAAGCATAAAGACACGAAGACATTATTAAAGCCTTAAAACATCACAGGATGTTTTGTTATGGGTAGATTACAGCTTTTTTTGAATGGTATGGCATTGGATTAGGATGATGTTCATATTTCCTATTTATGCAGTCATTCGTGTTCATTTCTATTTCCTGCTCTTACCTTTGTTGCCCTTTTCCTCTCACTGTCTCTGATTTCTGTTCCACTCCACAGGGGGATAACTCCTATGTGAAAGATCGCTGGTGTATGTTTGATGGGTTCATGGTGTTTTTCATCTGGGTATCCTTGGTGCTGCAGGTATATTTAAACATTTAATAACATTGTTCCCTGTTCTTTAGAATTGTATCACAGTTTCTACAACTTGACATATGTCCATTTATTGTAGTTACCAGTCACTAAATAATGTATTTCTCTTGGTTTTAGGTGTTTGAAATTGCAAAGCTAGTGGATCAGATGTCTCCATGGGGAATGTTAAGAATCCCCCGAGCTCTCATTATGATCCGGGCCTTCAGGATCTATTTCCGCTTTGAGCTTCCTCGCTCCCGCATCACCAACATTTTGAAGTAAAATACTGTTATGAATATTTTTCTCACAAATAGTAAAGACAGAATATGTTGTATATGAAGAAATGTGGGGTTTAAGTATGGTTTAATTGACTGTGCTGCTTTGCAGGCGGTCCGGAGAGCAGATCTGGAGCGTCTCCATCTTCCTGCTGTTTTTTCTTCTGCTGTATGGAATTCTGGGTGTTCAGATGTTTGGAACATTTAACCATCACTGTGTTACTAATGATACAGAGCATGGGTATGTAGAACCAGAGTAAAGCTGTAGCACTTTTAATGCTATCTTTTCTTTTTGTTGATACATGATTCTTACATGTACACTACAGTTTTGATCATATCATTCTCCTATATTGTAAAAATGTCTAAAGGAAGCCTTTCCCACTCAGGTGGTGCCTGATGCACTAATTCATTTTTTTTATGAGTTGTTTTAAGAAATTAGACCCTACACTAATAAGGGTCACAATCTATGCATTATATGCTATTAAAGCTAATTTGTAATGACTGGCATAAACATAAAAAAGCCATAAATAGAATGCAGATATTATTGCTTAATGTTATTGGTAAAAATATGGGCTTATTCCACTGTGCCGATTAGTTTTTTTCCTGTAGGGTTGATTCTCACAAATGAAAGTATATTGTTTGTGACTTTAGGAAAATCGTTAGTAGAGTTGATAAAGCGTGTTTGTCTGTTTGTGAAACGCTACAAAGTAGGTTGCTCTATGTTACAAGATTTGTTGGCATGTAATGCCATGTTCTAATATGCAATTTAGTTGGAACGATCAGTATTGTAATGTTGAAATCTTTGGGTACCAGTCTTGGTATATTTAGCATTTGGAGGGTATTATTTAAACACATTGAGGATGTTGATGTTATACAGTGAATGGGAATTTTTGGGGGAAGCAACCATCAGCCCCAGGCTGTGTGGAGAGCTAACATTAATTATAATAATTAAACTTTCCTACGTTGTCCAGTCATGATATTAAGCCCATTTGTGCTCAACAGCTACCCACCCATCATCTTTACTAATGTGCACCCGGGGCATACTACATACAGTATATCGACCATTAGTAGCAGCAGAGATAGCGAAGGATGTTCTCATATTGATAGCTCTGACAACTGGTCTGGTGGTTGCACATTTAATTTCCTGCTGTTCCCCTTTTCCTAAATCCATTCTATATGTACAGATAGACCCACAGTATAATTCTAATGGCATATTTTAGAAATATGTCACACAGGGACTGATGTGTGTAATCTCTAGCTGCCATGCCCTTGGCACAAAGTCAAAGCCCTCTCGCTTTTCACACACATGGATTTGATGGAAATTGGGGGAAAATAGATGGAGAGACGTTTCCTAATATGGATATTAGATGAAACTGGTTTTGGATTTGTGAACACATTAAGATCTTCTTTGTATTAGAATGTCTGCAATTGACCTCGTCATTGTTTAAGTACTTGGAGTTAAATAACAGGTATAGGTTTTTGCAATATGAATTCGATCTACAGAACTAAAGACGATGAAAGATTTCTCTAAAGCCAAACTTAAATTCAACTTTTTGTGTGAGGAGCCTTCTAAAATGAAAAGTCTAAAATATGTAGGTTCATTATAAATATTCTTTTTCACACTATGTTTGAATGCATTATAGATTTTGGTGACTTACATAATTCTAACACATTGTGTCTCAGAGTGGGTTGCTCACTAATCAATGGGTTGGCGGTTCTATCCCGAAGCGATTCCTCTCCTCGTGTCTTTGGGCAAGACACTAAACCCAAGTTGTTCCCAGTGGGTTAGAACTGCGTATGACCAGTTTAAAATACACAGTTTGGACACAGAGAGGTTTTTATGCTTTCCATGAAAGCTGGGTGTCTTCAGCTGTGTTATCATCAGTCAGAAAAACAAGCCTAAACAATTTCCTCCAGTGATTTATTTTTACAAATATGTTTTGCTTTTCACTTGAGTCACTCATTGTTGGTTTCTCATTTAGGCATTTATCTATCTCCCCTTTGTCATAAAAAGTGATTTCTTTGACAAGACACAGTATTATTAAGCCCAGACTAATGTGTTGTATCAGCTTTCACCACTGTACCTCTGATTGCCCTTTGTGATATTATCCTGTCTGATCCTGCATCTCTTAATAAACTAAATTTGGATGAATTTCTAGGCAGGCAATTTAAAGGAATTAATTTGCATTAGCAAAACCAAGCGACTTTTTGAATAACACCTGTGACTAAAAGATAGAGAGATGAGGAAAAGGAGAAGCTGGGGAATGTGTTTATGTGTCATGCTACCTATGTCTAACATTATTTATGATGTTGTTTTCTTTTGGTCAGTAATGTGTCTTGGAACAGCTTGGCCATTCCAGATACCCATTGTTCTCCTAATGGAGAAGGCTACCAGTGCCCTCCTGGCTTCAAATGTGAGGACCTGGAAGACCTGGGCCTTAGCCGTCAGGAACTTGGTTATAGCGGCTTTAATGAACTAGGTAAAGACAACGATAGAGATATTTAAATTTATATTTAACTCAAGGTTAATGAAAATAATTTTGTATTATTATAAATGTTGTTTATTGACTGCATAGTTAGTTGCAACTTTTAAAAAATCATCTGTGTAAGAATGATCTTTTGCACCCTGCATTCTTATCTGAATGGTGATCATACTTTCAGTACAATATGATAGACATAATAGTTTAACTGGGCATTTAAATTGCAGGCCAACCTTACTCTATGGATCACAGGCAATGCAAATGCAAACGGAACCCAATTTGTGACCATTTGAGGGCTTGATAGCCACTGAAGGCTATTGGTTACTTACTTACTTACTCTGCATGATGCAGTCAAGGAGATTATGTAGAGAAAAAAAGACTTTAGAGACACAAGACAAATAAACGTGGAAAGGTTTTGTACTGATGAAATCATCTTTGGCTGAGCGTAAAAAGTGCAGCCAGGTCATTTGCAGAGTGTATTAAGCAAACACCAAAGAGTTCTCGTCTGACCAAATTTGTCAGTGACAGTGACAAAGACATGCATTAAAGATCAGTTTATTAAGCCAATGACTCCGCCAAACATTTAGGCGTGTCATTTTTAAAGAAGGGTACTGTAAGCATACTGGAGTTTGAATGTTCATTCATTATAGCTAAAAAGCTTTTGACAAAGTCTTATTCTGATGGGAGCCATGATAATTAGTGAGCTTCCATTTATCACTGTCTGTGACACAGCTCTTCATCTGACTGTACAACACTGTCTTTGTTTTTTGTTCAGGTACAAGCATCTTTACTGTGTATGAGGCTGCATCACAGGAGGGCTGGGTGTTCCTCATGTACAGAGCCATTGACAGTTTCCCTCGCTGGCGCTCCTACTTCTATTTCATAACACTCATTTTCTTTTTGGCATGGCTCGTCAAGGTGAGAGCCATTCTGTCCCTACTGCACTTTTCACAATACGTTCAGCTCCCATGGCATGGCAGCAGCGTTTCGGTTCTCGTTCTCCACTTTTAGATGTGTTGGTGGTTTGGTAAATGTTTCCTGGCTAATGATAGAATGAATAAATGTTACGTCACAGACAGTTAACAGAAGCCGAGACATAGTCGTTTATTTTTAATGGTCACAACACTTTTTTTACTGTTTTACTGTCTCCCGCAGAATGTGTTCATTGCTGTTATCATTGAGACGTTTGCTGAGATCAGAGTGCAATTTCAGCAGATGTGGGGGTCAAGGAGCAGCACCACCTCTACTGCTACAACACAGGTACAACGATCACAAACTAATAAAGTAGTGCCTTAAACCATCACAGTGATAACTTTGTGTAGAGCCTGAATAGGTGACCTTATTTACAGCTAGCTTTAGCATCGTCTGACTTGGATTATTCCCACTGCTTTTAAAATGATACCTACTGGAAAGACAACAAACCAAAACCTTTCTTATTTTCAGTGGGATGGAAAACGGGATGGTATCAGTTGGTGCATGCACACACTGCTATGACCTTGAAAACAATTAGCCCTTTTTGCCATTATTAAAATTAATTGTAATCACATCTTCATGCCCCAATCTTTATCTTAGTGGGGGGAAACTAATTAGCTGTGGTGCAACACTCTGCTGTCAATCACTGAAGCTGAAACAAAATGCTCCTTTCGTCCTGAGAGAGGAGGACTGCCATAAGTTGGCCCTGGGAGACACAAACCTCCCCATTCCTTGACTTTGCTGTCTGTACTGTCTCCAGATAATAAGGGCTTTTAATAGAGATTAGGCTGTAAACCGTAACTGTGTTGATACAGTGACAATAATAAGTCACAGGATCAGGCATTTTCCTGTATATTGATGATTTAATTTGTGTTTGACATCCAGGATGTAGATGTTATTGTCGTGGTGGTGTAATACAATGGTCTTTTTAAACATGCTAACACCGTGTCTGTTAGCATTTTGTTCTGTCTTTGGTGATATCTATGAAGTATCTTGACATATAATAGACATATTGGCACAATATTCTGTGCACAGTAATTGCCAGATGAACAGTCCTAACAACTTGGATGATTTCCTGACTTTTCCTCTAGCGGTGTGTTGTTGGCATGTTGCTTTGTTTTGACAATTGGACAGATTCTTTTTGCTGCACATAGTTACCCCTCCATACAAAACATTATAATCCCATTGGTGTTTTTTGCCAATTTCTATTGGCCTTAAACATTTAATAAAATATTATGTTAAGTTACATCTTGGTAGACTATGAATGACCAGCTGACATGGTTTTGTTTTATCTTTAGAAAAATGGGTAACATTTATGATGAGTGAGACAGCTGTTTTGTGATTATTGTGATATCAGTTTGCTTTTTACTGCTTGTGATAGATCCTTAGGCTTTCATACTTTATTTAGTAGCGATCTTACTGTTTTTTATGGGTACAATTCTTTGTGGATTATGCCTCCAGCTATTTTTTATGGCCACAGATGTTTTATGAAGATGTAACCAAAGGGTAAATGTGTGGGTTTTAGTTTTGTCCAGTACTTGACAAAAAAGTCTTGTCACACACACAAGTCTTGTGTGTGTTTGCCCCTCATGTGCTGTCCTTGTGCCACAGATGTTTCATGAAGATGCTGCTGGAGGATGGCAACTCGTAGCTGTGGACGTCAACAAACCACATGGCCGAGCGCCTGCCTGCCTCCAGGTAACACACCAAAAAATTTATATACTGCTGATGCTGCTGGTGTGCGTTGTGAAACTCTCTCTGTCTACCTTCCAAACATTACAGAAGAGGATTCGGGCCACTATGAAAATATCATTTGAGTTCTGACTTTAATCTCACAATTCGGAGATTATTATTATTATTATCAATAATAATAATAATTGTTATTATTAATAATAATAATAACAATAATAATGATAATGATGATGATGATGATGATGATGATGATAATAATAATAATAATAATAAAGTATAGTAATAATGTCAAAAATCTGTTAGTTCCCATCACTGGGAATCGAACCCGGGCCACAGCGGTGAGAGCAACAAGTCCTAACCACTAGACCACCAGGTTTTAGTGGCTCTGTCAAGTTAAGCAATGGAATTGTTTTAAAGGAGATGAGGTTCTTTTTTGATGTACACTGATGATGTCACTCCAGTGATGTATGAGTTTTAAACAACATCAGCATGACTCCACTGCTGCCTTGTGGTTGGTGTGATCTGAATGGTTAAGCTTTAAAGATAAGCGAAAAGCAGCGGGCGTTGCTTATAGCTGGCCCGCTGTTGATAGCAGCGGTGTAAATGGCTGAGCACTTGCTGTGAGGGACTGCCAGTAGAGTCTACAGCTATGAGAGGGAGGAAAGCTGTCAACAAACTCTTGGAGAAAATACCATTCCAGAGCTAAGATTGAAAGAGGCGCACACACAAACGAAGTGAGGTAGAGAGGACGAATAAAAAACGGAAGAAAAAACAGGATATGCAGCATTTGAGCATCATGTCCTCCAGAGCCTTATCATCAGTTCATCAAGATTTAGATAGAGGGGTAACCAGAGGGATAAACACAGCTCACTTCCTCAGAGCCCTGTGCTCCATTACGTGGGACAGACTGCTTCATCTGCCTCATTCACTCCTACCAAAATAGCTATTGTTGTCTTCCTATGCCAGCAGGAAGATCATTTCTGAGAGTGGAATGGAGAATGATAGAGAGCATTAGGTCAAGTTGAGACTAACAATAATACTGATCAAAAACACAGCTTCAATCTGGCTGAGACTGTTGGAAGACAGAAAAAAACAAACAAAAAAGAAATGACCTCTTTTACCTTTTGATGTAATATGACATCTAGATATCTATTGCAGCACCTAACATATATCTTCAAGTGTGTCCCTCGTGGATTATGTTGTAATATTATGCTGCTTACTTCAGTACTTCAAGTAGAAGAACATATTGTAGCTGTGACTGTTTTTGGTCACACTGGACTTCTCATTAGTACATTTAACTACATTGCTGCACACACAACCAGCTTCTTTTAATCTGTAACACTTCATGGGTGCAGGCTTTGTGAGAGCCACCTTCCAGCAAGACAAACTGAGTTGCACTGTTTTAGTGGGTCAGATTGTACATTGTAGAACAGTTCACACCTCCAGTGGCCCAGAAATTGTGATAGATGTCTCCTGTCAAAAAGTGCCTGATATGTGAAAAACACTGTAGATACAGAAGAAATACTTAAAAGAAAAAAATATTTTCATAATATCCAGGGAATATGTATAATAGTAGAAGTATGTATGGGATTGCTGAGTGGGAGAAATGTTCTGTATCAGCTGTAATGAAAATAATAAATGGCAGAGTGGATAAAAAGCAGTTTGTCCGGATAATCATTTAACTTGTAGTTCGTTTAACAAACATTATTAGAAGACATTCATGACATTACTCTGCCAGTGATTAAAGATTTGCCAGCCAAAGCCAAAGATCCACACGGATAATTTATAACCATTATGTTATTTCTTCCTTCTCCCCATAACCATTAATTATGTAGATAATCGATTTAATTGGTTGTCCGGTGGCTGGACAAAGCTGGACTGAAAGACAGCGCAGAGGCACTAATAGTGGCAGCACAAGAACAAAGTCTAAGTACAAGATTAATAGAGGCTTAAGGGTCTACCACACCAGGCAGGACCCTAGGTGCAGGCTGTGCAAAGATGCCCCTGAGACAATGCAGCACATACCTGCAGGGTGCAAGATGCTAGTAGGCGGGGCGTACATGGAACGCTATAACCAAGTAGCTGGAATAGTGTACAGGAGCATCTGCACCAAGTATGGTCTGAAAGGTCCCAAGCTTAATATGGGTTCCACCTCCAAAGGTGGTTGAGAATGAAAAGGCTAAGATCCTCTGGGACTTCCAGAGACAGACTGACAAACTTGTAACGGCTAACCAACTAGACATAGTGGTGGAGGGCATTCCTAGGAACAGCTAAGATACTGGGCAGGACCCTCAAGCTCTCAGGCCTTTGGTAGAGGACCTGAGCTTGAAGGACAAAGACCGCCCACAGGAGGGTGAGTGGGGACTTACTGTATATACAAACACCAGAATACAGAATAATTGGTTAATGATACACTTAATTTTAGTATTATTCAAACAATTACTCAACATGCTTACAGCAGCTGGAGGAAGAAAAAACAGCTTAACAGCTTCCAGGGGATATTTAGCACTAAAATCCTGCTTCTGTTTGTCACTTTGAAGTTTTGTAGTAATTTAAATTTCAGCCCACTTGAGCTCTCAAAGTGTCAAGTGTGAGGCAGTCAAGAAGTAGAAAAGTTGAATAGTTCTGACACTGACTTTGACATGCATCACGCAGTGCCTAATTTCAAAAGTCATCCATTGTTTTCAGTTGCCAGTCAGAGCTTGACAGCGTTTTTTTGGCACTTCATACAGCACCATCAAACCGCTCTGAAAATGTTTAGATTGTGTTCTTTAGAAGCATATCTAGATTGTGTTGTGGAGATGCTGCTCTCTGTTATATGTGCATGTTAAGGCTTAGATATCCCCGGCTCTTAAAGACTTGCCGAACATTATATTTTATTGCTTTCGTATCAGGAGAGAGTCGTGCTAGCTGTGTAGACAGGTACAGCGAAGACAGACAGTAGAGATCCAGCCTGCAGGGCCATCTGCGAGTGCTGGGGAAGTGAAGTGTGAGTTTCTGTTCTGCTCTGCCTGGCTCCAGAGTAATTGGCCGTCAAATGATTAAAATGTTTTAGAGCTGGCAGGTGGGCACTATCTGCAGACAGGCAGCCTTTGTGTTTCTTCTGTTCTCTCAGTAGCTCAGCCGTGCCTGTCCGACTGTCCTTTAAACCACCTGTACGTGTCTGGTCAAGATTTTTGTGTCGCACTGTCAGCCTGCCGATCTGCCTGTTGACGTCTGTCCATTTGTACATGTGCGCCACTGTGGATCTTCTTGGGTCAAACAGGCTGCAGCAGTCGGAGATAACACATAATTGATTAACCAACTGCTCTTGTTGGAGACAGAGAGGAAATGGTAGCTTCCTGTCCTTAGGGGCTGCAAACAAAATAAACCCTCAAAGCAGTGAGCAATGCCACTTTGCCTTTCCCACTGTGGCAGTTGTTTTTTTAATTAAGGTTAGAATTAAAATCCCCACTATAATATCTTTTTGAATTTACTTGTCAGTTAGTGCAGCCACTGCTGTGACAACTTCATTAGATTTAATTTGACTGGCTTGAGAAGTTTGAGTTTCTGTAGGTGGTGCGCTTTCCTTTTTCCATGTGCAGACACGGGGGCTGCTGCAGCTCATGAGATCTATTAGCGGTAATTTTGTGAGCGCAGCAGAAAGAAACATATGGGGGTTGTGCTGTAGTTGTCACAGCAGACTGGCCAAGAAGAAGTCTGTAATGTCAAAAAGGTGTTTCAGTAATGTCCACTTTCTTTCTATTGCCCTTTATCTGTCAAGTTATTTTTAGGAATTCCCTTACAGAGTTTCTCACACAGAAGTTGTATAAACCAGTAGAGGTTAATGAAACACATTCCCTCTTTACCCCACAGACTTGGTCTACTAATTAGCCTTTGGTGCACCACCATGCCATAATTACATTGTCAATTGCAGTCTTGGCTGCTATAAGCAAACATAGATGGTGACTCTCTACACAGGTGAACCCAATAAAAATATCAACTAACTCCAAATTAGAAAACAATTTTATATGGCTGCTTAGGAAGATTGAGAAAAACACTGATGAAACACTATCTGCTTCTGCTAATCCAGGAGGATCGTATGATTAATTTAGCATTGACTCTTTGGCAATGAGCACTAATGATTCTCACTACACCTGTCTCAGCCCTCTGTCTGCAGAGCTAAATACAGAATGATGTATAACCTAGTGGCTCACAGGGGGCAGGGGGAGGCAATGAATGGAACACCCTTTGGACTTCTTCTCTCAAGCCAGAGGTTATTGGTTTTCTGGAACCTCTCTTTTCCCCCTGCCTCTCACCCTTGCACTCTGGATCTTCCCAGTGGCACTAGTCATTATTTTAGGGTTACACACAAGTATGTGGCTGTGTGGAAGGAGAATGGTAAAAAAAAACAGGACTATATATATATATATATATATATATATATATATATATATATATATATAATGAGATATTCAATGAGAGTCTGGATTCTGGTATTTTGGTCCTTTCCCTATTACAAAACATCTCTAGTTCATTCAGGTTTGATGGCTTCCGAGCATGAACAGCTCTCTTTAACTTACAACATCGATTTTCAATGATATTAAGGTCTGTGGACTGGGATGGCCTTTTCAGAGCGTTGTACTTGTTCCTCTGCATGAACGCCTTAGTAGGTGTTAAGCAGTGTTTAGAGTTGTTGTCTTGTGGAAAGATCCAGCTCCGGCGCAGCTTCAGCTTTGTCACTGAACTTTGTCCTGGACATTGGTCTCCAGAATCTGCTTATATTGAGTGGAATCCATGCGTCCCTCAACTCTGACAAGATTCCCAGTCCCTGCACTGGCCAACCAGCCCCACAGCATGATGGAACCACCACCATGTTTCACTGTAGGTAGTAGGTGTTTTTTTTTGCTGTGAAAAAACACTTGACTCACCTGTGTATAAAGGTCAGGGGTCACTGAGCTTACCAAGCCAATTTGAGTTTGTCTCCTATATGATATATTTAATCAAAATGTTTCATCGTATCAACCAACTATTTATACAGGAAAATCATGAATATTGACAAGGTTGCCCAAACTTACGCACCGCACCGTATATAGAGTACAGGATTTCACTGTACCCTGAAATGAAAGTTCATAAGGAGTTGGCCGCAGAGCACAGCAGATAATATTAAGATTAGGAGGGTGCAGACAGGCAGACCATCATGTTTTATTAAGACCTGTTTTTCAGCCAGAGACATGAGTCAGCCTGCTTCAGTCAGGGCTGTAATAAGCAAAATGGCTCTCACTTATCTATTTTCCCATCCAGCAAGATTTTACGCACCCACTCTTTCAGCCAAACACATCAGGTTTAACTATTCAACAGTTTTACAGTGGATTTCTGAATTAGCATGTTCTACTTCTTTTCATTTAGAGTTGTATACCATACAAAAAGAACCTTGATAGAACTATGATCATCGTCATTTGCTTATTTGTTGTCAACAAATGCCAGTGCTGAAACTGAAGAGATAAGTCAAATGAAGCAGACTGTAATCCCACTCAAATTCTTCTTAATCTCAGTAAACAGGAGAGAGAAAACTGTAGCAGGAGGTGGTGCCAGAACATGGCCCAGACTGTTGGTGAGAATTCCTGTGTGAATAGTGCTATATCCTGCCAGCTATGTGCACATGTGCTACACTCGTTTCATATACCAGCGGAAAGAGCATTTGTCCTCCTTGGCAGTCTGAGTGAACAGACGGAGCACGAGGAATCAATCGTTTGTCTGTCAGTTTGCCTTCACTGTATGTCATGGTTGTTGCAGCTGCAGCAACTCGAAATGCAAAAGGCGTCGCTGTCCACAAGATGACCAGTGGCAGTAGATAATGCTGGGTCATGGGCTCGAAGTTGTCTCGCCTCTTCTGTGAGAAAGCGGTTTATATTGCACTGACCAGACAGCCTCGACAGAGTGAGGTTTTTCGGCGCTGTTTAATTTGACTGCACATAAATTTGGTTACAGAGAACACAAATTCCCAACAAGAAGCCAGAAGGTTTGAGGAAAAGAAAAATAGGTGTTTAATTATTGGTGTTTTTTCATGTTGGTTTTGTTTTTACCACACGTGCTCTTTGCGTGGCTATGTGCGTGCTCTTGGTCAATGCGTGGCTATGTGCGTGCTTTCTGTTAATGCGTGGCTATGTGCATGCTTTGTTAATGCGTGGCTATATGCACGCTTTTTGTTAATGCGTGGCTATGTGCATGCTTTTTGTTAATGCGTTGCTATGTGCATGCTTTTTGTTAATGCGTGACTATGTGCATGCTTTTTGTTAATGCGTGGCTATGTGCACACTCTTTGTTAATGCGTGGCTATGTGCACGCTCTTTGTTAATGCGTGGCTATGTGCATGCTTTTTGTTAATGCGTTGCTATGTGCATGCTTTTTGTTAATGCGTTGCTATGTGCATGCTTTTTGTTAATGCGTTGCTATGCGCATGCTCTTTGTTAATGCGTGGCTATGCGCATGCTCTTTGTTCATGCGTGGCTATGTGCATGCTTTTTGTTAATGCGTTGCTATGTGCATGCTCTTTGTTAATGCGTTGCTATGCGCATGCTTTTTGTTAATGCGTGGCTATGCCCATGCTTTTTGTTAATGCGTGGCTATGCGCATGCTCTGTGTTAATGCGTGGCTATGTGCATGCTCTTTGTTCATGCGTGGCTATGTGCATGCTTTTTGTTAATGCGTGGCTATGTGCATGCTCTTTGCTAATGCGTGGCTATGTGCATGCTCTTTGCTAATGCGTGGCTATGTGCATGCTCTTTGTTAATGCGTGGCTATGTGCGCGCTTGTGCATGTGCACGGATAGCACCTGGTGTCTCCATGATGTAACCAGAGGCAAGACAAATAAATAGCATCCATCAAACAAGTTGGAAAGGGTTTCAGAGACACACAAGCTAAGAGACATCACACAGCAGGGGAGAGCCATCTTGTCCCATAACTGATGTTGTTAAGTTGATTCTGACATCTTTAGGGGACAAATGGTGCACAAGTGCAATCAGCTGCTTTGGGCAAACGGGCCGTTTTATCTTGAAAACAACATGGGGAGACATTATCTGGTGAAGCGTACCACATCTTTAGTCATTTCAAAAATAAAAGGGAATGTGGGGAAAAGATTAAAAGGTTGTTCTGTGAACGAGCTGGATGAGCAGTCTGTAACTCCATATGGCAGAGGTTACAAATGCACACTGATCTCCAGCTTTTCTTTGCAGTGAGTCTCCCAAAAGCTGACAGAGAATATGGGCAAAGTCAGGACCTTGAGAAAATCAACCGTTTCATACGCACAAGCATGTACTTTCTGTTCTCTGTCAGTCTGCCTCTATCTCTCTTGCTCCCTCCCTCACACCCACAACTCAGTTCAGCCAAAACACCCATGGGGGAGAGTGTCTGGTTGCTGGAAATGTCAAACTGCTTTGTCACGTCCAATTTCAGTCAGGGGTCTAACCACTGTGTGTGGAGAGTGGACATGTGTGTAAGTTCTGCAAAGGTAAAAAAAAAAACCTCCCAACCCCAAGGCTAAAGGCTCTATTGGTCTACGATCTCGGCTGGCTCAGCTTAGACATGTG
This sequence comes from Microctenopoma steveboyesi, assembly GCA_032359275.1. Taxonomy (NCBI): domain Eukaryota; kingdom Metazoa; phylum Chordata; class Actinopteri; order Anabantiformes; family Anabantidae; genus Microctenopoma; species Microctenopoma steveboyesi. The sequence continues at coordinate 4,881,753 of JAUMHF010000013.1, forward strand.
CACCGTATTCACATATGTGATAAAATAAGGGCATGTAAGAATTTGTGGTGTTCACATTACTGAAGGAACTACTGTAGGCCAAATAAGATAACATAAAGGAATTAAACAGTTGCTTATGAACACTAGAGAAAGCTTGTCTACTTTTCCAGGTGGGAATTTAAAAGCTGGGTGAGGGAGTGAAAGGAACACGCTCTTCCTCCTGACAGACAGTCAGACGGAGAAACTTGTACATATGTATTTAAATGCTGCCGTGTTCCAAGTGAAGGCGACGTATGTAAAACTTAAGTCCGTATTCTTTTTTTTTTCTTTTTGCTCATTCTTTTTGTTTGTAATTTAACCAAAGGTTCAAAGTTTAGTCAGATAATTTTATCCGTTTTTAATGTAGCAAACACAATTGCAAATCTGGCCTTCTAGGTTTTCAGGACTTTGTATGGTAAGTGTATTTGCGTGTAGGAGTGTAGATGGCATTGGTCCCGTTTTCCTGCGGCGAATTCGATCCTTCCAGCAATGCTGCAAAAAAAAAAAACAACCTCTTCATCTGTCTGAAGTATTTCTCTCATTTTCCACTTTTTTCAATCCTTCCTATTGCCAATCTCACGTCTTTTTTTAGGGTGAGTGGTTCTACCCACTCACAAGCTGTTCCTCCTGCCACATACATGCAGTTCAAGGCTGTGATCACATCTGTCATATTGTCCAGAAAGTAAAGCACAGTTCTAGTGTTTGTCTAAATGAGAAGTCAGTGGTTGTCTGAGAAATCTTTTCACATTCTTTAATATCACCCGTGTTTCCATCTCATTACCTTTATTATAATTGTTTGTGCATAAACAGACACTTTTAATTTCTGTATAGTGCTATTTCCATTGTAAAAGACATAGGGATAAATCTCCTTGTGTCATCTAGCGCTTCATAACGACGTTGAGTAAGAACGGCGTAGTAACTTATAAGCATATTGTTGGTCTATATTTCAGGACTGCAAGATAAACTTGAATAAAAATAATTAAATCCTTTAGTTAGCAGCATTCATACATATGATACATGAATGGTATCAACATGTTTGTGAAATAGTTTCTGCTATTGTGAGAAATGTATTCCTTTGTTGCCTCTGTAATGGCAACTTGTTGCTGGACATCACTGCTAACATTATCAAAGCTGTACATTGAATTCTGAGTTTGTTTCCATCATGTGATGTTGAAGTTTTCAACACCACAGTAAAATAACATATTTCTATTTAAATCTGTTTTAATAACTTGCTCATTCGGCTGTTTAAGTGGACGTTTCCAAAAGCAACCAAACAAAGGCTGCTGATTGCTCTGAATTCACTCTCTCTATTGTACAGTGTAGTTAATAGTTAACGCCTGAAGTGTAACCATTTGACTAGAGTTGAGCCTGTTTAAGTCATAACCTTTAAACAGACTTGTTTATCTCAGAAAATAATGTTATCATCATTTCTTTTGCAAAGTTCAATAGGAATCCAGTAAAAATAGATATTTGATGCTGAACAACTTTTTCTTTTTCCTTGCCTGTTGTGTGTAATTTACGGTGACTGTAATTGAACGCCGCTCTGTTTCCACAGCAACTGATGCGGTCCTCCGTGTTCCACATGTTCATCCTGAGCATGGTCGCTGTGGACGTCATTGTTGCTGCTAGCAACTATTACAAAGGCGAAAATCACCGCAGACACTACGATGAGTTTTACCTGGCAGAGGTGAGATTTAATCATTAATGCAAACAGTTTTTTACAGTAGAGGTCCTTGTTGCAAACGACTTATGGTGGTGTTATGTTGTGTTATTCAAAAGGATTAAAAGCACATTTATATTTATTATTGCTACACAATATTAGGTTAGCTACATGATATTTTATTGTGTCGGTTCAATTTAAATCCATTCTTACTCTATGTATGTACCATGCAGATTTGATTTGTTGTCACCTTTTTGCAGGTGGTAACAAACTGCAGATTGTTTGGTATCAAACAATCTGCGGATTTGTTCCAATCTGCGTGAGAGCTGTGAAGGGAATATACAGTACAGTAGGAAATGTAGCCACTGGGTTTGCAACAAAATGGAGAAATACACATTTTATTGGTGCTTCTCTTCTTCTTATTGCATTTTCCCTACTGAAGACGGCAGTGGAAGAAATGTTGGGTGTTTACCTACATAAATTCTCTATTGATGTATAAATATATAAAACTGAGAGACACTGAGATCGTTAGCTGTTTATGTATTTTTTGTGCTCTGATTTGTTAATTTTCTTGAATCATATTATAAATGTAATGTGGAAAAGTATTGGTGGAAGAATGGCAATCATTTTGTTCTCATCTTACCAAACATATTTCTTGGTAGTGATCTGTTAAACTGTGTCACACACGAAAAACAAATCAAACAGAATCTGAATATGTGTAGAAATGTGTTTTAACTAGGCTGCAAATGGCAACTTTTCTTTTCTTAACTTCATCTTAGGTTGCTTTTACTGTCTTATTCGACCTGGAAGCCCTCCTGAAGATCTGGTGTCTTGGCTTCACCGGCTACATCAGCTCCTCTCTACACAAGTTTGAGTCCCTGCTGGTAGTGGGCACTACGCTGCACATCTACCCTGACCTCTATCACTCCCAGTTTACGTACTTTCAGGTATGCAAACCAATTTCTCTTTTTGCATTTGTGCAAATACGCAGTTGCAAAAGCTTACGGAGTATAAAATAAACCTTTAATCCGTTACATTCTGGATTTGAACCTCAATCATTTGCACTTGAAAGACAAAAGTGAATCATTTTGTGACATTTATTTCCTGTTTGAGTAATCAGTACAAATCCACTGAATCATTGTTCTAGGTTAAAAATCTTTCCTCCATTTATTCCAAATGCTCTAAATGTCCTGTCACCAAAAAAATGTCTAACAGAAATTCAGCGTTTAACTGTAGCATTTTTCAGGCATGACACAGTTTGGGGAACATTTGCACTTGATGTATTCAGTGAGAAGCACTGCACTCTGGTGGTTTTACCTTAATGATATTAATCATATTCCCTAGCCTCAGTGCATAGTTCTCAATCTTTGTATGTGCTCATATATCTGTTGTTTTTATTCTCCAGATTTTAAATGTTTTTTCAGCTCTAGGGGCAGAAATATGAAGCAGTTGTGTAGCCTTAACGTAACATAATTTATAAACAGTGCTGCACTAAAACGTAACCCTGTAACGTAGCTGTAGGTAGCGTCATGCTCATGAAAAACTGGGGAAAAGGATGTCTTGATGTGTCTCTAATGAACCTCGGCCACACAAGCTGCTCCGATTCTGTGTAACTCTCTCAGCATCTGTCATCCACATGTATGCATATGTTTGCTTGAGGGTTACACTCAAACCAAAACATGGGAACATACGAATAAATATACTCGTTTTAACGATTTAAAGGTTGAAAAACTAAGAATTAGTTCAGCTGTTGTGACTTTGTATCCTCTCATGGCTTTCCCTCAGCCTCAGAGATTACATCTGTTTTAAAATGGTTAATGGTCATAATGGTCTGTCAGTATTAGAAGGTGGTGTCTTCCCACCCCATCTGTCATCATGCTGTGAGAGTAATGAGTGTTTTATTTGTTTACTGTTGGTTCTCAGTTTGAGGTTAAGACCTGCCTACCATGTTGGTCTCCTGTGATGTAGCTTCAGTGGGAAAAAGGAAATAGTCAAAGGCTTAAAGCTAGATTAAAAAGAAAAAAGAAGATATTTTGCCAGAGGCATCACAGAGCAAGATCAATAGCCACTCTCTGGATCCCTTATCAAAGCATGACCAAGACGCATTACCTTTTTGGGGTTGTTGACACTGTAAGCAATTTAAGGATTAACCCAGTGTCACTGCCACCTTATCGCTGTAATAACATCAATGCTGTTGCTTTTAAATTAACTAATTCGTGTGCTTCTATGTTTGCTTCTGATATTTATTTAAAACTGTTTTTTAAATGGCTGAACAATGGTCACATATAGTAGTGCTATAGTAGAAATGTGCAGTACGTCGTATGTTTCTTTCCCTCAGGTGCTACGCGTGGTACGTTTGATTAAAATTTCCCCTGCGTTGGAGGACTTCGTGTATAAGATATTTGGTCCAGGTAAAAAACTAGGCAGCCTAGTGGTGTTCACAGCGAGTCTCCTCATCGTCATGTCAGCCATCAGCCTGCAGATGTTTTGCTTTGTGGAGGAGCTGGACCGTTTCACCACGTTCCCCAGGGTAGGAAAGCCCACACACTCACAGATCACACTGTCAAACGCGTTTTCCTCCTTATGACCATAAAACACTCCTTTTTGGAGATTTGAATTGTTACTTTATTTATCTTAGATTGCATTGGTAGTGCAGTGAATTTAAAAGACTGAATAAGCGAGATGTAATCTTAACAATCATCTCAGTCATTGCGTCAACTACAGGTGACACGACTCAACCTCCAAAGAAGTGTAACGTCATTTGGAGTTTTCACTCCGAAAGTCACAGCAGGACATGAAAGGTTGCTTGTGAACAGAAGACATCGTTGGCTTCTCTTCCCTTTCTCATTTTGCCTCTCCATTCCCACACTGCACACACATGTGTGTTCACATCAAAGCAAATGATGTTTGGCCTGTTGCAGGGTTGGTCTGTATTTGCAGTGACTGAGACATTGGTAGTGGGGGGAAAGGGAGGGGGCTGCTGTCTGCTGTTTGGAGGTGAGAGGCTAAGGAGGAGCCGCAGTTGTGCCATTTGACCCAAGGGGCTTCCGTGTCGCAGCTGTCTGTTCTCTCCACCTTCCTCTGACCTCTATCAAATAGATAAGAAAACAGCAGAACAGTGAAAAAAAAACAAGATGGTTATCCAATCCCTTTGTCTGGTCATTCCCTGCTTTATGTTTGAAAATTTGTAAGCTAGAGCAAGATGGTCAGACGGGTATACATGCATCAGCTGTGTGATATTTGCTCTCCTGTGAAAAAACATTTTTCAAATGTCAGATCTGTCAGGCTCTCTGTGTAATTTCCTTCCCATCCTTGTCTATCTTTCTCACTGCCACTTCCACTTGTGTACTCAGCTGCCCTCTCTGCCTTTTGCCTCTCTCGCCTCCTCTTATCTTGTGCTTTCCTCCCTTTAGGCATTCATGTCCATGTTCCAAATCTTAACCCAGGAGGGTTGGATAGATGTCATGGACCAGACTCTAGTGGCTGTAGGTCAGGTGTGGGCTCCGGTGGTAGCTATTTACTTCATCCTCTACCATCTGTTCGCTACCCTGGTGAGGAACTTATTCTGCTGCTTTAAATGTTGAAGACACTATAGAATTTGTTGTTGGTGGTGGGGGTTTGGTCAAGAGTGTTTTAGCATGTTTTATATGTGCTGCAGTATCCTATTCACATTCATGTTATGTCATTTTAGTAAAGGAAGATTCCAGACAATAAGTGGCGAAAGGGTGCACGAGGTGTTTTCGTAATGCAGTCAATTAGTGCCCCTCCCCCTTCAATGTTCTCTCAAGTGGTACATCTAATCACAGTTAATCAGACTTGAAGGCGTAAGAAGTGCTGACATTTCAGTGTTTGGCCTTCTGATACAGGGAGCCATCAGACAGCACAGCCAGTCTCTGGATGACTCACACTTCACCCCAGACAGATGGGATGTCTTCCAGGACAAATCAAGCCATGAATACAATTACTATCGCTAGGCTTATACTTTTGGAAGTCTAGTTTGATAGTGGAAAATATGTTCTTATGCAGTTGTTCTTGTTGCATTTCAGATTCTGCTCAGTCTTTTCGTGGCCGTTATCTTGGACAATCTGGAGCTGGATGAAGACCTGAAAAAGCTCAAACAGGTAAGAAGCTTATGTAAATAGTGTGTGGGCTAAACAAGGTCTTGTTCAGATTAATAGGATCAATCATTTTCTAGGTGCAGTTCATATATTTTTAACTCCAAAGAGTGAAGTACTCACAGATTGATGAATATGTGATGGTTGATTTGTGCAGCAGAGTTGCTGTACATCTTGCAAGCACAGTTTACACTGTACAGTAAGTACTGGCAAATCCAGAAATGTTTAAATATGACTCAGCTCCTCATCAACCTCCTGAGCTCTGCTGACAACTTTTAAAATTAGGTGTTGCTATTCTAAAATGAAACGAGGTTCTTCAATGTTTAATTTCTACTTAAGAGGACCTTTGTTGAAAAGTTAAAAAGAAAATTGACAAGGTCTTACCTCCTACGTAAAACTCTGTTTTTCATGTCAAAACATCCATGGCCTTGGCAAACTACAGTACAATGAGCAAAGCTAGAACTGAGGCAAAGCCAGGCTGCATCACCGCGTGTGTTTGTCAGTAATCCACCCAAGCATGTTCCGTGTATGAATAAGCCACTAACAACGTAAGTGAATGTTTTTCCATTTATGAGCTGTGATATTCCAACGGAGCTCATCAAAGTTCTTTTTATTGGTTTCCTCTGTTCTCTGTTGTTCCTTAACATGTTGGAAGGAAATAACAGCCACAAAGAAATTCACCCGTCTTGAAATAGCAGCAATGGAACTTCGTTAGTGGAAAGTTAAATCAGTCCCATTCAGTAGAAGCAATTATTTCAATATGTTGCTGCAAAACAGTTTCTTCATGATGCTTTGTCTCAACTTTTATTGGTACCGTTTTTAGATATCTAACTTGTTTCAGATGGTGTTATGGCCCCAGTTGATGTTAATAGCTGTTTCCCAAATGTTTGGTAGTGTTAATATCCCAAGTCAATAGATTCCAATCAGACATGTTGCTGTTCACACAGAGAGGTACCACCAAGGTGATCACTTCAAACTCTTCGCCTTTCATAGGATGCCTTAATAAAACATCCAAACACACACAGCATTTCACATTTAAAAGTGACAGATTCTCTCACCATGCGCTGACATTCTGACTGATTTGTTGGCTGCGTGCCATTTCTTCTTGTTGCTTGCTGTGTTTTATTTAAAAGCCAGGCACTCTTTGACGCTACCACGGGAAGAGTGGTAGGGGTTAAATCAGAAGCCCGCTTGTGGGCAGGGCACTGAGTAATTTCTTCATTCTCACCTTTTTGGGGCTCTTCTCAAGAGGGTTTAGTGTGTGGGCAATTACCTGAAAAAAACAAAAACCCTGTTGTTGGAAAAGTCGAGCACTTAACTGACAAAGTGTAGCTGCAGACAGATTTCTAAAGGGAAATTGCTTTTTTGATTGGTCACATCGAAAAGCTTAAAATAAAAGCCCCTGGTCAGTCTCTTTTCCTATTTGTGTACATACAAAGCCTTCATGGAACAGGCTGGTCTTAATCGCTGTGTGCTGTGTACACTCATAGCTGGTTGGCAGGTCTCAGCTTGCCTGGACAGGTTATTACCAACCCGCATCTCAGTGATTAGATGCAGTGACTGTAAAATTGCCTATTTTACAGGTGCTTCAATCATGGATACAGACAGTGGCTATAAATAGATCATAGATGGAAACACCCCCCCCACACACCCACACACACATCTCCTACAAGAGGAGTCTCTGCAAACATTGCAAATGCCCAATGACATGATTAACCTCTCTATAAGAAATTAACTGTGGGATGAGAGAACGACCGTGTATGTGACAAATAATTTTGCTTGCTGTTTAATGAACAACTTTGTTGAGCGGGTGATGTTTGTTGTTTGTTATTGATGTGACTCGTATCCATGTCCAGCTTTTTAAGAAAGACAAACCAAAACAAAATAGTATGTATTACTTGAAAACTGTGTTGTTTCAATAAATGTTATGAGTGTGGAGTGGGTATCAATTTAGAGTGAGAATTTGTTAGACAAAAGCCCCATGTCTATCCTCTTCCCTGGGACATTTTTTAATCCATTCCTCTTCACAGTTGGTCGAACACTCAGAACGTTGCTATGTTCAAATTAACTGGAAATAATGGAACAACAAATTGAAGGAATAAACTATTCAAAGTTTAAGTTCATGCAAATTATAGAATGTGATTTTGGTATTAGTCTAATAAGGGATGGTTTGTGTGTGTGTGTGTGTGTTTGTAGAAAAGGTGTTTTCTATGCAGCTGAAAATACAGAAAAAAACATAATGTAAAGTTACATTATTCTTTGCATAGTAATGATAGATAGCATAGTATAGAATTGCTTACATATATTTACACAGAATGTGGAATTTCTAGCTACAATCAAGAAGGTTCCTGCCCTAACATGCCTGCCCTAACCCTAACCCTTTACCACTGAGCTCTATGCACCAGAAAATTAGTTTTAACATCAGGCAAACATGTCGTTGCCTCATAGACGACCGTGTATTTAGCATTCACCCATGAAAGAGCCACACGCCGTGTGTGGCAGCAGGTGGCATCTTTATGTATGTGTTTATGTGCATTGAATAACAATCAAATTACTGGGCCATTCCCTGTTTATGTTATTGGTGCTGTTGAGTCAACCAAAGGTGTCATTCACCATGCGGAATCATGTCACCTTTAAATCTCAGCATCATCCTGTTTAAAAAACACCAGTGAGTGTGTTACAGTCATGTCAGTAGATTAATATAGGAAGGGGAATACCTGTGAGTCATTGCGTTTATGTATTATAAAATACACAGCTCGGAGGCCAAATAGACTGATTGGCTGCTCGTAGGTAGAGAATCACCTCATGACTTAGCTGAGAATAGCAAAAATGTCAAAAACGAATAGCGTGCTAAAAGGACTGCGACATAAACATTATGAAGGAACTTAACAGGCTTAAGTCACACATGTCAATACGTGCCAAACTTTCCCCCATTCAATATAATGCGCCTCTTTATTTTCTATATCTGCTCCCAGCAGATCAGTATAGATGGAGTTACCAGGCAACGCTTTATTGCTCGTCTCTATGTCGTCACCGGGGCAGGTTTTCACTTCCACCTGTTACTCCACAAGTAGCTGCACCTGTTGCTATGGCCAAGTGTGTGTGTTTGTGTGAGACATCAAGACTACCGTGTCTGCCCATGTGTTAATGACATCACCAATAGGTGCACGGAATGACTTACATCTGTCAGCCTTGACAGACCCTTAGTCTTGATTCGGTTTTTCATCTGAGTCAAAGCTTGAAGATGAAGCACAGAGGGTTGTGGGGAGTCACACTGTGATGGAGCAGATCATTGTTAGCTTGCTGTGCTGTAATATCTGGTTGCTTTAATGTTGTGCGATGTGAGCAGTTGGCAAGTGAAACATAGTCTTTGCGTTGTAATCACAGTGTGAGAACAGCAATTGAAGCTATTAGCTTTCAGCACACACGCGGATCATAGACACATCTGCATACACACTCGCATTTAATAATTAGGGACGTGAGAGTAAGCAGAGCTGCAGCTAATGAACAACTGGTTTATTCTGTCATACTGATGAGGCAGGAGCACAGAGCTAAACTGGAATTTCTTTGAGCAAACTCACACACACACACTCGAAAGCGCCAGTTCAAGCTCCACTTATCAGTGTTGATTATGATAATACATTTATTGCGTGAAATTAGGTTTGCTGGAATTTTTAATGAAATGAAGCGCAGGACAGGGGAAAGGTAGTCAGCAGAGGAAAACAGAAGTGAAGGGAGGAAGTAGACTGCCAACCCACCCGACAAGCATTCTTACACACACACACACATGGCAGAAACCCCCTGTGCACAAACATCAGCCCCCTATTTGTGTCTCCGTTCTTAGCTTTTGTTGGTTCGACGCCATAATAGAGACAAGAAATGAGTGTGTAAGGTAGATTTGAAGGTGTGTTTCATGGCAGTTTACTGGAAGAAGAAGCCTTTAGGAAGACAGAAGCTTATACTGGTGACCAAGCACCAACTCAGACGACTACCCAGAAGTGATGGGATGTTCATTTTCCAGAATGCAAGTTATTGTATGATCCTTATTCTTCACAAGTAACTGGTGACTGACTGGACATATTCTGAAACAAATTACTGAATTTAAAAGTGCGGTTGTATAGTGAAACTTCACGGATGACTTGTTTATGTACGTACAGGGCACTGGGAATGAATCACTATTTAGTTAAAGACGTTTGTCTCTCTCTGTTTGGGGTTCTGTATTGTGAGTTTCTACTTAATATTGCTGCATGTTCTTGCCTTGTGTTCATCCATTGTGTCACATGTTGGTGGGCTTTGTGAGAGGGGAGACTAATGACCCACCTCCTATCGCCATGTAACCAATCATTTGTACCCACAGAGTAAGGTCTGCAGGACCGGGGGGGGGTGCAAGGAGAGGGGGAAAGTGTTTATCCTGTGCCGGTAGATATCAACCAAAAGAAAAAAGTGTTTACCCCTAAGGGCAGTGATCGCGATGATAATATTGTGTTTCTGTGTGCGTGTGTGTGTAGGAATTCTCAGTGGTGATAAATCTGTGTGTGCATTTTTGCGTGCTCTTTAACTTTAGCATTTCTGTCTGTCTGTGTGAGGGGAAATGTCTGGGAATCAAACAGGTCCTCTGGCCAGATAGATGAGTCATGAGGAACACATTTGGGACATTGTTAAATAGGAGCAAGCAAGAACCCAGGAGGACACCAAGAAAAACAAGAAAGGCTACAACTATGGTCTTGCATGTAGACAAACATTGGAATCTGTTGTGCACTGAGCTCAGATTCTCACTCTGTCCTTTGACATTGTCACTTTCTCTCTTTTAAAAGTCTTTCACATTCCTATGAGCAGATATGCTGTAGAGGACAGTACTGTGCTGCATACTGTTCAAGTTTATGAGGTCAGCCCACTGAGCAGCTCCACCAGAGGAGCAAGGGTTAAGACCCTTGCTCAAGGGCTCCACAGTGGTGTCCGTGAAGAAGTGGCTCACCCAGATAGGTACTCAGAGGTCTGTTATCCATTTGAAAAAGTACACAGCTTGCTTCTTGGTTCTTGTTTATGTCGACTGCTTTTTCTTTCCCCTCTCACTTCTGTGATGTGAAGTGCACTGTATGATGTGGTTATTGCACCATTACATCACTAACAAGCAAACAGAGTTGAGTTCAGGTTCAGTCTCACTCTCAAACATACCAAAGCAGAACCGTTTCCAATTCCGATGTGGTTCATGAGAGGACACGCTCATGCAGATGTGTTTTGTTTATTTGCTGGCCACATACTGTGCGCTCCTTCCAGCTGTTGCACTGAGACTGCCTCTAGCCTTTGTACTGCGAGGCCTTCACATGCACAGTTTGAATTATGATTTGTTGCTGTAGCATCATTACCAGCCCTGATAAATGTCTCTTTGTACCATAAAAGTCTTCACATGTGTTATGGATGATGACAGGTGAGGTGATGCTAGACGGCTTCTCTCTCAAATCCCCCATATATTATGGGTTAAACAGAGACGGTTATGAGGGAGGGCCATCCACCAGCTGAACATCCAAACACTGTAGGAAGTTAACCAGACTGCAGTCAGAGGGTGTGATGTGACACAGAGGTAATCAGATTGTTGCCCCATCTGTGTCAAGCTTGTCATAATTTGCTCGGGGAGACGCATGGCAGTGTGTGGTTATCAGTGGGTATTGCTCCAGCGTTCTTCTACACTTGTCAGCTGAACACAGTATGATCTGGCATTGAGCGCAAGAGACCAAACGGGAGAAGCAGGAAGTGGGTGAGCGAGACGGACTGAGTGATAGAGGTGGAGGAAGGGAGGGCAAGGAGAACGGGAGGAGAGGGGAAGATGGATGTTTGCTTTGAGTATAAATGAGGTTTAGGATGAGTAGTCGGCGTTCCACAGCTGTGACAGGAACATGCAGTGTCACCGTGGCAACAGTGGCATGATGAGGACTCTTCCGCGCGAATAACAGCCGATTCTCTTCAATGCACACTGATGAGTGTACGTGTGCGGTGGTGTGTTTGTACATATGAACTCTGCTGTGTTCTCTGTGCTCTTCTTCAAAAGGCACTCGGCGTTGAACATCACACATTTTGTGAGAATTTAGTTTGATCAGATGCTTTATGGAGTGATTGTGTTATGGCTTCCCACCAAGGATTTTCTTATTTATGAATTAAACTAAAAGCCTGTCCTCCATTTACGTGATTTAATAGACCAATGACTTATTTGGGGATTTAGTGGAGGAGGAGCAAGGCGAGGAAGACAGAGGAAAGAGGGAAGAAAGGAGCATACCCCTCTGAGAATCCTAATACAGGCTGTTCTTATCTCTTCAATGTCACCTTGAGTTTTCAATTGGAATACACTACACCGTGCCCCTGCCATGGCCTAAAACTAGCATGGACACACACACACAGCACAGTTAAACACGCACATGCAAACACAGAACAACATGACCCATGGGTAAAAGATGTGTACTTGACTGTAACATGTTTGTCTTGTTATTTTTCTTTCCTTTTGTTAATGTTCTTGTTTTCATTTTTTTCATTAGAAAATCTCAAATCTAACAGTTAAAGTCACTTTTTTTGGTCTTTGATTAACTGTGTGTTGTGCCTTCAAGCAGGGATGTTGAATAGCTGGTCAACATAGTTGAACGCAGTGTAGTTTTGGATATTGATATAGTAATAATAATAGTACTCAAAGTGGTTTTGGGTGTTGGTGGTAGCTATTAGGGTTTATGGGCTGTGTGGCTTTACAGCCGCTCCACAGCACGGCTCATTACCCAGCTAATGAGAGGAGAGGGTGACCCTGCTAACTTCCTTTCAGTTCTTTCACCCCTGGGCTGGGCCAATGCGAGGGGAGCCCAACTCAGACCGAAGGGAATGTAGAGTGCATATACATGGTATATCTGTCTGCATATCTTCTTATGATTTATTTACACCATGCTTTAAACCAGTCTATGATCACATATATATGTTGCTGGTGAATGGCAGGCGCTGATGTCTGTAGTACCCAACATCCTTGCACGCTCTGGTGAGTGCATGTGGGCAGCAGTTCTGTAGGTGGCTGTTCATCAGTTTCCCATTGTTCCACCAGCTACTCTCACAGATTCATAATTTATGTTGTTACTGAGACACTTTCACAGGACTCATCGGAGTTTAGAAGGATTGCATAGTGGGGAAATGATTCACGTTCCTCTCAGAGTTAATAACTTGTGCTTGTGATTTTTATGAAGGCCTGTGCTAACAAGCTCGCTGCGCTGCCGCATCAGTGATTTTCATGTCGTGCACTCATACTTGGAGAAATCTGGTGTGATAGGACTGTAAGTTCATATTCAACCTTTTCCAGTCTTACATATTTTTGAGAACATGCCAAATAGAGGAAAGGGATTTGTGTTCCTTCCAGTCGCTTCCGGTGTTATTAGTTGTCAGTTTGGAAGCAAAGCATTGTACGTCTGTTTGAGTGTGTGTGTGTGTGTCTCAAGGGTTTAACCCCTGTCATCCCTGTACGATTAGCGTGAAATAATGTTGCCAGAACATCTCCAGTGTCTCGTGTTGTGTGTGCAATAATTATAGAACCAACAGTGTGAATATAATTTAACCCCCTTACCTTTTGCCTGAAATATAGTATCACTGAATTTAGTCTAATGCTAATGGTCAGCGTTAGTTTTTATTCCTCTGTGCCTTAGTCTGGAAATCTGTGTAAATCCTGGATGGAAAGCTCCCTTGCTCAGCCAAGCCTGAAATTGGCTTAAATGGAGAGGGAAGTAGCGGCAGGTCACCTGAATGAGTCTCAAGGCAAAACACATTAGTCTCGGCTCCATTGTTACACCAGCATACACTAAATCTCATCTGTGCCAAGCAAAGCGCTGGTTTGATCAAACACTGACTATGACACAAAAGGAAACCGAAACAACTTCTGCAAACGTGTAAGTAAAATACACTGCATATTGTTGCACAGACGCGCATCTGGAAATACTGTGCGCCGCAAACGTGCAGTACCTTCCTTTTGACTCAGCACTGGCCTTTTATTAACTTGGATATGGCAAACTTGTTGAAAGTCATTTTCACACTAGGTTTTCATTTGAGGAACATTCTGCTCTGAAGCCGCCAAAAGCTCCACGTTCGCCAGCTGTTCAGTGACTTCGCCTGTTCGTCAGTTGTTGCTGGGCAGGTGACGGGAAGTGGATTTCTGGAGCCTTCTCACAAAAACAGCGCTGACGAGAGTGGTGACAGTCAGCCAGATCACTAAAGGTCCAAACCTCCCCAATGCCTGTGTGTCTCTATTGATCCACCATATTGATAACATTAAAAGTCCAATTTGTTAGTATGTGCAGCTAATAAAGATCTATAGCAACCTAGTGGTGCACCTACTCATCTGGTGAATCTGTTATTGAACGGCCGTATACGGTGTCAATAATTAAGGACTCTACTGTATATGTTTCAGTGCTACAGCCGACACACTCGTTTCTACTACATTCCTTGCTGGACGTTAATTGCCATGATGGGGAAACAATATCTTCTAAATGGTTTGTGTTACTGGTTTGTTGTCGACTCAGGGTAAATTAAATTAATATCTGGTTCATATATTTAGCTTGTTTCGCAGTGGGCTGGTCCCAAATGCAGCGAATTAATAATAAATAGATAAATTGGAGTACACAGATAGGTGTGTCTCACTCTTGCTACACTAGTCTGTTTCTGAAAAAATATTCTAATAGCAGTTTCCTCTATCGGGAAAATATAGAAGCAGAAAGAACGTGTGATCAGTGATGGACGGAGGCAATGAACAGAATATGAAGCTGAAGCTAAGAGTTTGAGACTGGGTCAGTCTGGTGTAAAGAAATGCACAGCGTTGCTCACTTTGATGGCGAGGAACAAATTCTTTGACAAATGGAGGAAGCAATGTGAGCACAGAGAGAAAGAAAGGACTGTGGATGGCACAGGGGTTTTGCTGTAATGGGATAGTGCTGCAGATAAGGGTGTGGAGTCCTGGCTAAACTGTACAGCTTGCTGAGTTGGCCCAATTGATTAGAACCTGAGGGAACAGCAGGCCCTTTATTACTTCTGCACTGTATGTGCATGCATTCTTGTTTGTACTTTTTTTGGGTGTGTTTCGCTTCGCCCAGAGAATTGCTGCAATAGAAAGAAGCTCAGCTTACTCTATATTTTTGCAGCAGATAGTGTATTGAAGGTGATATTTTATTTTACATGATACATCAACTTGTCTGTTTGTAATATCCATTTTCTGTCCTTATTATTTACCCATACAGTGTATTTCTTTCTGTCAGCGTATCTCTTTTACTTATTTTAGCCGCTGTTCCTGCATCTCTCGATCCAATGTCTATCTTGGGAGTCAGAATATAGACAGAAAGCCTAGGCAAGCAAATGCTGCTGCATAATTCTGTCTTCACAGTATGCCACTCACCCACTCAGGGTAGAAAAGAAGCTCCCACACTTTACTCTGCTCGAAAAAGAAAATGGATAGACAGATTTCCATTCCCTGTTCTGTCAGGTTTCTTCTTCCTCTAACTGTTGTCCCTCAAAAATGTGAGGTCGTTCCAGGCACTCAGTCACTCGCAGTCAGACAAGTGCGCACAGAATTACCAATACATAGGAATGGAACGGAGGGACATTTTATTGGTAGACAGACAGCCCAAGCTGTGCGACTGTCAGAGAAGAATTCACCAATCTCATTTAAGATGTTCCACAGCGGGTGTCTGCTGTGAATGATAAGCTGCCTTTCGCCATTGGTCCAAATGCAGTTCACTTCCAGGCCTAATCTGCAATGCATCTTCAGTCACCCAGACAGAGAATGCCTTCAGGGGAATTTCAGTCAAGCTCCTCATATGTAAATAAATGGGATAATTGGTTTCATTCCCTTTGTCATCTTTTCATTTTGCCCGCCTGTTCCACACTGCGCAGGCCTGCATTCATACATTATTCTGTCGCCACCTTTTTTTTCTCCGGTTACCACCCCAAAGTAATCTTTCTTTTTTTCTTTTGTTGCCTTCTCCATTCTTTTCTAAAAGTAAGTGGGATCTCATCCTAAACGTGTTTGTCTGTGCAGTATGTGGTGTGCGTGTTGTAGAGTGTGTTGCTGCCATCATCAGGCAGAAGCACCAAGCTGCACTCGTAACGTTGAGGTAAAACCTCTGCATTTGTCAGTTTTCTGGCAATACCAGGATTACTTTCAAGCTTTTTCTCCATAAATAGAGGTCACGTCATACAGTTGTCAAGTTGTTTCCCTTTCTTATCTTATTTGAATCCCTGTCTCCTTTATTGTCATCACACGAATGGGTTTGTCCTTCTACTTTGTCTGGTTTCGTGCATCTGTTCTGTGCATGAACTGGTTTCTCCTTACCTCTGGTAGCTCAAGCAAAGTGAAGCGAACGCTGACACCAAAGAGAAGCTCCCGCTACGCCTCAGGATCTTTGAAAAGTTCCCCAACAGACCTCAGATGGTGAAGATCTCCAAACTTCCTTCAGATTTTACTGTGCCAAGAATCAGGTACCTATTCATGGGCAGACCTGTTGTTTTGTAATGTTTTGAATTTATGAGCATTATCCACTATACTCACAAAGAAAGTTAAAAACATGATTTTAATGATTGATTTTAATTGATAATTTACATACATTCATAAATTGAGGCAGACTGCAGTTCATTTTGTCTTATGTTTAAACCCCAGGCCACTAGATGGCAGTATTGTGCATTTGTCTTATACTATGACAGCTTCCCTAAAATTAGATTTAAAAAAAAGGAATATATTTTTATATATTATGTAGTGTTTGCCAAAGATCAATTTTTTTTTTATGTGATGTTTTGTGTTCTAGGGAGAGTTTTATGAAGCAGTTCATTGATCGCCAGCAGCAGGACACCAGTTGTTTGTTCCGGCGTCTCCCTTCTGCTTCATCCTCCTCCTGTGACCACTCGAAACGCTCAGCCATTGAAGACAACAAGTACATTGACCAAAAGGTACTCTTACACACTCATACTCACTAACTCTCTCGCTCTCTTTTACACATCGGCTGACACAGAGAGAAATAGGATATCAAGGTGATAACTCCATCTCTATGGCATCGCACAGCGATAAGAGACACTGTCGCAATAGAAATTTGTACTTACTTGTGGTTAGGGTGTGTTTTTCATGCACTGAATATAACGAATGCCCAATTTTTAAACTCATCTGCTCTCTCAGCTTCGCAGATCAATATTTAGTATCCGAGCTCGTAACCTCCTGGAAAAAGAGACTACTATCAATAAAATCCTGCGGTAAGATGCATCTACACCTACGATAAACGAACATGCTTTGGTGATTGGTTGGTTAAAAGAGTTGAGTTAAACTATGTTTATGTATGTGCTGTATATTTAAATTTGTATTTGGGAGCTTCGCCACACTGAAATGTTATTGTTGCATTGCTGCTTTTATGGCCTTAATATTTACAGATCCAATCCATTCTCAACCCATATGTGTAGACATCTTACAACCTGCTCAGCACCTTTGGCTGTTGGCAGTCACAGTTCTTTTGTTATTCATCTCTGGAGTCCACAGCTACTGTAGAAGCGTTTAGCATGCATCACCCATGGCCATCAAACACATCCCAGTCTTTGTGTGGGTGAAACCAATAGTGCGTGTGCATATTAGATGTAGCTCTGCTCTAACAACACTCTGGTGTTGTCACTTTCTCTCACACACACACACACACACACACACACACACACAGAGACACACCCAGACCCACTTCAGGCTCATTTACTCTCGTGATGAAGTAAATGGATAATTTGCTGTTCAGTATGGCGGAGCTGGCTCTAAGTGTAGATTAGCTCGCCGGCACCGTGTCCAATCTGGCTTGCTCTCCCCCCCCCCCCCCCAAACTCCCCCTTTATTCTGTCAGTCTAAAAGATAGACAGCATATCAGTAGTCATAACACGTTCTGTCTGGCCTGCTATCCTTCACACAAACACACAATTAGGCTCCGTGTACCACCAACATAGGCTGCAACACAACACACAGTCCAACATAAGATGGCACTCATCCCTACTCACTGCCAATAAACAAGCACTCAGTCAGTGCAAATGATTAAAGTATGCACACTGATGGTGCCTGCAGTAGTGTTAGCTCTTTTCTGGTACACGACTCTGCCAGAACAGACAGGAATACACACACACACACACACACACACACACGCACCAAGGCGAACTAATGGAATGATTGGAACCTCTTTAAAAGTGACAGCCTGGATCGCTGCTCTTATGGCTCCAGAACGATGTAGGCTGAGGACAGCTTGTTAGACATGAAGGATCGGGTCCAGCCTGTTGATGACCCCTGCTATCATTATATTGATCATGAAGAGACGGAAAATGTGTTTGTGGATTCCAGGGCTTGTACCAGACAGCGTATGCTAAGTGGATCTTTTGAAGGCCAGCCAGCCAAAGAGCGTTCCATACTCAGTGTCCAGCATCACATACGGCAGGAGCGCAGGTCTGTCAGCACGCACGCACACACACACACACACACACACACACACACACAGAAATGCAAACAAGTTGTGCTTGTGCTATGTGAGGCCTTTTTTTCTGATGGTGTCTTTTTCTAACTACAGATCACTGAGACATGGTTCTACGAGTCAGAGGATCAGTCGAGGGAAGTCGCTGGAAACTCTCACTCAGGATGTGAGGGCTTACACACACCTACACTGACTCTTAGCTGACAGAGAATTTGTACTATATGGCTTTATGTTTTTAGATATTATGTTCTCGAACACGACTGTGAGGCGTACATTCCTCCAGCAATTCTCAAATTTATATATTCCCAAATTCATATATTGTAAGAAATATTAAAAATAACATCTCGGGAACTTTGGAGCACAGTGTGTCGAGTAATTTTGCTGTCTCATCTCTTTTTGCAGCATTCCAGTACTGTACGCTACCGAAATGCCCAGAGGGAGGACAGCGAGATCAAGATGATTCAAGAAAAGAAAGAACAAGCAGAGATGAAAAGGTGTCCATTCAGAAAATAATCAGACAATTTAAACTACATTTCTGAAAAAAGCATGTGCTCCACATTGCCAAATATATTGGGACATCCCTCCATATCAGGGGATTTATTACACAAAGCAGGGTCCTTAAGGACATGCGTGGGTGCGTTTGGTGTAGAGGAACTTGACTGGCTTACACAGAACCTTGATCTCAACCCGATAGAACACCTTTAGGATGAGTTGGGGTGCACTTCTTGTGTGCAGCCAAGTTTGTGTGTGTGTGTGTGTGAAGGCAAGCATCCCAATAAGTTTGGCAATGTAGTGGAAGTAGAGTGACCTACTGTTCAGTTAACCGTGGTTTATAGTCAGTATTTAGCTCTTTCTGTATCATTGATGCAACTTTATCTAGTATTTGTTTCTCCTCTGCTCTCATGTGACTATGCAGGAAAGTCCAGGAAGAGGAGCTGAGAGAAAATCATCCATATTTTGACAAACCCCTCTTCATTGTCGGTCGGGAACACCGCTTCAGGAACTTCTGCAGGATGATTGTTCGAGCTCGCTTCAACGCGTAATATTAGCCTTATGGTCTTTATTTGTTGTTTCCTGGCTTCGCCTGGCCTACAAACAGTCATGAAACGAGTAGAATGCATTTATTTTTGTCTTTTCTGGAAAATCACTGATCGTTTTTTTACTTCGTACGAACCCTCTAGATCCAAAACTGACCCCATAACAGGAGCAGTGAAGAACACCAAATACCACCAGCTGTAGTAAGTGACAAGAATTATAGAGTTCTCCCGTCTCTGTTAATCTGTTCATTCTCCAACAGTGGAATCCGTAATTATTCTTATTGCATCCTATTACCTGCAGGCTGTGCTTCCTGAATACTGTGGTAAGGAATGAAAATTGTGAAGTGAAGCGCTATGAAATTATGCAACCAGATTTAGCCAAGCACAGGGTGTGACTCTTAAAATGAAAGGCAGTGCTTTGTATCAGATGCCACTGGTGCTGGGGGATTTTCACTGACGTTCTGCTGTAGAACAGATTGTGCTGCACAGATACACAGAGATGATTTTTGTTCTGACTTTCTTATCCCTCTCCTCACTTACCCTCCGTCTCTTTTTTCCTGTCCCTCTCGGAGTATTTTCTGATTTGCAAACCAAATAGTTTCGTTGACCTAGTTATGGTGAGCCTACTTTTCTTTGAGTAAATTCTAATACACTAAACGTTTTGTGTGCGTCCTTGCAGCGATCTTCTTGGCCTGGTCACCTATTTGGACTGGGTGATGATAGTAGTAACCATCTGCTCCTGTATCTCCATGATGTTTGAATCCCCCTTCACCAGGGTCATGCATGTGCCCACGCTGCAGGTAACGAAAGCCGGTGGACGGGCGGCTGCACGAGTAAAAATAAAAAATGGACAGTTGTTAAAACCATTATGTCTGTTTCAGATTGCAGAGTACGTGTTTGTCATTTTTATGAGCATCGAGCTGAACCTGAAGATTATGGCCGACGGTCTGTTCTTCACACCCACAGCTGTCATCAGAGACTTTGGAGGAGTCATGGACATCTTCATCTATCTTGTGAGAAATGTCACTGAATCCTTCTTATTTGAGATTTATACCCTAAGACCCTTTTAATGGTGGACTAATCACAGATCCTCTTCATCATCATGTCAGTTTTAACATAAAACAGCGTTAACATATCACCTTGTTTTTATTTCCTTCCCTGAATCATTCTTTCCCCACCTGATGTGTTCTGTAGGTGAGTCTGATCTTTTTGTGTTGGCTGCCTCCCGACGTCCCTCCTGAGTCTGGTGCTCAGCTGCTGATGATGCTGCGCTGCCTTCGTCCGCTCAGGATTTTCAAATTGGTACCACAGATGAGGAAGGTGGTGCGTGAGGTTCTCAAAGGATTCAAAGAAATCTTCCTGGTCAGTGGCAACATCATTTTCCACTTGGTATGGTAGACGGTTAAGTAATTAAGATATTTTAACATCAGATGTTGACAGTACATGTTGGACCTGATGGGACCAACATGTACTGTTTGGCACCTGTTCAAAAACTATTTCTCTATGGGGTTCAATAAAGTATGTCAATACATTGTTGGACATTTCCTACTTCCTATTATTAATTTATTATTATTTAAATTCTGAGAAGTTTATGGTCCCTTAATCTTCCTGAGCCTGATTTGGATCTTTCTACATGAGGTTTCTAACATCAGGGACATTCCTAGCTTGCTCTCTGACCCCTCAGGCTTGGGTTAGGGTTGGGTTGTTAGACTGTCTGCCTGAAACTCATTATTGATTGAATCTCCTGCAGGTTTCCATTCTGCTCCTTACTTTAATGCTGGTGTTTGCAAGCTTTGGAGTTCAACTGTTTGCCGGAAAGCTTGCAAAATGCAACGACCCCCAGATGCTTAAACGGGTACAGCATGAAACATAATCCAATCACTAAACCGCCACTTCTCATTCCAGGCGTCCTGCAAAGAAAAGAAATAATCTGGTTCCTTTTGTCCTATTCTACTTTCCTAAAAACATATTTTACTTACAGATATTTAATTGTGAAGATAAGTCATCACAGATGATTTTTAATAAAATCATAATGATGAGATCTTTAAATGAGAGCTTATTAGAATTTGGGTCTCATTTGGTGCCATTGTTCACAATACTAAAACTCAACAAATATAATGAGTTGAAATCATTTCAATGCATTATTAATGTCTGCTAACTATTATAACTTCTTAATGCATGGTGTGAAGATCTTACTAAAATCAAGTGTATTATTCCAAAACCTCTATGGGATGTTCATTATCTTCCCTAATATATTTGCATTAACTCCAGTATAAACATAGTAAACCTTTACTTTTTTCTGTTTTACTTACTGTTCTTTTTCTGTGTCGTGCTGTGAATGGTTACAGGAGGATTGTCATGGTATTTTCAGAATAAATGTCAGCGTTTCCAAAAACCTTAATCTAAGGCTGAAGGCTGGGGAGAAGAAACCAGGCTTCTGGGTACCAAGAGTCTGGTATGACTGCTTGTCATTTTATTATTTCTTGCTTTAAGAGTGCTATTGCCGAATGCTGATCTATCTTTTCTGTCCGTCTCCAGGGCCAACCCTCGTAATTTTAACTTTGACAATGTGGGAAATGCCATGTTGGCTCTATTTGAAGTGCTATCACTCAAAGGCTGGGTGGAGGTCCGGGATGTCATCATTCACCGCGTTGGGCCGGTACTAAACCTGATCTTACAGTTTCTAATACCTTGGATCAATCTTCTTTTCTCTCACGGCTGTCTTCTATAACTCGTTCCATAAAAGTGACTTTTATCCAGCTCAGCTTATGAACCTCTGTGCCTACAGATACATGGGATCTACATCCATGTCTTCGTGTTTCTGGGATGCATGATTGGGCTCACTCTGTTTGTTGGAGTCGTGATTGCAAACTTCAATGAGAACAAGGTACAGGCACACAGATGCCATTACCTCCTTTCCAGAATGACTTGGATGATGAAGAAAGATTTAGCAGGAAAACCATAATGTACCAATTCAAGCCAGTGATGTTGCAGTTATATGAGATCATGTTTAGGCCAGTAAATACAGCCCCTCCTGTATTTAGTGTTGTGTTTCCCCCCCACCAGGGCACCGCTCTGCTAACAGTAGACCAAAGGAGATGGGAGGACCTGAAGAGTCGACTGAAAATAGCCCAGCCTCTCCACTTGCCTCCTCGCCCAGGTAAGAACATGTATATTTAAACACAAATACATGCAGCAAATGATGTGGAAATTCTAATATTAATTACAACGTGAGACAGTACAGTGTAACAACGCTGTCCCGCCCCCCTTATTGATTGTGTGGTTTGTATTTGTGTGTGTCTGTGCATTGTTTTGCAGCACCTGCACATTTAATCCATAATTAATGGTTCTTGCATTTCACTGAGGATTGATCCCTCGAGCAATTCGACCTGTCACCCAAATCAGGACTAGCAGCGGTAATGAATAAACTGAATATGAAGGCAGATGACAGGAACAGCTCAGACACTGAATCATGCATGTCTTCTACAAGTGATTTGTTTACTGAATAATCACATTTTAACAACTCTGCTGCAGTAAACGTCGAGCTTTTTCCCCACAAAATTCACAGTAACCAGATCGACGTTTTATTCTGAATCTGCATTGCACACACCGTTGACCACGGTTGTTCCTATTGATCATGGAAAGGCTGTACGATTACAACTGGATCATAAAAATAGTTGCCTCAGAGGCAACGTGGAAAAATCACTGATAGTACAGTTGAAGCTGAGAACTTCCAGAAAATCGATGACTGCAGTTGCAGTCTGCAGTGCCACTGACACCAGCAACATCAACCTGACTTTGATCCATAGCCTAAGGCCCTCGATACTGGCACCACTCCCTCACCAGTGACAGATCATTACAGGACTGAGCCAGCCTTTTATTCACATGGTCCCACTCAAAGTACTTGCAAAAAGCCAGCAGTCCTATAGGAGGAGGACCCAAGCAGGCTATGAGTGCCATCTCCAGGACAGTTACGGGTATTACCACAGCTTCAACATTCAGATTTACCTCTGAGTTAATCCAAACCTCTCACTCTGGAGTCCCATCCTCGCTCGCTCACTCTCACTAAACCTCTGCTTCCTTGTCTGTCTAACAGAGAATGGTGGTTTCCGGGCCAAGATGTATGACATCACTCAACACCCTTTCTTTAAACGGGGCATTGCTGTGCTGGTTTTGGCACAATCTGTGTTGCTGTCAGTCAAGGTAAAGCCTCATATGTCAACGGAGTATGTCTTGGAACTATTCTATACAATACGGTAAATAAAACTGACACGTGTCACTCTGCTCCTCCCTAGTGGGATGTAAAAGGTGATGTAACGTTTCCCCTGGCCACCATGTCAGTAGTCTTCACCTTTATATTTGTGCTGGAGGTGAGCCTATCATGCCTTCTACCCATCCATCACATTTAAGGTTAACCTTTAAGTGCTTTGTCGTTGTATAGACGTCTGTTTAAAGTTGTGTGTTGGTGTTGTTACCAAGGTGACCATGAAGCTGATAGCCATGTCTCCAGCGGGATACTGGCAGAGCCGACGAAACCGATATGATCTTTTGGTCACGATACTTGGTGTTATCTGGATAGTGCTGCACTTTTCCTTACTGGTTAGAAAAAAAAATGTCATTCTGCAAATATTCAAAAAATTTCAGTCAGTGCTTAAAACTGATTTTGTTCTTTTCCCCGGTAGAATGCGTATACCTACATGATGGGCACGTGTGTTATCGTCTTCAGATTCTTCACAATATGTGGGAAGCATGTGAGTATATCTGTGCATGAAAACACATTCTACCTGAAAAATAATGAAATATGCTTTTTGATGTGTGTTTTCCGTGCGTTAAGGTGACGCTGAAAATGCTGCTGCTGACTGTGGTGGTCAGCATGTATAAAAGCTTCTTCATCATCGTGGGAATGTTTCTCCTTCTCCTCTGCTATGCATTCGCTGGTGTTGTTCTTTTTGGAACTGTCAAATTTGGAGAGAACATAAACCGGTAAACATCGCATTGCCTGAGATTCATAAGACTCCTCGTTGATGACGAGCACCATGTGTGTGTGTGTGTGTGTGTGCACTAGATGCAGTCAAACAAATCTGTATGGTGATTCTGTCTGTCTCCCCTAATCACAGGCATGCCAACTTTTCCACAGCGGGCAGGGCTATCACGGTTCTTTTCCGTATTGTCACAGGAGAAGATTGGAATAAAATCATGCATGACTGCATGGTAAGATGGACGGCAAGTCCAGCACGCGTCCCCACAAACAACAGAACAAACTCTCTATTTCTAATTCTTCATAGCCTTAAGTATCAGCAGTTTTTACTGGAGCTACTCTCAACCAAAGAGAAGAGAAGCATTTTAATTGTTAATTGCATAACTACACATCACTAAATGAAGGCTTTGAGCATTTAAGGCTTTTTGTAACTTATCCCTTTTTTTATGTTTACATTTCATGGAATGGTTTATGTTTCATTACTCCTGTTTGCACTTTTTCTGTGCCCAGGTGCAGCCCCCGTTCTGCACCCCGGATAAACATCGATACTGGGAGACTGACTGCGGCAACTACGCTGGAGCACTTATCTACTTCTGCTCGTTTTATGTCATTATAGCCTACATCATGCTCAACCTACTTGTAGGTCAGTCTATTATAATTAATAGCGTTTTTGGGTGTAAGAGAAACACACATTCTTTGCTACATAAATACAGATGAGTGGTGCAATGCAGATGACATAGATATTACTGAAAAATTAGCAGCTATGCGTATAATCTTAAATCCTGTCATTGCAGCCATTATTGTGGAGAACTTTTCCCTCTTCTACTCTACCGAGGAGGACCAGCTGTTGAGCTATAATGACCTGCGACACTTCCAAATAATCTGGAACATGGTGGATGACAAACGGGAGGTGAGAAATTAACTGGAGGAGAGAGGCTGAGGACACGGCAGATGGAAGAGGATGAAACATTCTAGGCAAAAAGTGAAATGTAGAGAAGCTAAAAAAACAAAAACAGCCTTCGTTTCTCTGGCTCTGATGCTGCTGCCCCGGCACGCAACAGCAGAGAATACTGAACTGGCAACACCAGACTGGTAGGAACATACTAGAGACATAGATGCAGGAGTTTCTAAAATGTTTACAGGTCAACATGGGCATACGCTGCATATACACATTAATTAGGACTGAGATCAACCTCGTTACAAGCCCTGCCAAAGAATAAGGCTCCAAAGTGTGGATTTGAAGGCCACAACCGAGTCAGCCTGTCTGACATCAGCAGGGAGGTTATTTCAGAGGATGAGGGAACAATAGGAAAAGGCCCTGCAGCCAGCAGACTACCTTTTAATTCTGAGGACAGACGAGAGCCCTGCTTAGAGAGCTCAGATGCGTCCATTTATGTCATCAGAGGCATCTGATCAAACATGAACGGGGAGCCTGTAAAGGGAGTGTGAAATGTGTAAGGGGTGGCAGAAGTGCAGCCGGTGACTTAAGGCGGCATGAAAGCTTAGTGGGTAGAGCAGTCGTCTCCAGACCCAGGGGTGAGCGATTTTGATTCTCAGTCCCAGCAGACTGCATGTCTTGCTGTGTTTGGACACGATGCTCTATCAATTACTATTAAAGACTTTTAGTATGACTTTCAGGCCTGAAAACTACAGATCATGGTTTACACGCGGTCAGTGAGATGTAATAAACATGTAATGAGTAGGTTTGTGCACAGAAGGAGTCAAACTCATCAAAACCTAAAGTATCAGGGAGGCTTTACTCAAAGTATAACAGTGAATATGATTTTCTCTAATAGAAGCCACAGTGGAGACACAGCTGGACTCCATTTTAAAGGACTGTGTGTTTTCCAGGCAGTGTAGAAAAAGCTCTATGTTAGTGTTGTTTTCTATTTAGGTATTATTAGACTCATACACACGACAGTAGGAGAAATCCATTCCAGGTCAAGTTAGTGATGTCACGGCCGCTTGGATGAACCTGTAACCTGCTGTATATGATGTGTGTTTTCCCCAGGGTGTGATCCCGACATCTAGGGTGAAGTTCCTGCTTCGTCTGCTCAGAGGCAGGTTGGAGGTGGACCTGGACAAAGACAAGTTGCTGTTTAAGCACATGTGCTATGAGATGGAGAGACTGCACAGCGGAGGAGATGTAACCTTCCATGATGTGCTCAGGTGAGCACAAGCTCCTAGACAGTGTGTGGTTGGAGAGGTGTGTCTCGGTATGTCTGTGAAGATTCTCATTCGTCCAGGCGAAGTTGTCAGAAGGTTTGGAGAAGGTCAGATGTAACAGCTCCACCCCCCGGCAGCTCCTCTCGCCCCATTAAGTGGGTCGTTAAGGGTGGTCATCCTGGGGATGGATGAAAGGGCAGCATGGTAGTTTGGTGATAGCTTGTGCCTGAGACCACCACCCCTGTTGAGTGAGGGGTTGTTGATTTGCACATGTAGAGCTTCCCTAACTCCTCTCTCGAACCACCTGTCTTCTCTGTCCAGTATTTGTACGTTTTGGTCTATCAATGAGTGTCCTTTGTCCTCCAGATAAAGGCACACAGCTGATTCTTCTGTGTTGAGCCATCCTCCTGTGTAGGGGCTGTTTGGTTTCCCCAATGTACACCTCAGAGCTGTATCCAGGATGTATCTTTTTTAATTTTGTAAGGAGTGACAGACTGGGATAATGTATCTTAGGAGTCGCTGAAGAAACCGAGGAGCTAACAGATTCTAAAAAGTAGCAAATCTGCTTCAGTATCAATATCTTGATTTCATTGGAATAACTGGGATCCTCGGACTGTAGAGTGAATAACATCACAAAGAAAAACGTCTGGATGTAGAAAACACGGTGATGCTGTGCAGCTTTACTTGTACTAGAAGTATTTTATCTTAAGTCTTGATAGATTTTAATTTTATTGAAGCTTCTCTCTTGCCTGTATGTTTTGTGTGTGTGTGTGTGTGTGTGTGTGTAGCATGCTGTCGTATCGCTCAGTGGACATTAGAAAGTCTCTCCAGCTGGAGGAGCTGTTGGCCAGGGAACAGCTGGAGTACACCATTGAAGAAGAGGTTGCCAAGCAGACCATACGCATGTGGCTCAAGAAATGTCTCAAACGTATCCGTGCGGTTAGTGTCTTAACACAAGACGAACACATGAGCCCTGAGCTTTTCCCGTACAGACATTGACCACATATGTCCGTGTGTTTCTTTAGAAGCAGCAGCAGTCGTGTAGCATCATCCACAGTCTGAGAGAGAGCCAGCAGCAGGAACTTAGCCGCTTCCTCAATCCCCCCAGCATAGAGACCACCGTGCCAAGTGAAGACCACAATACTAACAACCCAGACAACCCCTCGCAGCCTGAGGTAAAGCCACAGCTGCATACACACCCACAGACGATAGCGAGCACGTCATGTGAGCTGCAGGTGCCCACTGCTGGCACTGATGAATCAAAGGATATCTGCTCTCTGTTTAGATGAGTGGACTCCAGCAGCTACTGAGCCCCACTTTGTCAGACAGAGGAGGCTACAGACAGGACTCCTCAGACATGGGGAGACCACAGAGAAAGCTGGGGCAGTGGCGGCTTCCCGCAGGTGTGTGTTTGGGCCTTTGTATACTGTCTATTGCAAGTTGTACCTTGGAGTTGGAACACAGCTCATGACTAGCAGCGAAATGGCTCATTTATCCAGAGAAGTATGCAGTGGCCATACAGGAGAACAGGTATGTTGATGCAGCCTATTTTTTGTGTGTGTGTGTGTGTTGTGTTAGGTCGCACAAGTGTCAAGTCCATAGTGTGCAAGATGAACCTCGTCAACGATGAGGCTTCTTCGGGGTCGGAGGTGAAGAAGTGGTGGACGCGTCAGCTGACTGTGGAGAGCGACGAGAGCGGCGACGACCTCATCGACATTTAGAAATGAGTTGCAGCATATCCTGCAGTTTTGGAGAGATGAGCTGGGAGCCTTGCTGGCTGACTCGAGTTGTTTTCACACCCCTCCCTCTCCCCTGATCAATCACAACAAAGCTTTTTCTAGCCTTTTTTATCCAGGTTCAAACTGACCAGAAAGCATAATAAGCTGTTTGCGCATATATTTATTGCAGTAGCCATTTTTGACATGCAGTGACGATTTCATACCTCTGGAATACTGTGTGCATTTCTGTGTGATCGCTGAGGTTTTCTATGCAGGCACATATGGTGTTAACGCAGGCGGTGGAGAGAACGATTTCTAAAAGCAAACCAAGACGCTTCTGCTCTGTGTTTTATACTGTTCTGCTGTGTCTTGTCAATGTTCAAAAACAGTTTTCATGTCAGTGCTTTGTCTATGTTTTTCTGCCTTTAGTCTACTTCTTTGTTGTCTTCAGTATTAATCATAATAAATATATCATAGTCACTTTATACTTCGACGTAAACCACCACTTCTCCTGGTTGGTGAGAAAAGCAACTTTTAGAATTAAGACAGTGAATGTAATTGAGAGTCAAATTTATCTTAATATTATTTACAATAAATCCTTTATCAATGATTCAAATGTTCTAATAAAAGCCTACACTGCTTAGGCATCTATGAGCAAAACATCTCTGCCATTTATTCCTCTTCACGTTGCATCTTAAGAAGACTTTCAAATTCAATGTGTTTTGGTGACTTCAATGAAGGATTTAATCTTTAAAGGAACAATTCAACCCTGTCTTGGTCAGCATGTCCGTCTCGGATTCAGGTCCGTTGAAATTAAACTGGTACAGGAAGCTTTGCGTTCAAGAGTAAAAAGAAAACGTCACGACTATAAAAGATACTTTAATTTTGCACTTCCTTGAAATGATGACCACGAAATAGAATCAGCTGTTCTCATTGTGATTATAATCTACTGCACATGACATACCTAGCCTATAGTACTAACTCATCCTTGATCAGACTGTTTCACATGATAGTTCAGTTCAGCACATGGGAAATTTAACTACCCCTCTACGATTAAAAAAAACTCAATGTTAGACTAACGAAGGAGGTAATTGGGTGGGCAGATGCTGTTTAATGACTCTGTCTACACACATCTGCTCAAATCAAACCCCACAACTTCCCTGAATAACACTGCCCTCTCCTGGACACATGCTGAGCTGCCCCAGTGAGTGCTTCACCAATTTTCTCACCATGTGGTCTAAACTTTGTTCTTCACATATTTGGCCATAACTCAATTCCTGAACTTCCCGGGGCTCGGGTGCATGGCTGCCATATCGAAATACATCACCGTTCTCCTCTCCCCGTCCTTTTCATACTCTTTATTGAAATCATGGTCCCCAGCACTTTCCCTATTTCACAGCGATGACCAGTGATGACAGCCCTTTCGTCTTCTACGAACAGCTTGCTGTGGATCTAGATGAGCTCAGTTTCCAACCAGCCGTCCAGGTCAGCATGAGTCTGCCGTCTGCAGAATGAAATGTATTTGAACCACTAGACAGACACTGCGAGTACCGACACTTACAAACACTAAGGTGTGTGTATTAGCCTCTCATTTTCCTCCTCGATGGCGTATTTCTTTATCAGACAATTGCTCTGGGTTAGATTTGAGCTAATTGACAAATGCACTCACTTCTCTGCTGACGACTGCAGCTAAAGCGTTTTCCCTTAACAAGGGACCTTGTTAGACGCACAATTAGTCCATTAAAAGAGACTGGGTCTTCATTTGTCCGTTCAAAAGCCCGGTTTCACAGTTGATGGCGTGTACATGGGGCAGGCTGAGAGAAGCCTGCCCCATGTACAGAGGGAAAGCAGAGCGAGTGCAGAGAACCGGTGGCCTGTGGGAGGCCTACTTGCTCTATACAAATCATGACTTCCATACTCATTTCGGTCCCTCGATGACTGAGTGCTTCTCCCAACATATGGTCCTGTAGGAAAACAGTGTGACATCAGCCCTCTTGCCAATCAACTGTCTTTAATTTATCTTTTCTTGCTCTTTCTTCTCCTCAACCATCGCCTCTTAAGCTCCACTTAGCTCAGAACCAGCTCATCAAAGGGCTTTTTCTCTTTTTTCTCTCTTTCACTCTGCGTGGTAGAACACTTTTTTGTCTTTTAATTGCCTCTGCATCACACTGGCACTTACAGGGCCTGTTGTTTTTACCCTCTCTATTGTAATTTGCCCATTTCTCCCTCGTGCATGTCCACTGCTTATTTAGGGCCTAATTGACGCACTTTGGTAATTGAGGAGGAAGTTCTTAAGAGCAGAGGGACTAGAAGAGTGTCTGTGAGTCGAGATTACCTGTAATTAAAGTACATGATGGCTTTGATGGCTCGGTCCCCTCCTGTTGAGATGTCGCTTTCAAACCCCGGCAGCAGCCGTGGCATCACATAGAATGGAAAATGCCTTCTCTGCCTGCACCGTAGTACAAGACCACCGCACACATATTTCAAATGCTGCGTCTTACATTAGAAAACACCTATACTGGACATATTGTACAATCACACAACTAATTGTACTGGAGGAGGAAGTATTGAAAATAGCACGTGTCTCACTTTCCTCCTGAAAGTCTGAATTTATAGGTTGAGGCTTCAAACCGAGACGATGTGACCAACCTGATTAATGAGCACAAATGAGGTGTAATTTCACTTAAATGTGTGAAAACATACTGCTGTGATGTCTCATTCACTTATCAAACACACCTCTCAAGAGCAAAAAACATCATTAAATGCTGAGGCGGACAACTTCTTACTTCAGTCAAGTAAAACCAGTGAACCCACTGAGTGAAGAGCGAAAGAGGTCGTCGACCGAAGAGAAGCGCGCACGCTTAATCCACTAGTCACGTGTGCCTCTACAGTAAGACTGATGAGGCAAAATATGAGGTGGATCAGGCTAAAAGCATTTTCTCAGTGAGCTCTTCATTGCTATTGTCCTTAGAGACACCACTGAGAATGTCTGCTTGCAACCTTGAGCAATTAAAGGAGCATAGACAGGGGTCAAAGCAGGGGTCAGCCTCATAAGGAGGCAATTGTTCCTTAGGCCAAAATGACACACGTTACAAAAGATGCACAGGACAACTGGGATGTACGTTTGAACAGTGGCGACTAGTCATTGGTTCTTCACTACGTAATGAAGAGTGCAGTAGCTTTTGATTGACAGTTATGTGCATTTCATAATTTCTTCACATTTGAACCTCGTCGCGAGTCTTTCCCTCCTCTCCGCACATTCTTAGCCTCACAAATAAGGTGGTGGCAGTGCAAATTAGCTGCCTGTATCTCATGTCAACATCCACCCCAGGTCTAGGCCTGATCCTGTCCCCGTGTTTTGAAACAGATGGCTACTACTACAATAAAAAAGTAGCAAATTATTTTAGCAGCAGGCGGCAAAAGCAATTAACAACTGGCATAATGTGTTGATTAAAATCCATTCCAGTCTCAATGAAGGCGGAATAGACTCTAATTTTACACTCAGCGAGTTGGCGTGCATCCACTACTCACTAAATGTACTGACCTTCACCTGACCACAGCTGTCCTTCACCTGACACCAACATCCAGCTTTTAAATTCGTTATCTAGCTTTGTTGCTTTGCAGCTTCTTCCATTTCACTTCCAATAGATCTGCTTCGTCTGGAGTATGAAGTCAAACGTTCACCTTAAACTCAGATTCCAGTGTCAGAAAGTTCAAAGCAGTAATTTTGCTAGTTTCTCTCCGCGCGTTCCATAATTTCTGCAACTGATTTGGGATCAGCTCATTTCTGTCTTATTTTAGCAAAAAAAAAAGTCCTTTTTTCTACGACACCTCAATTTAAAAGCCAGTTTCATGCTTGAAATGCCGTCCTTTGAAAATATGATGAATGTAGGAAGTCATTTTCAGGCCTTTACCTCATGTACCTCATCAATAGCAGTCAATTGCCACCCCACTGAACGCTGAGCACCGAGTGAGAGACTCTACTTTGTCTTTGAGCCAGAAAATTCCATTTTCACTAAACACCTAATCAGTCCCATTCATCTGGCTATGGTTCCCCAGTTCTACACCTGGCTTTGGCGTCTTTAATTACTGGGAGACAGGCTTTGTCTGATCTGGAGCCAAGATTGGAAGATGAGTGGCAAATTCAGAAGGAAATCATACAGACTCAAACCAATTCAATTACCCAGCAATCAAAGTAAAAAGGCCTGTAATTGCAGTGAAAGGGTAACAATGAGGGCCTCCGCTTCAGTCCGAGCATTGACGGCATTATTAACAAGGAATAATGCCTACCTGCAGGGGGTGCTATGCTCAAACTATTCAATTTCACTGCAGTGAGCAATCTTACAGATCACAGGGAAAGCATTTTTTAATGTGACTATAGCCCTTGGTGAGACATTACCTTATAATTTCATATTTTTAACGCTGCTATTATGTCAAATTGTGCATGAATATGGTGTTTGTGAGCAAGGGAGTAGAAAATGGATGTGACATTATCAAGAGTAAAAGCATTCAGACTGAAATGTGAGTTTTAATGTGCCACCAGCACCAGAGGAAACAGTGTTGTGTAGGGAAAGAAAGACTCCAGAATCTTACCATAAAAAATACTCTGTTTTAAAATTAATCAATTTGTCTATTTGCAAAACTCAAACTCTAGCAACATCCCTTGCTGTACGTCTTTTTATTTCTACTTCCATCTCAGGTCAGAGCATTCCGGGAGTTTTGTATCTGCTTGTAAAAAGTCTTCAGAACAAACAAGCAATACCAATATCACATCACATGCTACAGTAGGTCAAGCTGAAGAAGTCTGGGTCTCAGAACTCCATCGCTGTGCCCTGGGATATTGTGCATTCACACAAAAGAACAACATGCTTCCCCCTAATCTCAACAAGAATCCATACATAGGTTCCTATTGTACTGAGATCAAACGCTGCTTTTAATTTCAGCCAGACAACACCTGCCCACATTACCCTCTCTTTCCCCTGCAAATTAGGAAATGATTTTAATATACGTATGTGTCATTTATCATTCTTCTATCGTCGTTTTAATCCCCAGACCCAGAGATGTAAAAAAGCACAGACAGAGAAATTGAATGGCGGTGACAGAAGTGGAGAAATATAGAAAGCTGCTGCCGACTGACAGAAACCCCCACTGGCTGCAGAATGGAATAGTTCGGGACAACTGAGGTACAAACTGACAACTTCAATTTTGCTTTTCCTTTGTTTTTCTCTTTTCCGTCCTCTTTGTTTGGCCGTATTTGAAGATTGCCAATCACGATATCAAAAGGCACCACTGTTGTCATATAGTTTGTTTTCCAAATGTAACCTTCCGCTGCTCTGCAGTCGCTTTCTATTTTTCAGATTCCCCCAAAAATTCGAACTCGTGTGCAGCGTAGGCGCGCGTGCACACGCAGAGGCTCGCACGTGGATGCATGCTTAAAAGGAAACAAACACAATCAGACATCAAACAGTATCAAAGTAAAAATCAGTGTCCTTCATGGATTGTGTGATGTTACAGATTATTTCCTGCTTGACTTGGCACCGCTCTGATTTTTAAGACAGTGTAGATCTGATTTGAGAATAAGATTTTGATATTTGACTTGACAGCTTTACGGCAATTAATTTCACACGGGGGACAGAACTCGCCAGGAAGTGTTAACACCTACAAATCGTTGGTGAGAAATTATCTGAATAAATGTGTTTTACTTACTGTACTTTCTTCAACATAATCTGGTTATTTAAATGGCATGTCGGCATGTTTTGCATATTATATTGGTAAATAAAATGAATGTGCATATTCCAGGTTCTGTCTCAGTAGAAAGAAGCAGGTGTCACATCAGTTGGTTTGTGGAGCTTGACCAGATCCTTGAGGATGAAGTTACACTGTAGTCTTCAGTCTCTCCAGTCTGCACACAATTCTTTATTACTGATGTGGCTCCGCAGCGAGTCAGACACACACTCGCACACACAGAAGAGTTTGTTAGAGTTTGATTATTGTGTAACTTTGCTAACTTAGTACATATTGTATATGAATGATCACTGGAGCTCAGACACAGCTGTGTATCGTGTTGGTCTGTGGGTGGGAGAAAGGGGAACATCCTGGAGTTCGGGCTCCACTTCAGCTCCTCTCTGTGCTTAAAAGTACACACACACACACACACACACACACAGACTCCACTGCTTTGCAAGTGGTGATCATCCAAAAGGTTCGTCACTTTTTCTAGTACACTGGGCAGACTGATGCACACGATCTACAGAGCTTCTGATGAGCTTCCATCTCTGTTGAATTGGAATAGGCAGCGCAGAAAGATTAATCCCACTGGGACTAATCTATGTTTTATCGTTTTACAACTATGGTATCACAGAGGATTTATTGAGCAGGAGCTAACCTGCTCAAGTACAGTGGAGAAAAACACACTCTACAAATGGCTCTGAATGGAGTTCAGACATAAAGCATAAAATAACTGATTGCACAAGTGCTTTCTTTATGATCATCACTGGTATGGCTGCTGGTTTTTAACAGTCAGGTGGGATGATTGGAAAGCACTTTTATATTTTATATTATATGTCACATCAAATTTCAAATGCCATTGCTCGTCCCAATATTTTTGGCATCTGTAGGAAGGAAGCAGGTATTAATGACAGATTACAGATTGATAACAGTTATAAGAAGGATGAGGTAAATGAATAGAGAAACCGTTATTCTCTATGCAGGAGGGTAATCAGCAGGAAACATTGCTGTCATGTGACAATATAGAAATGTGCCCATAAATGACCATAAACCCACAAGTGAATGTTCACAAAATCTTTAAGAGGAAAAAGTCTTGAGCAAAACGACACATGCACTAAAAGACACTGCAAATATTCCAAAGATGCCCAAAATTCAGGAGCAGGATTTTACATTTATATTTAGATATTGCATGTTTTATGTTTGTACATAACATACAATAAATATGGCTGGAATGCTTTCAACTCTTATAAAAATGTATTTCTTATTAGCTTTCTTCTCGAGCAGTGAGGTCCTAAACCACACTTCTTTAAAAGTGATGATACATATTTACTTAGATAAATGAGAAACCGCCTGTATTTAAAATAAAATACATCGTGGAGTTTTTTTTTTTCTTTATTTATGTTACTTGGCAGCAATGTGTTGTGTGAAACTGTTATTGTATTTTAAACAACTTAAAAGTTTTTTCCTCCAAACTTAAACTTCGGTTGCTGATTACTTATTCATGAATATTTAATGTTATAGGGAAATATGGATACCAGAAATATTACTTAAGTTTCTAGAGACTCTAAGGGAGACTACTTGGGTATACTTTTTTCTTTGGGAATAAAACATGAAAAAAGTCTATGGGGAATGGTGCATGTGACTCTTTTACTTTTAGGCTCATTGTAATGTCTCTGATCTATTCCCACTGCAGCTCATTGTTACTGTTATTGATGATGACTTGGAAATATACTTTTAGAATAAATATGCACTTTAAAACAGACCCTACACAACAAGAATCAACACGTTGAACAATCTTATATCCTGAGTATTTAATCTAGGCCAGATTCATTATTTATTATTATAGCAATGAATGTGTTTTGTGAAGACAACCTACTGTACGTTGCTATTAAATAGCTATTAATAGCTATTACAAGCAGTTCATTCAAATCTGTGTCCTATGACAGCCATTGTTGAAAAATGTTTGTATTAATCTTGCTTCAAACATAGTAGTAGTAGTAGTACACAGATCAACAGTGAGCCATCATTTAAGCAATGCTGGGGGAACTTTCTCTTTTGTCCTTCTCTCTCCTATAACCACAGGAGCAACCATACGTACACAGCATGACCTCTCTGTGACTATATCAGGGAAGGGCACGACATCTGCAACATCTTTCACTCTGCGTGGGCTAAAGTTGCTAACTGTGCCCCTGATTCTCAAGTCCTAGTGTTATTTTCAGCACCTACGACTTCAGTGTCGTTCTCCTCTTCACTTCTAATGACTGATCACTTCAGAAAAACGAGCAAAGAGCTGCCACAGCAGACAGTGTTACTACTTTTCAGCTCAATGTGGGCTCTGACACTCTACAAAATAAAATGCGATGTTGCATTAGAATGAATTGTTGAAATTGTTTCCATTATGCTGTTTGAAAGATTCAAAGAAAAGAAGCAAGTACAGGGTGCAGAGACTCCCTTCATGCAACGTGACAGTTAAATATGATTCTAACAAAGATTGCCCCCATGTACAGTAATAGATGACTGTGGGCTAAGCAACTCTTGACTGTACCCTGGACACTAATGACTCATAAAGCCTCACTGTCACCTCAACTTGACAAATGGCAAATGTCAGTGGCATATTCTCCTGGTAGGCATAATTTTATTAAGTGCAAATATCACTGTGCTCCTTAGGAGACACTCAAAGGTTAGACCAGCAGCTGTAGCAGTTTCACGTGCATTAGCTGGGATTTTGCAGCAAGTCAGGATCCCCTGAGTTGATGGACGCAACCAGTCAAGCGTGAGGAGCTCTGCTCTAACTAAATGCAATAAGGAGAAGCTAAGATCATGTTTATTTAAAGGACTGGGACAATAACCTAATGGAGGACGGTAAGGTGAGCGGAGTAGGAGAGAGAGACAGAGAGAGAGAGAGGGAGGAAAACAGTAATGAGAAGAGAAACAGAGAGTACGCCGAAGACAGAGAAAATAAGAGACTGGTGGCTCCTACAGAGGCAGATCATTCTTCCCATTTATTGGCTGTGGTAATTTGTTGACTCACTCATCCATGCACAGTCTTTATGTTTAATGCAGGTCTCCAGAGGGGAAAGGAGGGTAGAGAGAAGGGGGGTAGGAAATGGAAAGACAGGCAATAGGGGGTTAGGGTACCCTGAGAGATTAACCTCCACCTCTCTCTGTGAGAAATGGAGGTGGATGAATATCAAGCCCTAAAGTGGGCCTCAAATGCTAATGGGGACTTCATATTGGCCTAACACACCTGCCAAATAATTGATGGGAGAACGTCCAGATCCTCTGATAAAGACTGTGTTGACCTCATAGGTGGAGTACATGTGAACTAAACACCAGGTATCACACATATGATCACAGCTAATGATGGAGTAGGAGCGTGCATTTGATGGCAAAAAGAGAAACTTAACAGGCAAATTCGCTTTAACTCCCAGTTCAATGTCATCCAGCTGTCAGATGCAAGTCTGGACTTTGACATTTGCTGCGGTGTGACACCCATCATCCTCCCCCAGCTGTTACTGGCATGCCTGCCCTGACCTGGCCCTCGAAAGGGTCACACCCACGTGGACAAACATTGGTGGCCCACTGCAGGCAATGGCTTCCTGTGAGTCCCATTTACAGAAAGGGTTATCACTGTCTGCTCTACTTAGGGAGCTGGGAACATCACCTAAACCCTAACATCGACAGATCAAGGCTGCAGCCTATAGACTATATTAGGTGTAGTCCACTGTACAGGCACGCTGTGAGGTTTCATAGTAAATAAGTGTTAGGGTTTTTGAAAACTGTGTGGCAGATATTCAGACATACTTTTAAAAGTTGTCTGTTGAACAGAAAGAGAAATACAACGGATCAGGATGTTGAGACCTTATGACCCGTGCGGCTGAATTTGGGCTTGTACAGAAGATGTGAGGAGAAGCCTGGTCAAAGATTTCCCACTGCAGGAACAGTGCCAGAGAAACACATATTTATCCACTTGTGTTTCTAATGTGCCAGAGGAAGCGTGGAAATGAGCCTAAAAGGGATGAAACAGCAGGGCCTTTGCCTGATTAACAACTTTCCGATGTCAAAATAAAGTGTACAAGTCTGCAGCTGTGTCACGCTTGATGTCAAATTTAAAATGGAGACATACACTGTACAGCGGTGTAGAGGCAGAGCGAATGTGTCTCGAAAGCAAAACACCTGTCTGTGAAGCAGAGGCACACACATGCTGATAGCAGACCCAGGTAGGACGAACACAAACCCCTTTGACACAATTAACAACACACAATAATAACGATTTAAATCTCATTGTACTCACTGCAGTCACATAAATATATACGGAAGTCACTGATTGTTAATGATTTGCTTTGAGTTCCACTTGGAGCAATGCCTGTGAAGCAGAAAGGTGTCGTTTCAGCTGTCAGCTCTTCGATTAAAAGCAGAGTGTGGACCTCATATAAACTTTAAAACAAAGATGAGATCAACACTTAACTCGATTCACTTGACTTTAATCTATTTTAGAATTCTTTGTGGATTTACTAATCTTAGGTTTATACGGCAGATCGTGCGTAGCATTACTACAACAGAGCATCTCTTGGGTATGAAATGATAATCTAATCTATTAAGGACTCGTTGGACGGTTCCGTACCGTCCACCCCACTGTTTAACGTAGAACGTCTCTGCCACACATTGCATTGGGAAACATCTGCGTCCCTCTTTAGAGTTTCCTGCCTCGGGTTTACACTCACGCCAAGGCCGAGGTGTATTTCTGTTGCCCAGCTGGTGTGTGTGGTGTGTGTTCGAGCTCTTTAGGGTGTCCTTAGGGTTCGTATCTACTGTATATGTGTGTGCAGGGATTAGTGCAGGGATACTTGTGTGTGTGTGTCTGTGTGTGTCCCCAGCCACTTCCCAGTATCACTCTTCAGCACACTCTCCACCAGGGCTGTCATAAGATAATGTGACAGGGTGTCAATCATGCTGAGGCCTGCGGTGCCACGGCAACCGGAGAGTTTTTTGTGAGCAACACCAGGGAGAAGGCAGCAGCAGGGACTGTGTGGTACAGAGCAAATCAACCTAACCACTGCCAGGTCTCACACATCCCGTGTTTTTTTTTTCTGCAGTCCCCCTCTGGCCACCGGAGTCATCCAACCATTCCCCTGGTCTAAATCCTGACCTCTGTAAGAAGGAACGCAGTGGGGATCACATGCAGACAAAATGTTGTGCCATGCCCTCAGAGAGTCGTTCCGAGCATCTAGTGGATAACTTGAATATCAATTCCCTCTCTGTGCCCGCGGGCGTACGCTATACAGTAGACTAGCTGGGTGCTACCTCTCCACCACTCTGAGCTGTGATGTGTTATGACGGCTCTGTCACTCTGGGAGGCAGGGAAACAGACACCTGTGGAGGAAGCAGTTAAAGCTGATAGAATTGGACAGGACTTAATCTCTGCCTCTGTCTGTGAGAGCTGTTGATGAGTGCAGGTGTTGAAGAATTGTGACAGTTGTTGAATGTCTGGAGTTTAGTTAATATTGGTGCAGGGAAGGTTTCTTTTGACTGAATTTTACAGTCTATATATGTTTTTGAAAATGTGTTTTAATGTTATAGCTTCAGTGCTGATACCATTTCAATACTGTACTTTGCTAATTAACATTATGCTTTTTCTTTCTTTCTTTCTTTCTTTCTTTTATGGTGCACCATATGTACGATTATAAAAAAAAATTAACTATTTTATTTATTTTTTATTGCATATTTTGTCGCTTCAAGGCTCTTTACATTGTAGGGTTTCAGACTTATATACTAGTATATACAATATATAATGCATTTTGTTAATGTCTATGCATTTCATTTTAAATCTTTTTGGTAGGTTAATGCTAAATGGCTCTAGTTAGTTAAATAAATAATCCGTATGCCCCAAACGAGGCAGCAACACAGAAGTGTATAATTTCAGCGGTAGTGCCCTTAAAAAGGACAAAACTTATGCATGCCGAGTTTTTAATAGATGACATTAACTAATGCAACATGCCTGATGGCATCCAATTTACTTTGACTTTCATCACAGCATTAAAGGAGAACTCTTTCTGCCTAAACGTCCATTTCTGAGCTGTGCTTCTGACTCCGGATCTGGGACAGTTACAACATATCCATCATGCAGCACACACAGTACAATGTTATCCTACTGTATGTCTCCAGAACTTTGTAAGCGTAACGTGAAACAACGTGGTTTGTTATATATACAGTATACCAAACAAATAATGTGCATAGGAGTAAGGAGCAAGTAAGCAGAAATATGTGGCTATGCCATCACAGCAAAATGTAAATATGATAAGAACAGATGCCTGCCTGCAGAGGTTCTCAATGGGGATTCTTTGATGGATACCAGTCTCCTGGGTGTTCGTCTTGATGTGAAAGCCCTTATCGTAGAGGATCGTCATTTCTTCGGCCTCACGTAGAGAACAAAGGCGCCTCTCACCGCCAGCCATCAAACAACTGCAAAGAACCTTACTCATACCCACACGACGACTGAAATCAGATTATATAAAGCGGAATCTATTTTAATCTAGATGTAAGGAATAACAGAGTCGATCAATAACATGGGACCTGCACGATGTATAACTGATGCGTATTTAGTGAGGTGCAAGCTAATGAGAAGACGTATTAGCATCTGTGTCCATGTGAAACGTATCTGACTGGCATATAATTCTAATCAAAACATAAAGGCAGGAATATTAACAGCTACAGATACATACACCGGGTTCATCTACATTTCCTGCTGAAATAAAGAAACTGCAATGGGCAATTTTTCCCCTTATTGAAAATTGTGAAGTTATGTCTGTCAGTCTAATGAAGCCGAAAACTTTTTACATGTATTGTTTAAGAACAAATAGTTTTACTATAAGATGCTTACCTTGCACTTATGCATCATTATTATTATGTGTCATCTCATCCGTTTTTTTTTCTGTATGGATATTAGCCACCGTCTTAGCTCTTTAAATGGTAGTTTCTTGGCTTCTGCCTGCTGTGTTTCCCCTCATTAATGCAATGCCAGTTCCATCTCAGTCCTCTGTGAAGGGATTCTCCACATACAGGCCACAGAACTCTGACAAGGATGAAACTCTTAGCTTTCACACCTAATTAAAGTTTAGATGGCTCACCTTCAATTGAGTTGACTGTACTGTGCGTCTGTGTCATTCTTTTACAAGACAAGGCTTTGAATGTAAGTAGCCACACTTAGGGTTGCTGGATGCATCATGTACACTGAGCTTTTGAGGGTTATTTTTCAGGTAGTTCTTCTGCTCCTTCTGTCAAACAGAGTCTAGCTGCTTTCAACACAGATGCAGAGTCCATTTCTGATGTTAGCTTTAGTACAAACCCTTAATTACACCACTAGTAGTAGATTAATATACATCAAGGGTTTATGCAATTCTGCTGCATTCAATAGGTGACGAAGGAGCAGAAGAAATCCATATGGATTCAAGGTGGCTGACAGCTCCTGCTTTACACTACTTACCCTTTTGAACTAACAAAATTACAAATGTACAAAATTTTGTTCACTTCTGAGATGTTCTGTACAGACTGACAAATCCCAATGTATGCTTAATCACACTCAAGATTTTATTCAGCTGGATATTCTTTTGTTGAAATCCTTCAGTGGACTTATATAAATGAACTTCCACTGTCTGTGAGAACACACTTCATTTTTCCAAGCTGCTGAATAGTAGGAAACGATGGAGGTGAAGTGAAATTGAGGACTCTTAGCTGAGGAAATGAACACTCA
The DNA here is from genome assembly GCA_032359275.1 of Microctenopoma steveboyesi. Lineage (NCBI taxonomy): Eukaryota > Metazoa > Chordata > Actinopteri > Anabantiformes > Anabantidae > Microctenopoma > Microctenopoma steveboyesi. The sequence goes on from JAUMHF010000013.1 coordinate 4,923,401, forward strand.
GGGATATAGAGAAGACGTGGGTAAAAATAGGTTTCCTGCTTCAGTTTGGTGCATTTGTTTCTGTGTTTTGTGTGAGTTTGGACATGCTTAGGTGTGTGGATATGTCACTGAGTGACAAAAGGTGAGCAAATTAGCAGTTCCTACATACAGATTGACAAGGGAGCTTTAGAAGAGCCTTGAACGTCAGCATATGCTGATGTAGAGCTTGGAAGTGCTTGAAACAATGTTTGATTTTCCATGTGAAGTCCACGCGGCTCAGCTCAATTGTGTAGCAATTCGGATTTAGCACCTTCGAGGTGAGCATTACAAAAGGAGGCGGCTCAGCTCCACTGCATCAATAGTCACTTACAAGAACTTCAGTGGAGATGAAACAAATAACGATACGGTGGTGTCTTTAAGAAAGCGTTTCGGTGAGTGTGATATTAAAAACCGTTTGATCAGGAAAGTTAAGGCACAGTTTCATCAAAATAATGAGTGAAAAGCACCTTTTAAAGAGGTTCAGGCAGGGCGTGTGACAAGTGATGACTCAGTACCTGGTTTACAGTCAATTATATCTCACTCACCTTTGTTGTAGATGTTTGTTCCACCCCTGGCACCAAGACAAAAATAGGAATAGAATCCACAGACTTTAGTGGAGAAAGGTTCAACAACACATTGTTCTCGCTTCTAGAATAAAAGAAGACGACAAATGTTTCAGCGATCAGAATGAGGCGGATGTTACAGCACCTCAGAATTACTGAAAAAATGTTTTTTTATTCTCTGCGTTTAAGGAGTGGCCTTGGACTGTGTTTGACTAATCTTGTGGTTGGCCTCAGCAGCTTCACAAACCAATAAACAACTACATAATGCTGTACATAACTCATTACTTTATTGCCTTGATTGTTTCTTTGATTGATTTTGAAAACTATTTTCATCGTCTGAACCAAATCTATGCAGAAGTTCAAAGGGGAGGAAGACATGTTAAGAGATTTTTTTTTGACAGATAAGAAATCTTTAATGTAAAATATTTAATCGCCAAACATCTTTTACAAATATAAACTCTGTCATTGTTTAACATTTCACTGCATATCACCCACTGTGATCAGAGAAAGGAAAACAGTGCCAGCTGTGATTAACAACAACTGATGAAAAACACATGCAGACTGCATCGTTCATCTCAGGGCATTCTGTGATGCCCAGCCATTTCTTCACTTTCACGCCATTTGACCCTGACCTTTCCTAGCTGCTGTCAGCCTGCACATAATCAATGTCTGTCACCTTCTGTGTGATCACAAAAACGGTGGACCCTCCCTGACAGGGTCTCCACTGGCAGCCTTGTCTCCCCGCATTTGGGCCACTAGATCTTCCATTGATACTGTGATGCAGGCACATCTCCCCTCATTAACTCCTCCGCCCTGCATATGCTAGCCCACTGGAAGTAATGTTAATAACATGAATTACAAGTGAATGACATGGGTGAAGAAACAGGAGATAAAATCCATACTTCATGCATTTTGCATTGAGTGGTAATTATGTGTTCCTTGTGTTACTAAATGCCTTTTCTGAACAAGCCATGTTACTAGTGAGTTTTATAATATCAAGGCCACATGTAAAAAATTGACAAATTATGAACTGAGGGAAAATGCCAATCATGGTAATGTTGACTCTGATTCTTATCTTAAATAGCATTCATAACATTTCTGTTTGAGTTTGCTGATGCTAAGGGTGATGTTTTAAAGCAATTAGATGCATTTTCTTACTAAATAAAGGTCTTTTTCTCTAACCAACGTCATTTTAAAGGTTCGACAATGTGCCCTTGACCATATTTCCCTCCTCTTATTGCCCTGGGCCCCTGGATTTAGCCATTAGGGAGATTCCATTCCTAAGCAATGACAGGTGAAATGAAGCACAAAATCCCAAAACCCACCATATCTGCCTCTCAACTACAGCAGCTCTAATCCTCACCGACACTTGTCTTACTATTAACACTTCTTACAACCAGTATATCTTATGACAACTGACTACCTGTTTAAGACCATAATAAGAAAATCTATATAAGGGACATAGAGTCCAGACCCAGTATTTGAAAACGTATATATGTCCTATTGCGCATCTTTCAAACAAAAAATAAAAGTGTCAAGCCTCAGCTTTGATTTGGATTATTGGTTATGTATCAGACATAGTTATTTTAAAAAATGTATCCAGCATTTAAGGATTTAAAAGTAACGAAATAAAGACACAGAAGTAAAGTAGATAAGAACCTCATATTTTATATTTTGTGGACAACCATTTGTAGTCATTGGTTGCCTAAAGTCGCTGACCTGTGAACATCACCAGGCACTTTGATGTTCTCCCAGGTCACTGATTGACCAAGATGGACTTGACCATAACACTTTACCTAAGGGGAGTAATAAAGTATGTAATAATAATAATTATTATTATTAAAATGACATGCTAACCTATATCTGTTAGAGCAAATTTGACTTGCAGTGCAGAAAAATTACTTGTTGGTCAAACATTATGCCCCAGAATTTTCCAGTTGTCAAACATGGCTAATTAACTACATTGGATATAATAATTCTTTAAATTTTTTGTTTGTTATTAGTGCCTTGTGTACTGAAATGACCATCTCTTGATTCATTAAATTGACTTACAACTCACTAAATCTTAAAATGATAGACAGCTGTCCATGAAACATTTAATAGTCAAGTGTCCACTTACTACAAATTTAAACCCCTAAATATTGTACTAAAATGGTTACTTACTACTTTGCTAATTCAAAATTTCAGACAGAATTTAGACTCAAACACTAGTCAAGTTGTTATGATAAGAAATCTCTACATCACCTTGCACTCTGATCTTGTTAGTACCAATTTAACGTGAGAAGTTGAAGAAAAAATAAAATGAGAAAGCCTGCTGCTCTCTTGCAATCAATATGTGTGGTTGTGTTATAGACAAGTCTGCTTGGCACTGTTTTGCACCGGTTATTGAACGGATGTTTCACCAGTTCTGCAAAAGGGAAAGGAGGCACAATCAATAACAGGATTGGCTTAGCCAACAGAGGCACATAAATAGAGGGAAAAGAAGAGAGCAAAGGGGAATACAAAAATAAATCAATCAAAATTATATTTTTTTGCATTGAAGAACACAACTCATTTTTATAAGAAAAAGCTTACAGAACATTACTGTAAATTAATATTACACATTTTCACTTGTCACTTGTGTTACTAATATATATATATATATAATAGCTTTAATAATAGCTCAGTACATTCTTTCCAAGGATCACAGTGAGCCAGCATGCATGAGAACAGGGGACACCCTAGGTGACATCATGAGCAAAAACTTTTCTGAAATTTACCAAAAAGGTATGGAATGGTAGAAAAATTATTTTCTTCAGAACAATTTATTTTAGTTAAATTCAGTTGGTACAATGACTTGTGAGGGTTTGAGGACCTTTACACAGCTCAATCTCAGCTGACAATCAATCTGACAGAGTAACTGTATTAAGTTTTAGATGCGGATCGGCTCACCCATTGTACAGTAGCTCTCCAACTATTGGGTGACAGGGAACACGTGACAGTGACGCTCGACCAGGAAGTGCTGGATCCCGAGCGTGTATATTTGTTTACTGTTGCTCGTCTGCACCTCGGAGGGAATACGCTAACGGCTTTATGAATAAACGTACCTGCAATGAAATATCGGAAAAAATGTTCTACCCAGACAGCACGTAATATCTGTTAAGCTGCTGTCGTCTGTCTGTTATGTTTATGCCGCATAGTAATGATTAGCATCCACTAACATAACATGCTAAATGTTTTATTAGCTAGCTCAAGTCCAAGGTACTTTCTAACCGGTTGCTGTTCAAACGTTATCTAATTGTAAGTGGGAGTGCCATTGTTTCACCTTGCTGTTCTAAGTGTTTGTGTGTGGATATGAAGTTTACATTTACGTTTGTAAACGTTAGTTAGCCAGCTGGCAAAAAAAGCTAACGTGGGACTTGGGTGACCTGTCGTAACGTCTCTATAAGGTAGGCATTCACCTTGTGTACAACAAATGTGCTTTCATATTCAGCTGTTTAGTAATATTTACAACCCGTGAGTTATAATATATTCTAGCAGCGGGTTGACTCTGGCTGCATGCACCGACCCTCTTCCTCTTAGGGACCAGGTAAGGATACAGAATGACCAAAGACTTAGCGCATCATGGCACTATCAGACGTTTACTGGGATCACCAAATACCCCTGCCAAGGCTTGCTCCAGCCCCGGCCAAGGTCACTGTTGCCCTTGTGGCACTTCTGTGCTTCATTAACAGCTATGATGGGGAGTTTGTGTTCGACGATTCAGAAGCAATTGTCAACAATAAGGTATGATTTCTTTATCACTGAGGTTCCTGTGTGTTGCTGGATTTTTGCATTTTATGGCGTTGCTTTTGGCATTAATGCACTGACCAATACTATTACTGTTTCTGTTGCAGGACTTGAAACCATCAACACCCCTGAACAACATCTGGAGCAATGACTTTTGGGGAAGCAACCTGAGCAGTAACTCCAGTCACAAATCCTACCGACCTCTTACTGTCCTTACTTTTAGGTAGCGACTCCTGTTAATACTGTTATAAATTCTGTACAATGACTGTTATGTCTATTTATTGTTACAAGACATCATTCCACACTTTCTTGTACCTTTTTCTCACAGAGCTAAATTTGTGCAATTTCTACAACAATAATAAATGATAATAAGATGAGATTTATTTTTAGCAATTCTGGTAAATGAGACCTAAACACGGAATAAATGTACTAGAAAGATTAACAGGTGAATCTATCCAACACAGAATTTCATTTTGAGTTACATTGGTGGACGTGGTGTAAGTCTAATCTGTGTGTTCTTACGTACGAAGAACACACAGATTAGACTGCACGTTATATGACTCTGCTTCTTTATTTACTTATTGTTTTTATATATCTGGACACCTACATTATAATGTAACCCTTACACCTGGTGATTATTGATTAACCTTAAACCTTTTAGTAACACACTCTGTGTGTCAGATCTTTCTGAAAATAACAATAACACACCTACATACAATAGCTTCTATCCCTTCATCCCGCAACACATACACACTTCATTTCCTATACATTTAGCACCAGATATTTTCCTCTGTCGCAGGCTAAACTACCTCGTGGCTGGAGGCCTGCACCCTGTTGGCTTCCATGCGCTGAACATCATCCTCCATGCTGTCATATCTGCCCTTATGATTGATGTGTTTGCCATACTGATTGGTGGGCTGGCCTATGATGAGAAGGGTGTGATACTCAACCATGCTCCAAAGACCTCTCTGCTTGCTGCCCTGTTCTTTGCTGCACATCCAGTTCACACTGAAAGTGTAAGTAGAGTTTCAAGAATGATTTATTTTTTGTGTTATGTTATAATGTAGATAGCCAGAACAAAGCGTTGCATTTTTCTATACTTGCACATTGAATGAGACGACTCAGCAGAAAGCTGTTTCTCTAATTTTGGCAAAAAGCTAAAAGATATTTGTGCAAGAACAAGGGGCTACTGAATGCATTTGTAGTCGAGCTCACTAAATCTATCTGTGACAATTAAACCACAGCTGGCCATAATGTGTCTGGACAATTAGGTGAGAAATTATTATAGTGACTTTTTTGCCTCAAAATGATTTTAACTGCCATTTACATGTTTAGCAACTTTTTGTTTTGTAGTTTGATGATCCAGTCTTGCTCAATTATTTTAGCTCTCATCCTTGCTTTGAACTTGGGCTGGGTTGGGTACAGTTGTCTTTGTGGGTCTGTGCCCATTGAGACATTGAGACATGGTACTGATTGTGATTTTGGACTACAAATAAACTTTTCATAACAACATGCAGCAGTGCGTCGCGGCATCTTGGCATACTAGTCCAGAGGTTTTAATACTAAGCATGCAGTGGTTCCATGCTAAGAACAAAAGCCCTGTCTCAGCTGGGAGTGCAGAGCAAAGGTATGTGTGGTAGCATGGCCAGACTGTTAGCTGTGTTGGGATGCTTATTGACCTGCCAGTGCATGTGTGTATGCTGTACAGCCTGGCTGGAAGGCAGCAATTCCCCCTCTCCATTCTCTTTAATCATGCAGGGCAAGGATTGAGTGAAACCTGGGGGGTGGCAGGCAGGCAGACAGTTGGCTTAGGCCTGCTGTATGTATCAAAGCAGGCAACCCCAGGATGCCAACCATGTACCCACACACTGTATAGAACACACACACCAACATGCCACAGTGGTAATGAGAGTTTCTTCTTACCTCTTATAGGGCTCCAGTTGTCACTGCACAATGCAAAACAGTATGTTTTGTGTAAGACACATAATTCATAACATCCATCCATCCATCCATCCATCCATTATCTTCCGCTTGGTCTGGGTAATTCATAAAAGGATGCATAAAATCAGTCTATATCTATCTATATATGTCTCATCCATCATTCTGTTTCTATTTCTCTCCCGTTTCCTGTCTGTCTCATAAGGTGGCTGGTGTAGTGGGTCGAGCAGACCTTTTATGCGCTCTGTTTTTCCAGCTCTCTTTCCTCACCTACTGCAAAGCTTTCAGCAGAGGTAGGTACTGTAATTCTGCAAGTTTCGAAATACATCAGTTTGAACAGCTACATCTTAACCCTTAAGGATCCATAACCTGCTTTGTTTTTGATTTGTGTTTTCAGGGAGTGAGAGAAATGACGGATATTCTTTCCAGTGGGTTTTGGTCAGCCTCTTGCTGTGTGGTGCAGCGATGCTCTGTAAAGAACAAGGCATCACAGTCTTGGTATGGAGTCATTTTGTTGATCCATTTTTAGAGAGTACACAATAATAGGCCCAGCCTGTGTCCTTCATGTATTACTAGATCACCTTTACCAGAAGTACATGTGCCCTTGACCCCTATGACCTCACCTGGATTACATTCCCCCCAGACAGCGCCACCTGGAGGCTCTTTCCCTTTCTACACTGACA